>CAJFCP010000578.1:0-45802 GCA_904066005.1 Synergus itoensis | reverse complement strand
GAAAACACATTTTTTAGGAGGTGTACACCAATGAAAATTTTGTTGTCCAAGTGTACTTTCCAGTTTTAATATCGGATTAAAAGAAAAATTTATGATCATTATACATTTTATCCTATAGAATCTTGTTCGTGTCGTCAGGCTTAATATTTCTGTGTTTACAATTTATCTTTAACTATAATACTTTTTCCAAAAAAAGGGTGTACACCAATGAAAACTATTTATGTCAAAATCGTGGGACCGACTTTAAAATTTATGCAAAACTATTTATTTGGCGTCCAAAAAATTTTTTAAATTAGAAATTTGTACCTTCGGAATTCATAAATATAATACAATAGGCATTTTTTAGTTTTCTTTGGAAATAAATGGAAAAAATAGTTTTATCCGCGCACAGATTGAGGTTGGGACAGTGTATAAACCGGAAAAGAGTGACTTTTGAGGTATTTTCCTATCAAATTAAATAAAATGAGAATAAAAATTAAAAAATTGTTTTCAGATTGTTGTTCACAATGATAATAAGTATTTATTAAATAAATTTAAAAAATCAAAAAAAGCTCATTATAAATTGTATAGTACTGGGACCTCAAGTTTGCCCACAATCTTACAATCACCCATATGGGTTTGACACCCCTAACACACTCCCACGGTGCCTTGAAAACTACCCTTAAAACGAAAATTGCCAATTATTCATAAAATCGACCTTCTGACTGCTTTACTCTCGTTTTTTTATACAAAAATTATTTCTATCAGTCTAGTGGAATATTTATCAACATTAGTTAATTAACTTTAAATTATTTAAACAAATTCCATTTGTTTAAATAGTTATTTTTAAAAATAAAAATTGATCACTATTGGTCTAATGGAATATTGATTAACTATTTTTCAATTATTTAAACAAATTGAATTTGTTTAAAAAATGTTTTTTCTAAATTTCTTATCCAGGTATTAAATCCGGTTTTATATAATTTGACTGACAGCCTGTTATTCTCTTAATTACATTTTTGTATTTTTGCATAGAATTACAAAAAAGTTCGCTCTTTTCTTTTATAATCTACATCTGTATCTTAATATATTACTGTATGTAATGAACACAATGACATAAATGACAGTTTTGTTTCGAAATGAATCGCGAGTTTCGTGTTGGAATTTCAAAGAATATGAAATTCAAAATTCGACCGTTGGACGGTTTCTTTGATTAGTGTCGGTGTTGTGCCTAAAAACTATGCATATAATTAGTCTTACACTTAGTGTCTCTATCTCAAGACTTGTCTGCTATGTCTGCATTTGCTCCGTTCCAGAAAAAGAATATTTTCTGATAAAATATTCATTTTTTCATCAAAGCTGGAAAGGAATTTCATTTTCATAGGACTCAGGACTATTCAGAACCCAACATATTTGGTAAGTTGTCGCCACATATCCCATAAATCCTTTTTCTAAAATATATACGCTCACAGGGCCGCACTTAAAATCTTTTTGGAAAATTTCTATTTTCACGGTTTTCAAAGTCTGTTTATCCAACGCCCTTAACTCGAAAGTGTCGAGAACGTTTTGAAACGTATTTGAAAAATATTTCACCTAAGAGACATATCTTCCATACCGATAATAATAACGCAAGACTGATAGAAATAATTTTTATTTAAAAAAAAAAACGAGATTAAAGCACTCAGAAGGTCGACTTCATGAATAATTGACAATTTTCGTTTTAAGGGTAGATTTCAAGGCATCGTGGGGGTGTGTTAGGGGTGTCAAACCCATATGTTTGATACATGAAATTCATTGTTCGATAGTCCTCAATAAGCCTCTATACTTTCCCGTAACATTTATTTATAACATTAGAATGTTGCATTAAACATTTATCAAGTGAGGAAAGTTTAATTAAACCATTTTAAAAATATTGGAAAATGTAACGACTACAAAGCTTCCTCTATGAGGAAGCAAAATTATTTAAACCTTGCGCTCCGCCCTCTGCTCTGTTCACTTCATAACAGATACAAATAAGTCATTATAAAGACGATTAAAAGAATTATCTTATTGATTTTTTATTGGTCTTATGTTTAAAAGCAATTTTATTTTAACTTTTAAAGGACTTTTAAAGTAGTATTCTTTTTGTAATACTTTCTCATATCTCAAGTTATTTTTGAAAACGTTATGAAATATTTAAAAAATTTTGACGTATCCTAAAGTTAATAACAATCAAGGAAAAATGTATGGAAAAATTTAGTTATCGATAACTAAATTTTTCCATGCATCTTCATGCTCCAGAAAGAAATAGAGGGACACGAAGACTTGTGATTAAGAAAGAGAAGTAGAAAAGGAGACATTCAAAAGACGCTTGAAAAAAGGTTAAAAAAAATACTGTAGGAAAATTTGGAAATGTGCCCCCCCCCCCCATCGTGTTTGACAAAATCGGGGGGAGGGGGTCATATTTTACAAAAATCTAATACCTTCTTGGATGAGAATGTCAAAAAATATCCTATAATATCTTATCTAAAAATAAATATCTTATGGGATGAGATGTAAAAAAAAAAAATGTTTAATATACAAACAAATCGTCAAAATTAAGATTTGTTTTCAATAGTATTTTTCACGATTAAAACAAAAACTATTTATTTTTCTATTTTTTAAGGCTGTTGGAGCAACGGACAAAAAGTCATTTCGAATATATATAGTTTTTAGGCCGCAAAAATACACGGATTGAAATTTCCTCTAGCCGAGGAAAAAAAAAAAAATTAGTGTTTTTCGAAAAACAGAGAGCTGCCCCCCTCCTGGATTCGAGAAACCCTCCTCGGCTAAAGGAAATTTCAATCCGTGTATTTTTGCGGCCTAAAAACTATATATATTCGAAATGACTTTTTGTCCGTTGCTCCAACTGCCTACCACACCCCCCCTCTAGGCGACCCTGGGAACACATTCTCAACCGGATGCTAGCGCTTCGCGCTCGATATATGATTTAAAAATAATTTAAACCTCGGGAACACATTCTCATA
Source organism: Synergus itoensis (assembly GCA_904066005.1). Classification (NCBI taxonomy): domain Eukaryota; kingdom Metazoa; phylum Arthropoda; class Insecta; order Hymenoptera; family Cynipidae; genus Synergus; species Synergus itoensis. The sequence continues at coordinate 42,818 of CAJFCP010000578.1, read as the reverse complement.
TGGACGCTCGCGCTTCGCGCTCGATATTGGATTTAAAAATTATTTAAACCTCGCGTTTTGTGCGGCTATCATTTAGTCCAGGCAACTGGTACTTTCTTTCCGTAATAATTCCCAGACGCAATTTTTTTTTTCGAAATAGCTACTGGATGGGGTCCTGAATGACCCTTAAAATGTGTGCCGTGGATCGATTGCCAAAGGGGTTTTTTTTAAAAAAAGAATTTTCAAAATTCAAGTTTGCGTGGACGGACCATTTCCATTGCGTTGTACAAAAAAAAGTTCAAATTAAAAAAGATAATGTGCAAAATTCTAAGAAAAACAAAAAAAAAAAGCGAACCATCTATCTCTAATAGGTTTCGAGTTACAGTCATTTCAAAAAACCACTTTTTTCTGAATTTCGTCGAAAAATCACTACTTTTGGCAATTTTGTCTGTACCAACTAACCTAATGATTTTATGAAAAAATTTTCAACAGATGAGTGAAATTTCATGTATTTATATCTTTAATTTGCCGTAAAGGGCAAAGTCCTAACCCTAATAGGTCAAAAGTTATGACCTCTCAAAGTGGGCTACTTTTGACCCATTTTTCCGGGCAATTTCCCTCTGCTGAGTTTTCTTGTAACAGGGTGTTCTATGGGAAAATTATGATAGTGATGCCAGAGAATAAAATAAAGTAAACAAAATTAAGCGTCTTTAAAAAAAAGAGGATCTTCTGGTGCTATTAGTTCGTGATTTATGATCTCTCAAAAACTCCTTTTTTTTTTGCATTTTTTGACTAAAATTCGAAAAATTGGGATTTTCAAATATACCTTGTTTCCTTTTGATCTGCGGACAAAACGCAGAGGAAAGAAATTAAAATAGACTCAATTCTGCGCAAAATGAAAAAAAAGAGAATATCTTAGCTCTAATAGGTCACGAGTTATGACCTTGGAAAGTGGACCTTTCTTGCATATAATCATCTGAGTGCACCATGCGGAGCAAGTACAGCCATATTTGAATGTTTTAATGCAAATGAAGTGTCTATCTCTAAATGCAAGTTAAAAATATATAATTTTTTTATTAATAAACAATGAATTTTTTATAAAAAAAATTACATAAACATTTTTTTAATAATTTTTTTACAATTTTTGAGTAATTTTACGGTTAGAATGTTATTATCATATATTGTGTTAATAATAAAATAGTCATAGTTTATAAAAATAATTTTATTTTGAAAAATTAATTTTATTATCACGCATGTACATAAATCTTACATCTTATATCTCTATAAACGTCTACACTTCGATGTAATTTTGTCACTATGCTCAATTTCTTGATCGTCGTGTTGTGGCTCTAGAGTTGATGTCAAAATTTATACCTTCGTCGAAGTTGTCGCTTTTAATTATTTGATCCTCATTTTCCTCAACATCCTCTAGTTCTGACTGAGGGATATTCAAACAAGATTGTCCGTAGCAATTTGCACAAATATCTGTACAAAAAAGACCCATCTTTTTGCATCTTTCCCAACTACAATCTTGAGTGCACTTGCAAGAAATTGTTTGCAGTAAATTGAGACGGGGGTTATTTTTTATTATTATTTTGGTTACCCCTTCACCCGGCGCGGGCTGGGTCAGAGCCTGGCGGGGCCCAGTGAAACAAAAGAAACTGTAAAACAATGAAATAAAGTTGGGCGCCAGCTAATCTTAACAACCCTGATTAGCGAGGTTAAATTAAAGAAACTAATTAGCAAATTCATATAATTAATATCAAAAGCGATTACATAATCGACTAGCACAAGAGAGCAAGGTGTGGGACTTGAGTAGACCCAAAAGAAATAAGTAGTTACATAACATATAATCTATTCCAAACATTTATTATCAGAAACAGATAATTTAGTACTTACAATCGTCTGACGAATAATAAACGTTACGGGAATGTACTTCCGTAAAACAGGTATAACCTCAGACGTCGAAACAATAAAAACAATATTCAAAAGCGACATAACGCAAATTCACAAACGCAATAACTCCTGTCAACGTAAATTACAATTCTTCTTTTCGCCAGGAAGGGTGACACAAGAGTGAGCTTTCCACGGCGTCGCTTATTCGCACAGACACCTGACGACATTCGTACACGCTCGTGACAAAGCCGAAGTCGACCGAGATCTCGTGCTGTTAGTCAAACAGAGATCTGTTGTGACATGTATTTGTATTCCGCTAAGATAATTTAAGTTGTTAAGGTGGGGATTTGCAAGAACCACTGATCAACTCTCTATCACCTTACGTAACGTGTAATGATTCGGGTAATATCGATAAACCGAGGTGACCAGCGAGCGTGTTTGATTGAGTCGTTCTTTTCTCATCAAGCTCTTAGCCTGTAAGATGGGCAAAATTTGGCGCCACGCTTTCTCTTCACTCGAGGTGAGATATTACATTTTGTGCGGGTTTTAATAATATTGTGTGATAAGGTGATAGTTAGGTTTATCAGTGTGTTTTTGTTTATATTTTTTAGAGTGTGGCGTTTTTCATTTATTGATGATTTATCGAGACGGTTTCTGTAACGGATGAGGTGTTGCATTTTTGATGGTTTCCTGAATCGAAATCAGAAGCGGAAGACTGTAGTATGAAGGATGGCATACAAAAGCCCAGAAAAGGAGTTTATTTTGACACCTGTTATCCATTACTTGACAATTTTCGATGGATCTCGCTTTGGTTTCCTTCATCCATGTTTGGTATCGTACCACTTTAAATGACTTGTCTCGAGAATCCTCATTTCTTTGATTAATCATGATTTTTATTTATGTATGTCTTGCGATATGACGTGTTCATCAGTTTGAAAATTGATTGATATTCTGATTTTATATATGTACGGTTTTCGCTTGTGTTTATATCTATGTCATTTGTTGATTTCTTATTTTATACATTTTTATTTGAGTACGATATGTATTGATTTATTGACGTTGATTTCATCTTGTAAAATTCGCTTGTGCCACCTATAATAATTGATTTATTTCGTAATTTTATGTCTATTTGCGATTTCTTACATTATTTTTTATTTGATTTGAAATTGTCGTTATTTTGATGAACTTTGCTTGTGTATTATTGTTTCTGGTCAAATGCGTGAATTATTATTTAAATTTCGTAATGTTTTGATTCGTATTGTATTGACTAAATATAGTAATTCTATTGAATAGATTTACGCTTTGTCCATCTCAATCTACCTGCCTTTCGCCTAATAAGTTTACAAATTATTAATCTATAATATTCCAAAAATTATCTAAATTAAAATAGTTAACTTATAAAATAAAATTTAGCTGTCGAGCATACGCAATGTAGCCAAATCAAAACTAGTTGGTTACACTGTCATACCAACACTCATTCAAACTTTACATAATCAATCAAGGCAAATATTCCCGCTTTGACGTCTACGGAAACTTAGGTAATTTAAGAAACTTACGGGAGAAAATATCTTTCCCGTCACAAACTCGATGGGTATTGGATCCATTTTCGTCGTTATTGGCTGCAAACCATTTACAGTCCTTTTCCATCCCCAATCCTCTGGGCAAATGTTCTTGTTTCCCTTACAAATTTGTACTAGGTAGCATACTTTTTCGCTGTGGTATCCAGCAGCCTCTGCAGAAGGTAGTAGGCTAGCTAAGTTGAAAGTGCTCCTAGTGAAAGATTTTTTGAAGCATATATATCAGCTTCAAAATTTTGCTTACTTTTATCTCCATACAGACTTTGCATAATCTTCTGTCCAGACCACTTTACAGATTCTCGATCGGGTTCATTAATAAGGAAGTGATCAGCAAGTTTACAAAGATTTTTTATCCGCTTTCATCAATTTTAACAATTTTCCCTTTCCTTGTCCGAAAAAAGCAGATGTAGTGTCCGAGCCGCAAAATGCATGAATGAAGGTCATGTAATTCTTCAACCTTGGATACTTTAAGCTGCCAGTTGAATACAGTTTCTGAGTAGTTTTTCCTCTGCTGGGTTCTTATAAATAGATATTTGTATTTTCAGATGCAAGGGTAGTTAAAATGATAAGAAAGTCTACATCCTCTCCGTCAATTATCACGGAGTTGTAATGATTTCATTTTTCTATAGCTGTTTCAACAATTAACGTATCAGCGTCTTCAACGGCTTGCAGTACAAAAAACCCCATTGCAACAAGTTTTACTGTGAGAAGATTTATTAGCTGTACCTTGTTCTTTTCATTAGATAAAAATTTCTCGGTAGGCATTGTTGCTGACATATATTCAGTGCAAAGTACTTCCGGAGCTACCTGTCTTCCAACTCGTCGTATACGTTCTGCATTTTTTGTTCCTCTTTCTTCGTTAGTTTCAGGATAGCCATCGAAGACGATTACACTTTCTTCACTATATTCTCGCTTCACATACTCCGTATACATCGAGATAATGTCAGAAAATCTTGTATTTTGTTGCCAGCTTATTCGGTGAAGTAGGAATCCCCCATCAACAAAGTGAATATGTCTTCCAAAGTTTATTGTATTTGTGACTGGCTGAAAAGAATCGTAAAGCTTCGATTTTTGAGTTTTCCTCATTCCTAACTCATCAAATAAAGATAGTGGGTACGGTGCTAATTCATATTTGAAATAATCCTTCAGTTGCTCGTCACTTTTTTTTAGAATACAGATCCTTTGAAATAAGGTGAGCGGATTCACAGTCACAGTCTCATTGTGAATTCGAATAGAAGATGTGGGTGCTCGAAGAGGAGTAACTCTGTTTTTTCTTTGGAATTTAACGTCCTGAAAATTTGAACCGACATTGACTTTCATCAATTCCATTCCTATTTCCAAGGCACAGTAACAATTAATTTTTTCGTCACCAGTTATACCGGTACTGAGTGAAGTAATTTGGTGACTTGGTACAAAGGGTGAGTGCGACGTGAACCAATCAGTGAATTTCTGTATGTCTTCATTATCCCTTGAAATTCTCGATGTTCTAGAGTCAACATGCTGTTCGCTTGTACCGTAAGATGTGCCGCAAAAATCCGAAATTGACTCTGAAATGTCTAAAACAATTAGCATTGTTAAAATCCACTTAGATAAAACTGTATTTTTTAATTATATTTTATTATATTTATTATAATTCCCGAAATCCCTCTGCCGTGAGTGAGTCCGCCTGCACTCTTCATCTGCCTCATAAGGTACTGTTCAATTGTCATATCCGAAGAAATTCCGCTCCAGAATTTGTCAGATCGTCGAATAGTAAAAAATCCTCCTCTCGTAAATTGCAGCAATTCAATTTCTGAAGGGTCTTCGTCTGCTTTCTTTGTGAGATTGAACATGTCCTGAAGATAAAGTTGCCCTGATTTTGCATACAAGAAGTGCCCAGCAGCATAAAAATATGGAATCATTCTTTGCATGGAATTTAAGTGCAACTGCCAATTGCCAGATCTTTCAGCTTGCATAAATTGTTTCATTATAGTGATCATCTCAAAGTACTGTATCCAAAGTTTGACAGTTGGTCCTTTTTGGGCTAATTCGTTTAATCGAATTTTGAATTTCGTGACAATATCATTAAAAGATTGAGATTCTATTGTCTGGAAAATGTTTTGATCTGGAACATTCTCTAAAATGTCTTGCAACACCTGACGTTCATCGTCAGTAAATGCAATGGTAGACAAAATAGTCTTTCCCAAAGCGAAATGAAGTAACAAATGACCTCTTACTGCTCTTGAGTATGCATGACCTTCCAACATTTTATCAACAGATAAAGGAGCATAAGCTTCACTCAAAACTTCCTTCAAACCGCTTCCATTCATAATAAATCCAATTGTTCCTAAAAAAGACATAAGTGCGTCGAATGGTCCCAATCTTAAATTGATAGTCTGGTGCACTACAAGCTATTATGTCACGAGATTTTTGATACAGAGGTTGGTCAAAAGTTACGGTACAATACTTATGTCCCAGAGATTTGCTTTCTTCTAGCGCAGCACAAAGAACAGTGTATATTGTAACGTAATCACTTGGTGGGGCATTAACAAAATTAAGACAAAAAATTCTATATTTCTCATAACTTAGAGCTGAAGTTAGACTTTCCATGAAGCCATTCCAACCTGGAGTACTCTTCGGATTCTTTGATTTGGAATAAATCCACAAGAAATCAGTTGGCAGGAACATTACTGCAGTAGAAATTGGATTTATTTCAAATAAATTTTGCATTTCAATGTTTCTAAGGCCTGCTGAATTTCGTTTCTGATAAGACTTAAGAGGAATGTAACCAACACCAGTTTTCTCAAGAAGCTGTGCATTCGAAACTACCTTGCACTTTGGAATACCTTCGAAAGCTTCAACTGAGGATGATGGAGTGACGCATTGAATTCCTCCCATTGCATGAAATGTATTTCGTCCATCCAGAGTACTTACATTGTGGTCGGCATTATCAAACACGTATTGGATAAAAATGTCTTTCGAAAATTGTGGCTTTTGCAAATTCATTAGAACAGATGTTTCAAATTGCATCACGTCAGAATACATGGCAGTCAATCCTATGTTTGATAAAACATCTAATAAATGTCGGGATCCATATTTTTTATGCAACATAATTGCCAGTCCCAGCTTTAAGGGAGAAGTAAAAGATTTGGGATGCACTGCTGAAAGTAAGATGTTACCAAATGCAATTTTCATACGATTCCATTTTTCAGGTTTTCCTCGTTTATCTTCGCAAATTAGAGTTTCCAAAAATAAATCCAAGTAGGATGGTACATCGGAATCTACGTTTTTTAAGAAAGATTGCGGAGAATTGTAATTGGACGTATCAAATAGTTTTAACCTGCATTGCTCTTTGATCATTTTTGCGGCTTGTACGACGATTCTTTTCTGATCTTCACCTATATCGAATTTTCTATTCTTATAAAAGTTTTGAAATAAAACATCGTTTGAGGCATTGCTAAAAGATAATATAGATCCTTTGGAAGTATAAGAATGACTCACAATCAACTGCGTCCCGAATTCTTGTAACAAATGTTTACATAAAGTTCTATTAGAAGGATAAGTACCTTTGTATGAGCTGAGAATTTCGTGAAGGGAAAATTGGCATTCTTCAGAATTTTGCCTTATATAATTACTAATAAATTCTACAGCTGCCTGAATATCATCACTAATAGGACTACCAATCGGTTTATCACTCTTGTCGTTAATGAATTTCTGGTAACACGAGGCATAATATTTTATTTCTGTATTTGGGGATGTCAAAGGAATGCAATTCAACACATTTTGTGCAAATACGTTTTCCTTTTTCTCTTTTGCCCATTCAATTGTTTTTATCCTACCTTCTTTGGTTAAATTGTGAACATAATCCTTTACCTGCAATATTTAAATATTGATAAAAATAATATCGAATAGTAAACCGACAACTTTAACATCATTTAAAATTATAAAATAATCCTTTACCTTTTTCCTACGCTGCTTTGAAACAAATTCCTCAGACGCATCCTGTTGGCAATAAATACACGTATTCGGCATGTATTTTTTACGACGTGCAGATTTTCTTATTCCTTTCGTTGCCACTACAAGATTTTGATAACGTGCATAATCATATTTGCACTGACTGTTTAATGTTAAACTTGTCAATCCTTTCCAAATAGCATGGTTATTATCTTCTCTTACAACACTTGTATCACATAAAGTATTTATCGCTTTCCTTTTTAGAGTGAGAATATTTCCCACTGATAAAGAATCATTACAAATACTACACAAAGTTGGATCCAGCTTTTTCACTTCCATTTTCACACAATAAAAAAAAAACTTTTTATAAAAATTGATGAAGCACACAGTGGATTAAAATCTACATTGGGGACACTACAAGAAAAAATAAATAAAAATACTCAAACTCCTCGGTGCACGGTGGTTATTAGAATTTTTATTTAGCCGGCGCGATGCTCGCCGGGCGCAATCCTTGATGGGAGGTTCGAGGGGGAGGGAGAGAAGAGCGTAAAGAAGAGTCTCTCTTTACCTCTCAGGCACTCAGTAATTGTTTATTGGTAAGAAAAGCCATATTTTATATTAATAATATATTCACATAACTATCTAAGCTTGCAAGTACTGAAAAGCGGTAAAAAATATTAAAAAAAGATATTTAAAATAATTTTGTTATAAATAATTGATTTCTTCTAATTAAAAAAGGCATATTACATATTTATAATAAATTAGAATACCTTTTTTCCCATAAAAGGACTTTGAAAAGGTAAAATATAATAAAAAAAGGCGTTTAAATGATCTTGTTATAAAAAATTCATTGTTTATTCATAAAAAAATTATATATTTTTTACTTGCATTTAGAGCTAGACACTTCATTTGCATTAAAACATTTTTGTTTTTATGCGTTTTGTCCACAGATCAAAAGGAAACGAGGTATATTTGAAAATCCCAATTTTTCGAATTTTAGTGAAAAAATGCAAAAAAAAAGGGAGTTTTTGAGAGATCATAAATCACGAACCAATAGCACCAGAAGATCCTCTTTTTTTATTGACGCATAATTTTGTTTACTTTATTTTATTCTCTGGCATCACTATCATAATTTTCCCATAGAACACCCTGTTACAAGAAAACTCCGCAGAGGGAAATTGCCCGGAAAAATGGGTCAAAAGTAGCCCACTTTGAGAGGTCATAACTTTTGACCTATTAGAGTTAGGACTTTCCCTTTACGGCAAATTAAAGATAAATACATGAAATTTCACTCATCTGTTGAAAATTTTTTCATAAAATCATTAGGTTCGTTGGTACAGACAAAATTGCCAAAAGTAGTGATTTTTCGACGAAATTCAGAAAAAAAGTGGTTTTTTGAAATGACTGTAACTCGAAACCTATTAGAGATAGAAGGATCGTTTTTTTTTTTTGTTTTTCTCAGAATTTGACACATTATCTTTTTTAATTTGAACTTTTGTTGTACAACGCAACGGAAATGGTCCGTCCACGCAAACTTGAATTTTGAATATTCTTAAAAAAAAAAAAAAAAAAACCCTTTGGCAATCGATCCACGACACACATTTTTAAGGGTCATTCAGGACCCCATCCAGAAGCTATTTAAAAAAAAAAAAATTGCGACTGGGAATTATTACGGAAAATCATGCTCTTTTACGACGTGCTGCCTGGACTAATTCTATAATAGATGCAAATAAATAGTTAGCATTACGTGTTTTTTAGGACATTTTCTGGTGTTTAGTATTAATTTTTGTGATTAAAAATATTTAATAACAATTTTATTTGACCGTTTAAAAGAAAAAATTCTACTCTTTTTGCTTTTTTAATATATCGCGTTGTTTGTCTCAAAAATTAAATTTTAAATATTCCGATACCATTTTCAATATTTAAAAAACAAATTATTTGAAGAAGGTCAAGCCAAAATAAAGCCGACTATTGTTAATTGTTTAGTCATAAACGCCGATGCATTAAACTTTGAAACTTTGTCATTAAAAATTGATGCACATATCGATGGGTCCTATAAGAAAGTACGTAACTCGCGCTGACAAATAGAATCTACGCAACTCACAGTGACGAATAGAAAGTACGCAACTCGCTGTAGCGGATAGAAACTAAGTAAGTTTCAAACTCCAATATTTTAGGAGACCGTTTTGAAAGTTTAATTAGTATCAACAATTATTATTACCAATTAATACGCTTTACAGCAATGCATATAAGAATTGAAGCATCTTTATTAGGGCTTTCAATATGCTCCAAAAGTTTCTTATAGTGATTAAAAATCCGACAAAATGAAGCTACTTAGTTTCTATCTGCTACCGCGAGTTGCGTACTTTCTATTCGTCACTGTGAGTTGCGTAGATTCTATTTGTCAGCGCGAATTACGTACTTTCTTATAGGACCCATCGATATGATTAATGTAACATCGAAAAAAACACCTTACAAAGATCTCCTCTGGAAATTCAAAGATATTTTCACAAAAAGGCCAGGAAGGATTTCTTGCTACGAACATGCGTTCAGAATGAAGGATAATAGACTGCCATTTGCTAAGCATTATCCAATTCCAATGAAATACGAGAAGGAAGTCGATGAACAAATTTAAAACTATGTTTCAGTGGGGAGTTATTCAAAGATCCCGTAGTCCTTATATTATTCCATTGGTAGTTGCTTTGAAAAAAAGTGGAAAGGTAAGAGTTTGTCTGTATGCGCGCAGACTAAATGAAATCTTGCAAGAGGATCATGAAGGTACGGAGAACATGGAGATACTTTTTCAGAGATGCCGAAACAAAAGGGTACTTTCTAGTTTAGATTTAAACATGAGTTTCTGGCAGATAAGGGAAAATGTTACGAGCACTGTGCCACTCCCTTTGGTCTTAAAACAAGGACTGCTGCTCTAGTACAAGGATTGGATTATGTGTTGGCTAGTTTTGAGGATTTTGTCATTTCTTACGTTGATGATTTACTAATTGCCTCCGAGTCTGAAGAGGAACATCTCATGGAGTTGGTCTTCCAGAGATTCTGGGAGCATAATATTACCTTGAACTTCGACAAGTGTGAGTTCAAAAGAAACCTGATCCTGAAAAAATACAGGCTATCAAGGACTTCAATGTTCTTAAAAACAAAAAACAACGTCAAGGTTTTTTGAAAACCGTCAATTTTAGCGCGAAGTTCAACAATAAATTCTCTCAAGAACTTGTGCCGCTTTTGGAACTATTACGGAAAGGAACAACTTGGCATTGGGAACCACGACACCAACAGGCTTTTGAAAAGATCAAAGATCTATTTAGTATCTGGATCACATTACATTTTCCAGATCCTTTGAAAAAAATTCTATCTACAGACTACGCCATAGATGTTGTGATTTATCAGCGGAATGACGAGGGTGATCCTCGGATCATTGCTTGCACGAATCGTACCTTGAAAGGTGTAGAAATCTCTTACCATACCATGGAAAAAGAACTTCTGGCTTTGGTTTGAACTTTGAAAAAATTTCGAGATATGTTATTAGGAGCATGGATTGTTCATAGAACAGATCATATACTACGAGCTTTACAATGGAAATCTAGATCGCAAGTGTCGAGATGAATGGAGGATCGCCTTACCACAATCTATAGTTACGGACCTAATTTGGGAATGTCATAGAATTTATGGCCATATTGGGGCAAATAAATGCCAATTTATTATTAGTGAAGATTTCCATTACCCTAACCTCCTTAAAGAAATCAAGAGGTTATTACAAACATGTGACACTTGTCAGAGAAATAAGATTGCTAATAAAAGTAGTCATTCACCATATAAGCCAATTCTTTTAACTGAACCATTAGAGGCTGTGTTCATCGATTTCTATGAGCCTCTTCCTACTTCACAGTATGGACATCAATACATACTGGCTGTTTTGGATGGATTTAGCAAGTATGTCCGACTTTATCCAGTTAAAAAGGAAACCACCCAAGCGACGTAGTCTAAGATTTTATCTGAGATGTTATCTAGAGAGGAAGAATTAATGATAATTAAAATCTTAATTCAAACCAAGGGGAATCAAAGGGCAAAGAAATATGATATGGGCAAGAACTTTGTCACATATAATCCCGGAGATCAAGTACTTGTTAGAGCGTACAACCTCTCTGACAAATTTCTTAAACGAACTGCTAAGTTCAGGTCGGTGTTTGAGGGACCTTTCACTATAGCAAGACAAATTAACGATAGAACTTATGTGGTGACAGACCCAATTAGCAATCAAGAAAGGGGACAGTTTCAGGCTAATGATCTCAGAAGATACTGCCAAGCATGATGTTTATCTAGTTGTCTTTCAGTCCTTGTGTCGTCTGGGGTAGAATGCCATACTTTTTGATTAAATACTGAGTCGCTGTCTAGTTTGTTTTAGATATGGATGCAGAAACACAAACTTGGCCGTTGTTCTGATCGACAAGTGCGATGTAAATCTCCAGATAGAGCCTTCTTATCAGGATGGCTTCAGACTAAGTCTTGGGGGTCTACGAGTTCTAATGGGAACGCCAAGGGCAATCACTAAGAAAAGGAAATATCGAGGTTCAAAGATTGTCCAAACAGATTCATGGATCACTGGAGCAACTGCCGAAAAAGGAATTAACATGCTGTTGTAATATCTGATAACGAACAAGAGGAGTTGGTAAAGAATAGACCAACTTTGGTTGGTCTATTCAATCTTTAGTTTATATCGAGTAATGAACAAAAATACTATTTTGGTTTATATCGAGTCATTCTATATCCGTGCCGCTTCCAAAACATTTTCTAATTCGTTTGAACAACAAATTCTTTGTTATTCTTAATAAATGCTGTGCACTTATTCACCACCCTCAGGTTCTAAAATAAGATAACAGTTTTTTCTAAGATTAGCATATAAGAGGGCATAAGTCAAGTTCGTTGGCCAGCCATTTTAGATAAAAATTCAAAGATTGGAATAACAAATGTTTGAATTTCCTTAAAAAATCGAAAATTCAAATTTTGAGCCAAATAACGCGTGATACAGAGATAATTATAAGAACATAATTATTGGTCTTAAAAAGATCTACAAATTTCCCCTTGACAACTTTTTGATAGAATAAGTAGTTTTCGTTTTAATCGTAAAAAATATTGTTAAACAGAGCCGAGCGCGAAGCGCGAAGTTTGTTTATGGTTGATATCAAATGTTGAGCGCGAAGCGACAGTGACCTGATGATAATGTGTTCCTTAAGGTCGATAGAACCTTAAGTAAATTAGTTTTCTTCTTCATTTAAATCTTAAGTAATTAAAATAAAAGTACATAGCATCGATAAAGGTTGGTGAGCGCGTGCATGCGTCCCAAAGGGTGTAAAAGCGCGACGTGTGATTAGAATGTGCTCACAATGGCACCCCTAGTTAATATTGTAAATGCTAAAATTCTTATAATTTTCATTTTATCGAAAACATATCATAAGGATAAATTGTTCGACTTATTTCTAAGTACGAATAGCCGTACCTATAATTTTTAAATCTTAAAAAAATGGTATCAAAAATTTTGAAAATGTTCTAACTTTTTCAATTTTTATCCAAAGTGGCTGGCAAACTAAACTGACCTTCAGTTTTTAACACTAAAAGGGGGTTCCAAAGGCCAATATAATAGATTAATTCTTTTAAATGTTATCGTGCTATTCTCCCAATGTCTCCCAATCCTTAATTTTAATACTTTTTTAAATCCTCTTAAATCGTTTAAAATACATTGAAATCTTTTTAAATTAAGTACAAAAATTAAAATTTTTTAAATCCCGTTAAATACCCTTAATTATAATTAAAATTGTTTAGAAATAATTATTTTTAAACAATTTTAAATTATGTTAAATCATTAAACTATACTGAATTCTTTTTAAATTTATTTACATTTTTTAAAATCATTTTAAATGCTTTAAAATTTTTTTAAATCCTTTAAACTTCCTATAAATTATTTAAAATCCTTTAACGTCTATTTAAATCAGTCTGAATCTCTTAAAAATATTTAAAACACCTAAATTCACTTAAAATATATAATTCTTTTAAAATCTTTTGAATCTTTTTTTTTAATTTCTTGAAATACCTTCAAACTATTGTTCTCTCAATGTTTAATGCCAATAAAAAATGTAGGTAATGAAATTTTTGAAATGTTTTGAAACTCATTTTATAACTTTTAATTTTCTTGAATCACGTTAAATCACTTGAAATTCCTTAAGGGAACGTACCCATACTACGTGACACGTTTAGGGGTGGGGGGGGGGTTTCAAAATACCACGCTTGGTCACAGGGTGGGAGGGGGCTTAGGTCTTCGTCACGTAGTCAATTACAATATGTGTTTATAGTTTTTTCTTCTTGATAATATTTTTTTAACTTCTAATTGTATATTAGGTATGTACACGTTCTCTTTTGACGTCACGCGGCAAGCGCCATATTAATAAAGACAAATATGAGCCAAAATTTTTTTTTTTTAATTTTCTGATTGCAAAAAATAATTTAAAACCATATTTACACGGAAAAAATGTTAGGGTAACTGGTGCCCCAATTGGTGTTTATGCTAATCCACGCATATTACGGGCTGCTTACTCATCAAACGGGAGAACAGTTCACTTTTGTGGGAGAACCATTCACCCATAACAAGGCAACTGCTCGCCTACAGCAGCTCTCCCTGCTCGAGGGGGCAACCATTTACCCACAAACGGACTAGCCACTGCACCACCACCGCTGGTGGCGCTGCTACTTTCCTCTTCGCGCGGCAGTTCTTCTAACCTTTTTTCCGTGTATGAATTATGTACAAAAGTGACTAGAGGGGGGGATCTTGGCATATACGACGGGTGGTCACCAAGGGGGAGGGGGGGTAAAAAATGATAAAAAAAACGGGTCGCGTAGTATGGGTACGTTCCCTAACTTCTCCAAATAATCAAAATTCAAAGCTTACGTAAAGGAAAGAAAAATTCCTTGCATCGAGACTATTCGATTGACCTGTGTGATTAATGCATTTTATTGAATATTAACCCTTGCTTGCCACACCGGGGTGGATTACACCGCAGAATTTTTTTTCTCTTAATTTAAAGTTCTGAAACGTGAAGGAAATCGCTTTAAATCAATATTTGTCAATAATTCGAGACAAACCAATTGTCAAAGAAAAATATCCAATAGTTAATTTTTTATTACAGTTTTAATGGATGGGGTGGCCGACATCCCAGTTTGGCAAGCGTTTTACTCCGCGAATAAGGTGTGGCAAGTAAGGGTTAAGGAAGTTATGCTTTTATTTGTACTCTTGAAAGTACAAATAAGGCAAAGTGCACAAAAAATGAGCAGAAAAAAATATAAATATAGTTAAATGGAACATTCGAGATCGAATTCATAGCTAGTTTTTATTGTGATATATTTGATTAATTTTAACAATGTGCCTCAAAATTTATTTCATCCGGAGTGCTGAATGCCTAGGGACTTTATCATGAGATTTTCTATTATTATGTTTGCAATTTCCGCCCCCCCATTATATTTGAGACTCTCCCTTTAACTTTATATTTTTAACTAGAACCCCTTTTACTATAAAATTTGAGACCTTCCCTTTGGTGTTACCCTTATCGGTCTTTATCATCAATTTAATATTTCTCTATATGTAAAATATTTGTCTTTGTAAATTTTATACATTTTTATTCCTGTTAAGATTGTAAAACTTTTAAATATTGTAAATTCTAGACTTCGATTCGTTTTCATAAATTTGTTAATATCTTATTTGTTAAAATCTAAATCTTATCTATTGTTCTCTCAATTGTTCTTTTATATTTTTAAGCTCTTTCCAAATAATAAATTGTTAATAATCATTGTTTATTTTACACATGGGCTTTATGATTTACGAACCACCCCTCTCTACCATTAAGCATTTTGTCTTGAGCTAGTAGGATTTAAATCTTAAATTTTGGAATCTGTTTGACTGTAAATTCACATATTTTATCTTTGTCGCAAATGATTTATCTTACTGTTTTATCTTTATCTTTTATCTCGATTGAATTATTAATTTAGTAATAAAGCAAAGTAACCTATTTACATTTTATCTCTTTATCTTTACGAGCCCAAACGCGCGCTCTAGCGCGCGGAGATGATTCCTGTTTTTATAAATTTTCCCACGTTAACGTGACGCAGTGCTCTCAGATCGAGCCAGAAATTTACCCCCTCTACATTTACTATTTATCGAAAAAAAAGTAATTTATTATATATAATGTGGGAAATTTTATTTATATAATTCAAGAAAACACTTAAAAAGAGTAATAATTTCAAAATTTTGCCAAATTATACTTGAAAAATTGTTTTTTATCGCTAAAATAGTGGATGTGGAGGGGGTAAATTTCTGGCTCGATCTGAGAGCACTGACGTGACGTCTGTATTGACCAATAAGGAATCATTCCACGCATTTCGAGATATTTCGATACTCGATGTGTATGACCTTTTTAGAATAGGATCTCTAAGAAAATGTATAATTGATTTTCTTTATCTTTATCTTTTTGCTTATTGTGGCTAATTAATTTATTTGTCCCAAGAAAGGACTGGCGCCCAAACATCTCTAAAAATTAATTAAAATTATTTCTCTTATTGTCTAAATTTTTCTTTAAAATTTACCTTTTAATTTATTCTCGTCTCGAAAATCATTTTGTTTGATTAAAATATCATTTTTTGGTCCTTTGTGCGTCCCTTACAGACTTTTGATTCAATATATGAAGCAAAAAAGCGGACGTCACAATATACGCTCTCAAAATACGGTAGGATCACAAAAAAGCATATTATATATATTCCATTTGAAATATATTTTAAAAAAACCTATTTTTGGAATTTGGATATTGACACGACTACAAAGCTTCCTTTACACGGAGAGAAAAATCAAGGTTTGAAACGATGGAAATATCCCACGGTTCAAAACCTCGAAAAAGTCATAGATTTAAACCATGAATTCATGATTCTAAAGCATGGAATGTGTTCATGCTTGAAACACACGGCACTCATAGTTTTGCAGTATGAACATCATACTTCAGGAGCATGAGTAGCATAGGCTAAAACCACGGAATAGCTCATGTCCAAAGCCATGAGTTTCGTGGTTCTAAACTGTGAAACTCTCTTGGGTTCGAGTTTTAGGCCACGCCCACTCCTTGCCTTGCCGCGTGTGAATGGAGGGGGAACCCAAGAGATTTTCACAGTTTAAAACGATGAAGCTCTTGGTTTTGGACTATGAGCTATTCCAAGCGTTTAAAGCATGGACTTCGCAGTTTTGGACCACGAAACTCAAGCGGCTGAAGCATGGATGCCCTTGTTTTAATCCATGAATAGGTTCATTACATTTAAACGATGAATTCATGGTTTAAACTCGTGAAATTCATGCTTTGGAACTATGTAAAAATTACAAGGTCCGAAACTATGAAGATTCATGCTTTCAAACCTTGATTTTTCTTTCCGTGTATGAAGGGAAAGCAGGGAAATGAAATGAAGGAAAGCAGTAGAATCAAAAAATACTCACAAAGCGTAAATTCTTTTTCAGGATATTGTAAATAGTTTTTGACAAAATCTTTAATAGACTGCACAGTTTCAAGTGGTCCAAACAATCCTTGAAGCACCAACTGATCTGGAAATTGTATCCTAATTATGGCTCGTTGATATTTGTGTAATTGGCGCAACGTTTTATTATCATTTTCTAATTGACGTTGGGACTCTGTTAAGAGTGGCGATTCTTCCATTTTTTCAAGAGATTTCTTTGTGTCTCGCAAAAGCACTTTTGCATCCTCAACCGTTAAGTCAAAGAAAGAATCTGGTAATTCCTCTTGAGGAATAGCTTTTGCTCCTGCTTGATTAAATACGAGCGCGTTTCTTTCTCCCAACTAAAAGCAGATGTAATGAATCTTAAAAATGAGCTGTAAGAATTAAATAATATTAGATTAAACTGGTTAAAAGAGAAGTTAATTCACTGTGATTTGGGAAATTATAAATTAAATAATTTTAAAGAAATACACTGGAATCTCCATTTAAGGTCTGATTCGGTGTGGCTTTCAATGGATTGGGACTCAAAGAGAGTCTCTCTGAACGTGAACAGTCAATGCCGTATGAACCGTTTCTGGTTGATTATTGCACAACTCCATTGAATTCACAGCACCTCTCTCTCAGACTCTTGAACCTTCTCAAAACCTAATGCAACCAGCGAAAATTTTAAGGACTTATGGGGATAAATTCGCCAAGTGTACCAGCTTAAAATTTTGTTATCTCCGATTTCATCGAAAGTCTGCTGAATTTTAGTAGTAGTTAACTTCTTCAAATCCTGTTGATAGTTTATAAATTGTTTATTCAACAAATATAAACACATGATAGTTTAAAATATACAGAACAGATTAAGAAGACAAAAATACGAGACGCTAATGTAAAGGTGAAGATGAAGTCTAAAGAATAAAGGCACTGCTTCCGCAAAGTAATACATTAGACAGTATACACAAAAGTTAAACGTACAGTGTTCGTCATGTACTCGTATGCCTTAAGGGGGTAGTCTGGTTTAGAATGCTCAAAAAATCGATTTTTTTTTTATTGCTTAAATCTATTCCTAATATATCTAAGAATATGTATGTAAAGTTATAGATGCTGATTTGCAGTATTTTTAAAAATACAGCAATAAATGTGGTTGGGTGTCGAGCAAGCATATACGAACGGTATAAACTTTGAAACGCGTCCTCTCGAGTTTTCGTCTTCACGATTTTTCTAAATTGGCGAGCACGATTGAAAGAAAACTAGACGACCAATCAAAACGAGCCAAAGTTCATTATCTTCAGTATTAAATTCTCTTCTATGTGAACTAAGAAAATTAATGAAAAAAAATTTTTAAAGAACTTTTTTAGCAAGTTGAACTGAATTTAAAAAGAAAAAAACACTTTTTTCATTCAAACTCGCGAAAAAATTTTAATTTCACAATTTCTTCGTAATTTTCTTAGTTCACATAGAAGAAAAATATATGAGAATTAAAATTTTCGTTGGGATTTTTGTTTCAGACGAAAATTACGAGCTCTATCTTGCTCGCCGATTGGAGACTCCAAGTACAGAATGTTACACTCATGTGTATACAAATCAACTGTTTTTCATTATTTTTCCCTGAACAAATTTTTTTTAGAGTGTTCAAATATGCATTAAAACATGGTAAAAAGGCCGCTAGACTTGCTCATTTTTTTGTCCTAAAAAAATTCCCAAAAAAAAACGCTTTTTTTAGGCCATCTAAACCAGACTAACCCCTTAACATTTGTCACTAGATTTTTGCACGCATTCAATGAAAAATTCTAGTAAAAATCACTTTTTGGAGTTTTTGGAATAATTTTTCAGAGTTTAGGAAAATGTTATGGGAAAGTATAGAGGCTTATTGAGGACTATCCAACAAAGAATTCCATGTACCACACATATGGGTTTGACACCCCTAACACACCCCCACCGTGCCTTGAAAACTACTCTTAAAACGAAAATGATCAATTATTCATAAAATCGACCTTGAGAGTGGTTTATTCTCGTTTTTTTTTTTTAATAAAAATTATTTCTATCAATCTAGTGGAATATTTATCAACATTAGTTAATTAACTTTTAATTATTTAAACAAATTCCATTTGTTTAAATAGTTATTTTTTTCGAAAATTCATTTTTTTAAATAAAAATTGATCAGTATTGGTCTAATGGAATATTGATTAACTATTTTTCAATTATTTAAACAAATTGAATTTGTTTAAATAATTTTTTTTGAAAATTCTTTTTTTTATTAAAGATTATTACTATTTATTTAGTAGAATATTTATTAACATTGGTTAATTAATTTTTAATTGTTTAAACAAATTCCATTGCCAAGGAATTCAATTCAATTCCATTGCCAAGAAATTACACTGCCAAGGCGCCCAAAGAAGATCTTGAGATGTTGAAATTGATGCATTCCTTTGCAAAGCAGGATCGAGAAATTTCTACTGCCGTTTTAGAAAAGATGAGCGGACATCTTTGGTATTTTGTGCCTGAAACTGCTGCATTAGCTTTCTTCGATGATGGGATTCCAGCCATAACAAAAAATTTGATGGTGCAGGCTTTATCACAAAAGTCAAAGAAAAGCATTTTAAATTATAAAAGAATTGAAGGAAAAAAGTATAAGGAACTGCTGAATAAAGAAATTGAATACTTCATTTCAGAAGATTCAAATAAATTCTTCTCAGCATTCAAGATAGATACATCCTTTCTGCAAGAAGATGCTTCACACTGGATGCAAAATGAAGCCTATAAAAAAGGTAAAGCAATTGTCACTCAACTGAAAGTGGTCAACGACATTGCAGAAAGAGCCGTCAAATTGATGTCAGATTTCAACAATGTATTAACGAGAGATGAGAATCAAAAACAATTTTTATTACATTTCGTCAGAGAATATAGGAAAAAGTTTTCAGATAGCAAGAAAACGACATTATCTCGCGACACACAGTAATAGATTAAGATGTAGATGTAGATTATAAAAGAAAAGAGCGAACTTTTTTGTAATTCGATGAAATCTCAGAAATAAATGCTATTATTAATGTTTAAACAATGCAAAAATGTAATTAATACAATAACAGGCTACCAGTCAAATTATATAAAACCTGATTTAATACCTGGATAAGAAATTTGGAAAAGAAAATTTTTAAACAAATAGAATTTGTTTAAACAATTCAAATTTAATTAACCAATGTTAATAAATATTCTACTAAATAAATAGTAATAATCTTTAATAAAAAAAAAGAAGTTTCAAAAAAATTATTTAAACAAATTCAATTTGTTTAAATAATTGAAAAATACGTAATAAATATTCTATTAGACCAATACTGATCAATTTTTATTTAAAAAAATGAATTTTCGAAAAAATAACTACTTAAACAAATGGAATTTGTTTAAATAATTAAAAGTTAATTAACTAATGTTGATAAATATTCCACTAGATTGATAGAAATACTTTTTATTTAAAAAAAAAACGAGAATAAACCACTCACAAGGTCGATTTTATGAATAATTGATAATTTTCGTTTTAAGGGTAGTTTTCAAGGCACGGTGGAAGTGTGTTAGGGGTGTCAAACCCATATGTGTGGTACATGAAATTCTTTGTTCGATAGTCCTCAATAAGCCTCTATACTTTCCCATAGTTAGTTAGTTAGTTAGTTAGTTAGTTAGTTAGTTAGTTAGTCGGGCGAGGAACCCCACCCCCCTGGGGCCCTGCAGGCGCTCAGGCTCAAGCCCATTGTGCCTACTCCCTTAATCCCCGACGCTGTCTAGCCCCCCATTCCAGTCCTCTTAACGAAGCCTAGGAAGTCGCTGGCTTTAAGCGCCCTAATCTCCTCCGGTTCCAGCATAGCTGCCCCGAGGGTTTGATGTCTGGGCCCAGCAAGTGCCGGGCACTGACCTAATACGTGTAGGGACGATTCCTCGTCCCTTCCACATTTTTGACACACTGGGCTGGGTGCCAGCCCTAGCTTGCGTTTATGGTAATTCAAATGGTTGTGCCCTGTGAGCATCTGTACCATTATCCTTACATCACTCTTGGGCCAATTAAGGATGGTCCTGGCCAAGTCCCTCCTACGATGAGAACCCAGGATGGCCTTGGCCTGCCTACACCCCTTTACTTGAGCCCAGAACTTATTGTGCTGTTGCGTAGCCCAATTCTGGATCTCCAGCCTGGTACAGCAGGCTGCCAAGCCCAGAAAAGGTTCTGGGTCAATCGGCCTGCCTGCCGTTCCTCTTTTTGCCAGTTGATCCGCTATTTCGTTGCCCTTGATCCCTGTGTGACCAGGGACCCATATTAGGGCAACCCTATTATTTTCTGAGAGTTGGTTGAGAGCCTCTTTACACTCCCACACCAGAGTCGATGTGATCTCCGGTTTCCCAACCGCCCTGATCGCCGTCTGGCTGTCCGAGCAGATGCTTATGCACTCGCCCTTCTTATTTTCGCCTAGCAGCAATTCAGCGCAATGGAGGATGGCAAATACTTCCGCCTGGAAAACAGTTGGGTATTGCCCCAGTGGGA
The DNA here is from genome assembly GCA_904066005.1 of Synergus itoensis. Classification (NCBI taxonomy): domain Eukaryota; kingdom Metazoa; phylum Arthropoda; class Insecta; order Hymenoptera; family Cynipidae; genus Synergus; species Synergus itoensis. The sequence continues at coordinate 21,377 of CAJFCP010000578.1, read as the reverse complement.
TCGCCAAACCCCTTTTATTTGCGCTGTTATACAGCCCCGCTCCCGTCCAGCCCTCCCCCTTTGAGCCATCAGTGTACACGATGGTACACTGTACCATGGGATGCATGTCCGGAAGAGTTTGTTGAAGCTGTATCTACCTTTTATTCTATTCTGCGGCATCCTTAGAGTTGGCAGATTAACGATGTCGTTTGGGAACCTAGTATGTCTAGGCCCCTGCGGCCATTTACCTGACGCCGCAAGACGTCCAACCGTCCTAGCCACCCCCACAATTATCGCTATATGCAGGGGCTCCTCAAAGAGAATAAGGCCAATCGCCGCTGTTGGCGTGGTCCTCATAGCTCCGGTAACAGCCCTGAATACCAGCGTCTGCAGGCGACTCAGTTTCGCTTGGATCGTCTTAAGCTGCACCCTTGGCCACCAGACCACGGCTGCGTAGATTAGCCTTGGTTTCAGAACAGCTGAGTACAACCAAGCAATCATTCTTGGCCCCGTTCCCCATGTTCTCCCAAAGGCCCTTCTACACAGCCAGAAGGTTATGGTAAACCTTCTACATTGCGCTTCCAGATACTCCGCCCAGTTCAGTTTCTTATCCAGTATAACTCCCAGATATTTCACCGACCGGGCTATTTGGAGTCTCTTTCCGCAGAATAAGGGGCCCGTTACCTCAGCCACCTTGTATTTCCTCGTGAAGACGACCAATTCCGTCTTCTCCGAATTTACAGACAGCCCCGATGCCATGCACCAGAGCTCCACAATACGCAGAGCCGACCTCGTGAGTTCCAACAGGGTGCCCAAGTGAGCTCCCCTGCTCAGTATCACGAAGTCGTCCGCATAACCTTGGGCATAAAAACCCTCCTCATTTAGATTACGGAGTAGACCATCCACGACCAAGCACCACATGACGGGTGATAAGACCCCCCCCCCTGTGGTCAGCCTCTGGATATTATTCCTCCGATCCTACTTCCTCCCCATTCCATCGAGAGGCGCCTATACTACTGCATGCTATGGATCCAGTCTATAAGCTGCTCCGGCACGCCGCATTTCCGGGCCACCCTACATATGACTTCTGGGGGAGTATTACTGAAAGCCCCTTCTATATCCAAGAAGGTGCCTACCACATACCCGCCTTCCTCCAATTGCCGCTCTATTCTCCCCACAGCCTCGTGAAGAGCCGTGTCAACAGAGTTAAAATCAAAATTTAAAAAAAAAATATGACATTTATTTTTTCGGATTTAGAAACGAATTGGGAGAATCGAGACTCTGTAGAAAAAAAAAGTGTTTTTAGGCCACCCTAGTAGACATGAATCAAGTATAATATTATTCCAACACTCTGCCTATTCATGTGCACAAAAAAAAATTAATCACTCAATCTCATCATTCTTGAAAATTTCGCACCTTTTTCCGCAGACAATGTTTTTGTGAATGAATCAGCGATGTTTTTATAGGATGAAACATAATCCACGAGGATTTCTTTCTTTTCTTGAGCCTCACACGAAAAATAAAATATATGCCTACTACGTTTGTGGAAAACGGTATATTTTCTTAAGCGAATAGCACTCTGATTGTCACAAAATATAATCTTTGGCTTGTCAACATAATTCAAAAAACCTATATGACATAAAAAACGTCTCAGATTACGTTAATTCCTTAGTCACATCGGAAAGTGCCATATATTCTGCTTCCATGGTAGATTGGTCCCAGCTAATTGGTCCTTGTGCAAATATAGTGAAATGTCCCGAACATGACTTTCGATCATCGATATTACCTGCCCAGTCCGAACCTACGTAAGCAATCATCTTTGCTCCATTCTTCATGTATGTGATTCCGTAGTTTAACGTTCAATGAGATATTTCTTCTCAACCTGCTTTCTCCACCAACCTTGGCGCTGTCAAACTCAGCTCCGAAAGTCGACAACAGAGTGTGTCCCCTCCAAGATCTGTCCGACTTCCAGACCCAGAAACCACAGCCACTCCTTATCTGGACCTAAGTCCTGGCAGAAGTTCCTGGTATGACACACCCCCTCCCTCCCCAAAAAAGAAGAAGGTAATCGACGGGCCATGCGAATGATGTAACCGGTGGTGCCCGGACGACCACACTCTTACTCCGGAATTGACTACTCTTTTAGGGATAGAACCTGAAGTTCCTAAAACCTCATCCCGTTACTCGAAATCCAATAAGGACAATAACAATCCACCTGTAAAGGTGATTGTTATTCGGTGGCGAAAACGACCTGTCACTTTAAGTGATAGCAACGGATGCTGCTATCCTGTCAACCGAGATCACAAAATTACCCCAAGAATTCCTGCATGAAATCTCTTCTGACCTTTTAAGGACTACCCTCACCCGTCACCATCTCGACCCAAAAATCCCACCGGACCTTTTCAGGACCACCAAATTCTTTTAACGAAGTTATAACTCTGTTCCTAATGTCTAATAACTTTTTCGTATAGAAAATAGCTTTATTCCCACAAGCTGTTATCAACCTTAACTGGAGATTCCAGTGTACGTCCAAATTGCGTTATCCTATCATAGAAAACAGGTTGAAATTACATCGATACTGCTTCTATAAACGCAAAAGATTAATTTTTAATAATTATATAATTTAATGATTTTAAAAAATTTCAAAGAATTATAAGGAATTTTAAGGGGTCTCTAGATCAATGTGAAAGGTCTGCAAGCATCACAGACTAGAGGTATGTACAAAATTTTGTACACCTCTTATAGATAGAATTGACTAGTACTTGGACGAAGGATTTTTTTTCTTTAATTATAACTTATTTTTAAGCTAATACATGGAGACCGAAAATCATACTTTTTTGCATGAAACTCTGTCAAAAATTCAAAATTCGATTTTTTAAAAATCCTTCGTTCAAGTACAAGCTGTACTCTCCTGATAACAGAAAATATGTGGTTTTTTTATTTCAGATAAAGCTATCATGAGTTATCCTGATTACCCGAAGAATACTTTTTTTTGAAGGGATCTTCAAAATTCAGCACTCAACAGCTCAAATCTTAATATTTCTGGATTAAAATTGTACAATATTTTATGCAAACTTTGCTCTTTATTATGAAAAAAGTTAGAATAAAATAAGTCATTTAGTAGGTCCAAAAAAAAATTTGAGAAAATATGCTTTTTTTGCCCTTTAAAACCCACGTAACTCTTTAAAAAATTTCAAACAATTCACGAACTTTTTTGAGTACTTCTAGAATTTGAATTCACGATTTTTTAAGTACAAAAGTTAAAGGATTTTTAAATAATATCAAAATATAATAGTTGAATTTCTCTAAAAAAATATTTAAATTTCCTGAAATCACATAAAACCTTCTGATACTTCTTTTAAATTTGTTTGAATTATTTTAAATCTCTTAAATCTCTTGATATCTCATAAAATATTTAAAACTATATACTATTAAAATATAAATATTAAAATATTTATAAACTATGTATATATATTCTATATTCTATAGAATCTCATTGCAGGGTAGAAGCTCGCAGAAGGGAAGGCCGCCATCTTGGAATGTAAGAAGTGTATACTTATCCTATTCTTCATATTTTCGTGTTTTTTATTTAAATTTCCTGACAAGATTTTACATATTAAAATTGTCGCCTCCCTCCCCCCACGCGTGGCATTATTCTCAGTCAAAAAAACCTCTTTTTGGAAACTCGATTTTGTCACAACTATAAAGCTTTCTCTATGAAGAAGCAAAATAGTACAGAAGAAATAGTATATTGCGCCACGACTCAGCAAACCACGACTTTGACGTTCGAGGCGCTCGCATGAAATTCTTATTCTACAAAAATTTTATAAATTAAATATTTTTAAATTGGAAAAAGTGTTACTTACATATTCTAATTTAATTTCACTTTCCTCAAACACATCCAACTGTTTCGTATTCCTCAAACTGCTTGCTTCTTCTTTAGACTTCAGGTTGTTTGCTTCTTTTTTCGACTTTTCGCAATTGCTTTTATTAGCAACATTCGGTTCGACTTCACTTGGTGTTACTTCCTTCGCTTGTAAATTTCGAAGTTCACTTTCTTTCATTTTTTTGTCAATTTCAACTTTAATTGATTTAATAGGATCAAATATCTTATTGGAAATATAGTTTACGATTGAAGACGATGAATTTTCATTTTCTTTAGAAGTAGCCTTTATCTTTTTTGGAATATAAACGTGAGCTTGTTCCTTTTTTTGATTTGGATCACGATGCAAAAGTCTCAGCATTGCTCTACCTTTTGTAATTCCTAAAGATTTTAATGTTGTTTTTTCTAATTCTTCTTTTCCAAAAATCTGAAAAAAGAACAATTACCACCTATAATTACATGTCTTTGTAATTAGATAAAGATTTAATTCATTTTCGGGTTGAGCGAAAAACTTCATTTTCATTTTTCCTTGTAATCTTTTGAAATCATTTAAAATTCATGAAAATTTCAAAATATTTTAAGCATTTTAAGAGAACTTTTAAATGATTACAAAGGATTTTAAGTTATTTTTTGAAATTCAAGATATTTAAAATATTTCGAGAGATTTTAGACGATTTCAAAAAATTTCTGGAAAACTTAAGAGATTTCTAGTAATTTAAAATATTTAAAAAGTTTTCCAACGTTTTCGAAAGATTTTTATAGATAACTCCGGATCAAGTACAATTGTTCCGTTAACAGTCAGTCAGTAATCAACATCGAAATTATACAGGGTGGACCATTTTAATCGCGCCACCTAAATTTCTCGGAACCTAAACAGGATAAAGAGAAATGTTTAAGACAAAAGTTGTTCAAAATAGAGAGGGACATTTAGCGGTACTATTGATTTTGATCTTGAGGTCAATTTTCAAGGTCAAATTAAGGTCAAGATCCTTTTTTTAAATGGTAACACCTATTTTTGACTGCGGATTTGAAAAGAGCGGAAAATTTCACGTTCAAATAGTGACTTTAACAAATTTAAAAATCAAGGTCAAATGGCTAAAAAAAAAACGGTCCCATTTTGATCTATCGGTCGAAATATCTCTTAAAATACTCCAACTAGAAAAAAATTGTTCAAACAAAAATTGTGCAGAACAGAGAGGGACATTTAATGGTTTTATCCATTTTGACCTTGAGGTCAATTTTCAACGTTTTATTTAACCAATTTTTTTAAAAACATTTTAACTTGATATGGGACCTTCCTAAGGTCACTATTTTGACGTGAAATTCTGTGAAGTTCTGTACAATTTTTGTTTGAACATTTTTCTAGTTGGAGTGTTTTAAGAGATATTTCGACCTATAGATCAAAATGGGACCGTTTTTTTTAGATATTTGACCTTGATTTAAAAATTTTTTAAAGTCACTATTTGAATGTGAAATTTTCCGCTCTTTTCAAATCCGCAATCAAAAATAGGATTAGAATTTTTAGTAGGGCCTGCTTCAGTACGAACAGCTTCATGAGACCAAGTTTGATATGAAGGGGTGGAAGCAAAATTTGTGAAGGATCTATTAAAGGTTCAAAAACATCGTCTGTGAACCTTTAATAGATCGTTCACAAATTTTGCTTCACCCCTTCATATCAAACTTGGTCTCATAAAGCAGTTCGTCAAAGCTCTGAACAAGGATGGTGAATGCTTCGGATACTTAGGGCAGAAGTTTCCGGGCATAAGCGATGACAAACTAAAAGAAGGTATTTTCGGTGGTCCTCAAATGGTCAAGTTTCCAAAAAGTCTCAGAGAATTTCTTGGGAAATCAGAAGAGTGAAGATTACGAAACTTTGGTTGAAGATTTAGTGAAAAACTTCAAGAAGTTGGGTTGTTTGATGAATTTGAAATTACATTTTATACATTCTCATCTTAATTACTTCCCAGAAAATCTCGGAGATACAGTGAAGAACAGGGTGAACGGTTTCATCAAGATATTAAGGAAATGGAATATCGGTATCAAGGAAAGTGGGATGTAAACATGATGACAGATTTTTGAGGGACAACGAGCTAAAAACGCAAAAAAGGAAGAGAAATCCGTTACATAGATCTTTTGAAGACAAAAGGGTTCGATACAAAAGAAGAAAAGTGTGCGTTTTTGCAATATCACGAAACGTTGTTTGCGTCTTGGAATATCGTTATCTCTATGAAAGTGGGTACACTCCCCTTACTCTGTAAGTCAGAGTAAGTAGGGGGATGCGTGCAGTGGGTGCGAGAGAGATGGATGGATGTGGTAACTTCCTAGAAAAGTTCCCGAAAGTTGTAGGTCCTCAGCTGTCTGGATACTTGTAACGTCTACTATCGAGGCGAAGCGTCGGGTTGTGAATCTTCCCAGCCCAGAAGGTCCTCGGGTTGACGCCTTAAGTTACTGGGGTAACCTTACCACTAGACTCCAACCAAGTAGCAACGAAAAAAAAAGGTTTCAGGGTTGAAAAAAGAATTGTTATTCCTTCAATGTTTTGTGTAGCTTTGAGAAGAGCTCATTGTAAAACAACAAAGGCACAAGAGAACAAAAGAGTAGTTCTGAAAAGAACTGATTGATGTTCAAAGAAACAAAGTTTGACAATAGTTCTGAGAAGAACTGGTTTGTTATTTGGAAAATGGATTAGTAGTTCTGAAAAGAACTGATTCGAATAAACGAGTAGCTTTTCGATGTGGCTGTCTTTTTATTTCGGTCCAATTATCCCTGGCTGGATCCGAGGAGCGTGTCGGCTGGGCGACAGAGGCGAGAGCTTGGCAAGTGGTTGCAGACGGTGGGTCAGACTTGTGCGTCACTGTTCGCTTCAGTGGAGTCTCCTGACTCAGGCAAGACGCTGGTGAGGGTCCGGCTGACAAGTAGTTTCTCGGATCAAGTCTCCTGACTATCGAGAGAGCTTTGGCAGGTTGGATCGTCCAGGCAGCAAAGGCTGATGTTTCTCGGTTGAGATCGAAGTGCCAGGTAGCCAAGGCTGATGCTCGGTCGAGCCCCGAGATCGAAGTCGTAGGTAGCGAAGGCTGATGTTCCTCGGTCGCCGGAGGCCGAAGTGTCTTTTCGAGCAAAAGTTCCTTCTTTTAAGCTCTCTGCCGGGGAATCGTCGCAAAGCGTCGAGTGTCTGCTGATTAGTGCGCTGTTCCCCAAGCGTGTATTGTAGAGCCAATCAGATTTAGTGTGCCTCTGCCTCTGACGCTCGATGGATGCTTCTGTCTATGCTCCTCTTTTCTAGCTTCTACATAGCTAATTAATATTAAAAATTTTATTAATTCTATTCTAACATTTATTTTTACATCTAACTTATTACTATATCCCTAAAAGAATCGTATTTTCTGTTTATTTTCTAAGTGGTATTCTATTTTATACTTAGCTGTTACTTAAAGTTTACGGAGTTATAATAATTAATGAATATTTGTTGATTATTGCTTATTATCGTAATTTTTATTTTATTTTCTAAGTAGAATTCTATTTTTGTCTAGTCATTACCAAAAATGTACGGAGTTATAATAACACAGGCACACACAAAAAAAAAAGTGGTCTGTACCAAGAACCGGACCTATATATTCGTATGTATTTTGATGCGCTGAATCCGAATCCGGTGTCCGTTTGTCTCCATCAGGTCAGGTTGAAGGTCATTTCAAGGTAAAATCCTGGAAAAATAGTCAAATCGATTCAAATTATTATTCCTATATATTTTTGGGGTCGTTGAATCCAAATCCGATGTCCGTTTGATCCGTTTGGATCCGAAAAATTGAATACATATCTAGAAGTAAAATTCCCCGTTCTTTCAGAATCTGCAGTCAAAAATTCACTTTTAGCAGAATAAACATATTTAACCTTGAAATGACCTTCAAATTGACCTTGTCGGATAAAACGAGCATCGGATTTGGATTCAAAGACCTCAAAAATATATAGGAATAATAATTTGAGTCGATTTGACCATTTTTCCAGGATTAGACCTTGAAATTACCTTCAACCTGATTACACAGGAATACAAAAAAAAACAAAGGTCCTGTTCCCGGAACCAGACTAGCATATCATAATATTTTTGGGGTCGCTGAATCCGAATCCGGTGTCCGTTTGTCTCCATCAAGTCAGGTTGAAGGTCATTTCAAGGTAAAATCCTGGAAAAATGGTCAAATCGATTCAAATTATTATTCCTATATATTTTTGGGGTCGTTGAATCTAAATCCGATGTCCGTTTTATCCGACAAGGTCAAATTGAAGGTCATTTCAAGGTTAAATGTGTTTATTCTGCTAAAAGTGAATTTTTGACTGCAGATTCTGAAAGAACGGGAAATTTTACGTCTAGATATGCATCCAACTTTTTTTTAACATTAAAAATTTTTTTTAACATTTAACCTTCAAAATGACCTTCAATTTGACCTTTTCGGATCAAACGGACATCGGATTTGGATTCAACAACCCCAAAAATATATAGAAATATTAATTTGAATCAATTTGACTATTTTTTTGTCGATTTGACCTTCAAATGCCCTTAAATTTGACGTGATGGAGCAAAACGGACTCCGGATTCGGATTCAGCGCGTCAAAATACTTGGTTCTTGGTACAGACCACTTTTTTTTTTGTGTGCCTGTGTAATTGACGGGTCGTGGTTAATTATTACTTGTTATTCAAAGATTAATTACCAATTATCACTTAATAATTAATTATTTAATTATTAATAACTAATGAATGATTAATTAGTTGATTCTTAATTATTTTTGCTAACTTTCCCCACGCTAAGTACAATATTGAAGCGAGCGCTAGGGCGAGAACATTCTTGGAAATTTCCACCAATTAAGCGAGGTAGCGTCGTTGTCAAGCTTGGGACTTTCCATCAATTACGCGTGGACTGACGTCACCAAACTTGAGGCTTTCCATCAAAAGTAATGCATGGCTAATTCGATATATGCCTGAACAAAAGTTTCACGAATTATTCACATATCACTTGTGATCGAGGTGGCCTTGGGGCAATTCTGAAAATGGATTCAAATTCAACGACCCTCAAAACCATAGAAATACTAGTCATCGCCTCTCAAACGGCTTGATTGACCTCAATTTGACATTCAAATGTCCTAGACCCTGACGTGCTGCGGTCAAATGGACCTCGAATTTGGATTCAGCGACCCTCAAAACGTATGGAAATAGTAGTGTAGTTCCACGAAGACACACTTTTGTATTTTTGCAATCGTCATACGAACTTTCAAGTTACTAACATAAATTCACCTTGAAATGACCTTTAGGATCATCATGAGAAAAATAGCAGATATCATATCTGAACGTAAAATTTTCCGTTCTTTCAGAATCTGCAGTTAAAAATTCACTTTTTTCACATTATGAAAAATTGAGCTTGAATTGACCTTGATGCAGACATGATGGAATCAAACGGATTCCAGATTCGGATTCAGCGGCCCTCAAAACCATAGAAATGCTAGTCACCTTCTTTCAATATTAAAATACATAAAAATATATAGGTCTCGTTCTTGATACGGACCACTTTCTTTGTGTGCCTGTGTTATTAATACATTATGTACTTCTTTTAATTAATCAAAGATTTCTTGTAATTTCGAAACGAGAACACCTGAACGGTCGAATTTAAGGGTTATTGTTACCAACATATCATAGAACGTTTCATTGATTAATGTATATCTCTTAAACTTTTACATTTGTATTAAAGGTCATCGGTATTGTGTAAATTGCGTGATCTTATTAATTAAAATAAACCTAAGTTGTGTTCAGTGTGTGTATTTTTGATTTCCATAACCAGTGATATTTAACAATACCCTTACTATTTTTCCTGGTTAATTTTACAAGAATTCTGATTATTTTAATCAGAATCTCTAGTTCAAACAATTAGAATGATAGCTAAATCTAACAGAAAAAATAGTAAGGGCATATTTAATTATAATTCTGGTTAACTTAAAAAAACGTTTTTTTTAGTATATTATAAAAGTTTAATGCAAATTGTATGTTATTAATGCATAAACTTTTATAGTAGTGACCTAGCAGATTTCTTATCAGAAATGTTTAACAAACAGAAAGTTTATTTAAGAAACATGTTTTCCAAAAAAGATCCGCGTTGCTCCGATATGATTCTTATTAAGGTAGGTGACCACCTTGTAAATTTAAAGAAATCGATTTTTTTGCATTTTCTCAATCCTTATACTTTTAAAAATCACCCTCAAAAATTTGTTTCCAAAAATTCGAGTTCTAACAAAGTGAAATTCGTGAAAAATTCGAGTAAAAACTTTAAACGCGTTTTTCTCGAAACTACTTTTTTCAAATGGCGGACACTTAATTTCCGAAACTACTCGACCGATTTCAATGTTTTTAGTCTTGTTATGTTCGATGAGATGTTTTGTAAGTCAATCTACCTCATTTTGCAAAAAAAATTAATTATAACATTTTTTTTTTAGCAGAGAATAGTGAAAAAAAGGGGTATTTTTTCAACATTTTTTTCAAACATCCACCATTTTTTTTTCTTTTTTGGCAAATTATGGTACATTGTCTCGTAAAGGACCTTTCTTTTGAAGATGCCGTGTTTTTTTATTTTTCATATTCACCAATCCTGAGATTAACTGTCCGACATGGGACAGCATTTTTTTGAGGCCTCGGCTTTGGCGCCTCCTGGATAGTTGTTAAAAAATGAAATTAAAAAAAATCAAGTATTTTTATATTTTATAAGCTTTAGATAAAAGTTTAAAAAAAATCATTGTAATATCTTATACAGGGCCTGAAAAAAAAGTTATTGAAAATGTTGCATTTTTTAGCCTTCCAAGGTGGTCACCTACCATAAAATACAAATTCAATGAAGTTTGAAATATAGCAGCATACCTCACGATGCATGTAAACCAGAATAACTGTTTCGGTAGACTCATCGGGAACTAAACTTTCCAGAATTTCATTCAATACTACATCAGGAGAAAATTCGCCCATCAAACGTTGACCATCCTGTAGTTGAATACCTATAGTAATATTTGACAGTTCTCTCTTCTTCGTGCATGGTACCATTTCTAACTGAGCATTATTTGATAATCCAGTAAATCGAAAAATCGCATGAGCATCCAATATTTTGTTGAAATGTCTGAAAAAAAAAATAATGCAAAAATATACATAATGAACGGGAATCAATTCTGAGAGGGCAGTTCAGACAAAGATTGCAAAGAAAATATGTATTTTTCAAACAGAAAAATACTGAAAAGATAAATCAACAAATTAAAACTCTCAATTATAAAAAATCTCGTTATATGTTTCTGGAAAAGATAGTATAATATTGAACTAGAAATACTATCTTAATCAAAAACATTGATCCATATTAAGAGCCCTCCTATGTATTTTTTTATGAAAAATACATAGGATAATATACTATCATACCTAAATATACTGTCATAACCAAAATCATTAATCTATATCAAGATTCACTATGAACTTGGAAAAGATATTATAATGTTGTAATCTGTTTGTTACCAAACCAAAAACATTGACACATTAATAAACTGACTAAATAAATCGAATTATGAAGTTATAACTTTGGTCCAAGACTCTTAACCCTTTGAAGCATACATTTTTCTATCGAACAAATTTTAAGGTTATATGCATCTTAGGGGGTTTTGGGGTCGCTGATCACGAATCTGAATGTAAGGGATTTTAAATGATCTGGAATTTTACAGACTTTCAAGAGGTTTCTAAAAATTTTATGAAGAGGTTTTAAGGGATTTAAAGCATGTTCTGAAATTTAAAGAATTTCAATACATTTTTATATTCTTTAAAGATTTTCTGGAATTTTAAGTGTTTTGCTTACAACAATTTTTCTATTTTTTTTTTTGCATTTTTTTGCATGAGTTAAGGCTGTTGGAACAACGGAAAAAATGTCATTTTTTACTTTAGATTTTAAGACCGCAAAAAATACACGATTTTAAATGCCGTTTGGCAGGGAAGTGTTTCTCGATGTGAAAAATGGGGCTTAGTATTTGTTTTTCGATAAAACTAATTTATTTGGCTAAAATGGAAAAGTTTCGGGTAAGGTTATGTTTTAGATTAGGTTAGCCGAAACTTTTCCATTTTAGCCAAACAAATTAGTTTTTTTGAAAAATAGATACTAAGCCCCATTTTTCACATCGAAAAAAACTTCCCTGCCAAACGGTACTTAAAACCATGTATTTTTTGCGGTCTTAAAATCTAAAGTAAAAAAATGACATTTTGTCCGTTGCTCCAACAGCCTTAAGAAAATTTAATTTGAAAAAATATATATGCTTACTTGACATCGTAATGCTCTGCTTTGTAACCATGTTTTTGACATACTTCATCGAGCACCTAAAAAATTAAAAATAATATTTTAAAGGTAACATTCTTTTTGCGGACATAATTAAAATTGCATAAGAATATATATTCCTGTAATGCATTTTCGAAGATGATATATTCGATTTACACTCATCTCTGGCGTTGTCCCTCTGGCTTTTTTACATAGTCTTCTTAGGGTCGGATTCAACAACTCTGATTAAATCGTTAATCACTTATTAACATTATTTAATCAATACTTTGCGTTCCACCATTATCTTAATCATGATTAAGGGTAAATAATCACGGTTTAACTTAACCGCCCAATAATGGCTGGTTATGGAGATTAATCAGTGATTAAATAACATAACCTCAAAATTACACCTCTGGTAATGTGTAATTTTTCCCGGAAAACACGTCAAATTTGAGTTTAAATTGTAACAGTTCCGGTACCTAGGGTTCTTAACTTTATTTTATATATTTAAGTTATATTTATAAATAAATCTTTATTATTTAATATTCCAAAAGAGAAGACTTATGCCCTCTTATAAGCTAATCTTAAATTGAACCTGAGGGAGGTGAATAAGTACACAGCATTTATAAACAATAACAACAAATTTATTGTTCAAACAAATTGGAAAAATGTCCTGCAAGCAGCACGGATACGGAATGACTCGATATAAACCAAAATAACATTTTGTTCATGACTCAATATAAACTAAAGATTTCATCGTACCCGTGATGATTGCAAGTTAATTAATTACATAGATTGTCCAATACTTGTAACATATTGTTTAATAACCGTAATATTCAAAATTACAAAAGATTCCTACTTTTCGGCTTTATTCATAAATACGGAATTTAAACCAATTTACATTAAGTAGTATTTTGCATTTTAAAATACGATATAATTTTAACTCTGCGTGAATTACAAATAATATTCTAAGTCGAAATACTAACTCCGAATTTGGACTAAGTCCACGCGCTCATGAAAATTTCTAAGTTCAATTTTTACTTTCGTAACTCAAAGTTTACTGACTCAAATAATTAGAGTATCGGTAAATTAAATTTTAATCACGACGATAAATAATCTCGGCATACAATTTAGTTAGGCGTTGACGCACGTAATGTGTCGATCAACGAACTGCTTGGTGCAGCGAACGTTCGTTATTGAGTAAATCGACAAACTGCTTGGAAGAGCGAACGTTTGACTACAGAACAGAAACGACAGCTTGGTGCAGCGTACGCCGTTTATTTGGTAATAAAGATGTAACATTTCTATTTTTCGTCTGTTTTCGTCTATATTATTCTTTTCGAGTGACTCATAATTTTTAGTATAGACTTTAGCAAATTTCAGAATCCTTTATACAACTTTTTAATATAAATACCCGATTTCCCTAAATCGTAAAAGATTATACTAAATTCTAATATCGATTTTAACGTATTTTGATATATAATTTCTTTCAGTGTAGCAAAAATTTTACATAAAAATAATTTAATAGTTATAAAAGGAATAAAGGGGATAGGAAATGATGAAACTTTACAAGAATTTTCCAAACAAAATCCTTGCACCACAACAAGTTTAAAAGAGCACAATTGTTATAAACAATAACCGACATTGTAATTGTTTATAAGATTGAAATATTTAAATAGTTAAAAAAAGAATGAGGGGGGTAGAAAATTATAAAAATTTGGGGAAATGATTAAAACAGAATCCTTGCATAGCAAAAAATTTAAAACGGCACAATTGTTATAAACAATTACAGAAATTGTAATTCTTTATATGACTTAAATATTTAAATAGTTAAGGACAATAATAAGGGGGGTAGAAAATGATGAAACTTTATGGAACTGGTCAAAACAGTATCCTGGCACCGTAAAAAATTTAAACCAGCACAATTATTAATAACAATTACTGAAATTGCAATTGTTTATAAGACGGAAATATTTAAATAGTTAAAAAAAGAATGAGCGGTGTAGAAAATGATGAAAATTTGGAGAAGGGTTCAAAAGAGAATCCTTGCACCGCAAAAAATTTAAAACGGCACAATTGTTATAAACAATTACAGAAATTGTAATTTTTTATGAGATTGAAACATTCAAATAGTTAAAAAAAGAATAAGGGGGGTAGAAAATGATGAAAATTTTGGGAAATGATGAAAACAGAATCCTTGGTATCGATTTCGTAACTTCGCTTCGCTTTCACCTCGCTCTCACTTACGCCTCACTTACGCCCTTCAATTTTTTTTCTAAATCCACGGCGGCGCCTTTTAATTTTGACGTTTCAAAATATACCGATGACATTCGAAAACACGTGGCTAATATTTAAATAGTTAAAAAAAGAATGAGGGGAGTAGAAAATGATGAAACTTTAGGGAAGTGTTCAAAACAGAAACCTCGCACCGCAGAAAATTTAAAATGTCCCAATTGTTATAAACAATTACAGAAATTGAAATTGTTTATAAGACTGAAATATTTAAATAGTTAAAAAAAGAATGAGGGGAGTAAAAAATTATGAAACTTTGGGCAAGTGTTGAAAACAGAAACCTTGCACTGCAGAAAATTTAAAATGGCCGAATTGTTAATAACAATTACTGAAATTGTAATTGTTTATAAGACTGAAATATTTAAATAGTTAAGGAAAATAATAAGGGGGATAGAAAATGATGAAACTTTGTGGAAGTGTTCAAAACAGAAACCTAGCACAGCAAAAAATTTAAAACAGCCATATTTATAATAACAATTACGGAAATTGTAATTGTTTATAAGAGTAAAACGTTTTAAATAGGTAAAAAACGAATGAGGGTGGTAGAAAATGATGAAAATTTGGGGAAATGATGAAAACAGAATCCTTGCAACGCAGAAAATTTAAAATGGCCCTGTAAAAAGTTTAAAACAGTCCAATTGTTATTAACCAATATGCAAATTATACTTGTTTAGGGTGTTGTACATTTTTACATTCTCATCCCAGAGAATGTATTAGATTTGTTTTCAAATAAGGTACAAGGATACTGTTTTAAATACTCCCTAAAAGTTTCATCATTACAATTTCCTTAATTGTTATTAAAAATAGAACTGTTTTAAATTTTATGTGATGCAAGGTTTCTGTTTTGAACACTTCCACAAAGATACATCATTTTCTACCCCCCTCATTCTTTTTTTAAATATTTAAATATTTCAATCTCATAAACAATTATAATTTCCATAATTGTTATTAACAATAGGGCTGTTTGAAATTTTTCACTATCCAAGAATACTGTGTGGAACACTTCCCGAAAGTTTCATCATTTTCATCATTTTCTAAAACTTTTTCCAAAGTTTCATTATTTTCTACCACCCTCGTTATTTTTTTAAATATTTAGAAATTTCAGACTTATAAACAATTACAATTTCCGTAATTGTTATTAACAATAGGGCTGTTTTAAATTTTTTGCTGTGCAAGGTTTCAGTTTTGAACACTTTCACAAAGTTTCATCATTTTCTAACCCCCTCATTCTTTTCTTAACTATTTTAATATTTCAGTCTTAAAAACAATTAAAATTTCAGTAATTGTTATTAACAATTGGGCCATTTTAAATTTTCTGCGGTGCAAGGTTTCTTTTTTGAACACTTTCCCAAAGTTTCATCATTTTCTACTGCCCTCATTCTTTTTTTAACTATTAAAATAATTCAATCACATAAACAATTACAATTTTCGTAATAGTTATTAACAATTATGCTGGTTTAAATTTTCTGCGGCGCAAGAATTCTGTTTTCATCATTTCCCTAAATTTTCATCATTTTCTACCCCCCTTATTCTTTTTTTAACTATTTAAATGTTTCAATCTCATAAACAATTACAATTTTCGTAATTATTATTAACAATTGTGTTGGTTTAAATTTTTTGCGGTGCAAGGTTTCTGTTTCGAACACTTCCCCAAATTTTCGTCATTTTCTACCCCCCTCATTGTTTTTTTTAACTATTTAAATAATTCAATCACATAAACGATTACAATTTTCGTAATTGTTATTAACAATTATGCTGGTTTAAATTTTCTGCGGTGCAAGAATTATGTTTTCATAATTTCCCTAAATTTTCATCATTTTCTATCCTCCTCATTATTTTTTTAACAATTTAAATATTTCATTCTGTTAAACAATTACAATTTCAGTAATTGTTTATAACAATTGGGTCATTTTAAATTTTCAGCGGTGTAAGGTTTCTGTTTTGAACATTTCCCCAAAGTTTCATCATTTTCTACTCCCCTCATTCTTTTTTTAACTATTTTAACTATTTAAATATTTCAATCTTATAAACAATTACAATGTCGGTTGTTGTTTATAACAATTGTGCTCTTTTAAACTTGTTGTGGTGCAAGGATTTTGTTTGGAAAATTATTGTAAAGTTTCATCATTTCCTATCCCTTTTATTCCTTTTATAACTATTAAATTATTTTTGTGTAAAATTTATGCTAAGTTAATTTCCTGTTTAATCGCGAGGAGTGTGGTGAAGTTAGCGCGTTTGTTATTCAAATTGTTTGGGGTCTCCTTTCATTTCGCTGGATGCTCTGAACATCGTCATGCACGGAGATTACTCAAACCAACGTGAAGATGGAATCGAACGAACGAGATCTCAACAATACCGTCTTTCACATACACATTCTCACAATACATCATGGATTCTTGGCAGTCTAAAGCGTGCTTCTGATTGGTCAACTTTAATGCTCTGTAGTTTAAAAACTAAGCATTGTACAACATTTTCTTATGGGAGTTTTCGACTTAGTTTTTGCTCTAGTATTTGTAATTTCAATTAATGATAGTGGTCGCGAAACACCCTGTATACAGTCTGTTCAACAAGAAACGTTGGTCGATTTCTCGAAAACTATTACAGATTTTTGAACGTTTTTTTTTTAAATTAAAGTACATTCAAGGGACTACGGCGCTGTTGCCAAGTCGTTCTAGTATCGCTCGAACCGTCCGAGAGAACGCACGTGAATTAAAATGAGTTCCGTTTACGCCAAACGTTTTGAAGCTGTCTTTTTGTGTACCCATCCAAAATGACCACATATCTCCTACAGCGCGGCTGCTAAATACATCAAGAAGTCGGAGACGTTCGTGAAGAGGTGGGTTGAGCGGTATAAAGTTGATGAAACAGTCGACGACCTTCCCGAAAGAGGGAAATCTCGAGTAACAAGCAGCAAGGAGGATAAAGCGATAGTGCAGCTCTTCAAGCGTACTCTTACTCTAGGATTGCGAGATGCCAAGGCTATACTAGCCAACAAGGGAGTCTACATTAGTATCAACACCATTCGACAGCGTTTGGCTGAATCGAAGATACAGTACCGTACCACGAGGCAAAAACCCCTGCTCTCAGAAACCTATATGGAAAAACGAAAGGCATGGGCTGCGGAAAATCTCCAACGGGACTGGTCAAACGATATTTTTTCTGATGAAGCGTCGTTCTGGGCATGGGTTCCCATAAAGTATGCCTGGTCTACGGCAGGCAGTTGATTTCTCGAGCGGACTGTTAAACACTCAGTGAAGATCCATGTTTGGGGATGCTTCTCCAAACGCGGTTTTGGATGTTTAGAGCTCTTTACCGAGAACCTCAAAGCTCAGAAAATGCTCCAAATATATCAACGTGGTCTTCTAAGGTCTGCTAAAAAGATGTTTGGAGCCGATAATGCCGATTGGATCTTGCAAGAGGATAACGACCTTAAACATCGAAGCCGTCTCTGCACCGCTTGGAAAGCGGAAAATGACATCACAACCTTGGACTGGCCATCACAGTCCCCAGATGCAAATCCAATCGAGAATGTCTGGAGCGTTTTGAAAAGGAAGCTTGCTGGAAAACGTGTATTCACCCTAAAACAGCTGTCGCAAAAAATCAAGAAGATATGGCTAGATTAACCAACAGACTACGCTGAAAAATTAGTGGAAAGCATGCCGAAAAGGTGCCAGACCATTCTGGACAACGATGGGGACTGGACCATCTATTAGGTAGTAACGCCGTAGAGCTTTGAAAGTACTTTAATTTAAAAAAAAAAACGTTCAAAAATTTGTAATAGTTTTCGAGAAATCGACCAACGTTTCTTGTTGAACAGACTATGTGGGCATATCTCTACAATTTTTCATTTTTCTGATGATACACAGTTTCGCCCAGAATCGAGAAGAAATGCTACACTTGATATCGATTTTCCCCAAGAAAATATACTATTTTGAGGGTTACTGTAGTGTTTCAAACGATTTGAACTATTATCTATTCGTTAAAATCCCTAAAACCACCTAAAATACTATAAGTCAATATGGTGATTTATGACTTTACAATTTTTCACGCGCTATATTTTTCTTACCGAAGTTCTTTGGGGGCTGAACATTTTTTTCAGTGTTCTTACGTATATTAATATACTAAAAATATATTTTAGATAGGTGTGCCTGCAATGTGGAAATTTAAAAAAATTCCCAAAGTTGTGATGATAAATTATTTAAATATATCTCAAATTTTCTTTTTTTCCCGTAATTTTTTTACCGTTTGGGTTTTTAAAAAAATTAAAAAAACACCGTATTCTACATGGTCTACTCTATAAAATGGCACCAAACCGAAACATGTGCCTATAATAGATTGAGAGTATGGGCTTTTAGAAAAATAGTATCGGAAATGAAACTCAAGGGAAAAAATCATTTTTTCGACTGGCACACTTGTTTATCGATAGCTGCACGGAGAGAAAAATCAAGGTTTGAAAGCATGAATCTTCATAGTTTCGGACCTTGTAATTTTTACATAGTTCCAAAGCATGAATTTCACGAGTTTAAACCTTGAATTCGTGGTTTAAAAGTAATGAACCTATTCATGGATTAAAACCAGGGCATCCATGCTTCAGCCGCTTGAGCGTCGTGGTCCGAAGCTGCGAAGTCCATGCTTTAAAAGCTTGGAATAGCTCATACTCCAAAGCCAGGAGCTTCGTGATTTTAAACTGTGAAAATTTCTTGGGTTCCCCCTCCATTCACACGCGGGAAGGCAAGGAGTGGGCGTGGCCTAAAACTCGAACCCAAGAGAGTTTCACAGTTTAGAACCATGCTCCTAAAGTATGATGTTCATAGTGCAAAACTATGAGTTCCATGCGTTTCGAGCATGAACACATTCCATGCTTTAGAACCACGAATTCATGGTTTAAATCTACGATTGTTTCGAGGTTTTGAACCGTGGGATATTTCCGTGGATTCAAACCTTGATTTTTCTCTCCGTGTGGGTGAAATTTTATGTTGGAAAACTGTATTTCGAAATACAGTCTTATACTTCGACTCCACACTTGTATAATGTGTTGGTAAATCGGTTAGTGCGTAAATGAAGTCCGAATGAGTTTTTAAGGCAATAATTCTGAGAAGTCAAAATTTGAACAAAAAAATACAATTTAAACAGTTCCTTTGATGACATGAAGTTATCCGTAAAGTCTCTTTGATTACCCCAAAAATATCTTTGCCTCTTTGAAACTTGTTTTCGTTTCATGCCAATCTGTCAAGTAAAGTGGTTCTTATTTTGAACATGATTTTGCTCCTTAATGGAATTTGACAGAGTAAATAGATAAAATGCACTTAATTTGTAATTCAATCTGAAATCGGAGAGCAGGCAAGTTTTATTTTACTAAATTATAAAAAACATTCTAAAGTATTTTACCTACAATATTCTTGATAATTTCATAAACTTTTTAATTTATTTTTTTTTTCGCTTTCACTTACGTACCGAGCTTGGAAACTGAGTTTCCAAAATTTTTCCTCTCATTTTAAGGCCTAAAAAATAAGATAAGATCGGCTGGAGGACTGTGCCACTAAATTATTTTTCTTTTTTTCAAAATGCCGAAATTGAAAAATTGTAGAGATAAGCCATATATGTGACGTGCGCCGAGGAAAGGGTTCTAAGGCTGCAAAATTCGATTTGGAGGTTTTTACACTTTTTGATAGTTTTCGAGTTGCTCTTTTTAATGAAACCATAAAAAAAATTCGAGTATTACTTTTGCTAATAATTGGGTTGTTAGGTACGCGATAAATCGGTTTGCCACTCGAGAGCTGGAGATCCCGTGAAATATCTCCCACCACTCACCACTACACCTCCGCGTCTCTTCTATAGCCCGTCCGTGAGCCGCCACAGTGAGAATGTAGTAGTAAGTGGAGGGGGAAGATTTCGTAAGTCTTCCCCCTCTCCTAAAAGTCGCATCTATCCGTTCGACTTCGAATGCTCGCCCTATAAAATCTCCATTTGCAGCCCTTTCCTCGGCGCACGTCGCATATATAAGTGTGTGCGTGCGCGCGCGCGCGCGCGTGTGTGTGTGTGTGTGTGTGTGTGTGTGTGTGTGTGTGTGTGTGTGTGTGTGTGTGTGTGTGTGTGTGTGTGTGTGTGTGTGTGTGTGTGTGTGTGTGTGAATAGATTATACAATTTTAAGTGTAAGCGTAACGTTTAACGCGGTGACATGAAAATAAGTGTGTATTTGTGTGAAATTCTACAGTTAATTTAAAGTATTCGGTGTTTGTTTTACGGTGTAGTATATTGAAAATGAACGGAGGCGGTAAATCGTACAGATGTCAGTTACTCTTCCTGAAATCAAAATATGTCGCGTTTCAGCAAAGCATAAAGCAACAGAATTCTAAAAACGGACTAGACATACAGGTGAATTGGGGGATTACAATTATCGACATCTCAGCCCCCACTTCAACGGAATTTATGGTACGGCGGAAAAAAGAGTGGACTAATAGGAAGATAATATAAGGATCGGATGTGTAATTTTCTAGCACGTTTGTAGATAACATTTATAGATGCTCATATTCAATGTTATCTGTCGGCTTAATCAGTCACTCACAGTTGCACCTGTTGAGTGTAAATTAATACCTTTTTGCTCTATAGTTTTGGTTTTTGGCGGAAAGGACTAATTAGAGTTTCGGTGAGAAATGATCGGTTCCTAAGGAAAAGCGGTGAAAGAAAGTAGACAGGAGAAAAGTACGGCGTCAAATGGCAATAATAGATGCTTCTATTTATTGTCATTGACCTTAGACTTTTCATAACCATAAGTGTTTCTATTGATTATGGAAAATCGTAGCGGAAAAATATTATTCTCGGCTGTCAAATATTAATAATAAATGATCCTATTTATTAATATTTATTCTAGATTTCTACAATCATAAATGCCCCTATGGATTGCAGAAATCATACAC
>CAJFCP010000575.1:10222-30296 GCA_904066005.1 Synergus itoensis | reverse complement strand
AACATACATATAATATTGTGAGAGTGTGAGAACAAGGTGTGGACAAGTCTAGGTCATTAAAAATCAATTTTTCTTTTTTAGTTTTTTTTTTTTTTTTAATATTTATTTAGAACATTTTTGAACATTTTTAATGTGAAGAATTTTTTGCCAAAGTTTCTTAATTAAAAGTTTTAATTTGGACGTTCTTATTTCCGTAAATTAAATAAATATTAAATTAAATAAACAATTTTGTGTATTTGAATACAAAACAATAAAAATAAAATTAATTTTCAAAAAACTTACTTTTGTTGAAAAAACACCTAGTCTGGTTTAAATAAAACCTACTTTCGTTTAAAATACCTAGTTTCGTTCTAAAAAAACCTGTTTTCGTTCTAAAAATTGTTGTTTAAAAAAAAAAGGTAATAATAAAAATAATCATAATAAATAATTCAAAAAACCTAATTTTGCTTTAGAAAGGCCTAATTTCGTTCTATAAAAACCTAGTTTCGTTTTTAAAAGCCAAATTTTGTTAAAAAAAAATCTAGTTTTTTTTTTCAAGATAAGCCTAGGTGCGTTCTAAAAACCCTAGTTTCGTTCAAAAAGAATATTTTCGTTGTCAAAAACCTAGTTTCACTCTGAAAAAACTATTTTCGTTCTAAAAATCCTATTTTTGTTTTTAAAAAAACGTAATTTCATTTTTAAAAAACATTTTCGTTGAGAAAAACCTAGTTTCGTTTACAAAATCTAGTTTCGTTCTAAATAAACAATTTTGTCTGTATGAATAAAAAATAATTAAAAAAAAATGAAAAAAAAATAGGGCTCTGGGATTCACATACACCGAAAACTTTCAGTTGAGCGTCGAAAAATTCTAAAAACCGGTTTATGTCGAATCTTGTTGAAATTGAATAATTAATTTTAATTTAATTTTAATTTCTTCCGCATTTATTTAAAAAAAGTAAAAATAAAAAGAAAAATAAAAAAAAATGAGGGCGCCGGGATTCGAACCCTCATCTTTCACTTATACATCGCAAACTTCAGTTGAGCTGCGAAAAGTTCTAAAAAGTGGTTTTTATCTAATCTTGTTGATAATTGAATCAATAATTTCAATTTAATTTTAATTTTTTTCATATTTATTAAAAAAAAAAGAAAAAACAAATTATTAATGATATTGGCACTAATTGATACGTAAGAAGATGGGAGATCTGACCGCGGGAAGTAACAATTCCGCGTTAACAGTTAACGCGATCATCGGTGCGTGTATCGCGATCCAGATACGAAACAGTGCGAGTTTCTTTAACACGAGCTGCCTCTTCCTACAGTTGGCAATAGTGCACTCCAGGCTCTTCTTCAAGTGCCTTCTTTCCCACAAAATTAAATTTTTTCCCCTATCTTTACCACTTAAATTTAACTACTAATTAAAACTCATAAAAAAATGTTTTTAAATATTAAAAAAAAAACATATATATATATGTAAGTTGAGGATGGAACTTTCGAGGTTCAGGATGCATAGAAAATATGAAAATCGATTTATGCTCGTGACGTAGAAGTGTATTGTGGAATACCATCAAAGGATTTCTGCCTCTGGATGATTTGGATACTTAAAGTTGTTTTGGTGAGAATTTTCTTACGATTTTTAGTCATTTACTTCTTTTCATCCAGTTTTTTAAATTTATTTCATATTTTTTTATAATTTTTTAGAGGAAATTCAAATCGAATTCATATAATTTAAAAAAAAAAAAACATTAGGTAATTGGAAATTTTAGCTATTTTACACAAGAAGCATATAGAATTTTGAAAAAATTTTTAAAGTGATATAAAAAAAAAGTTGAGACGTCGGGGATCGAACCCTAGCTCCCGGTACTGAACTCTGGAGACTTAATTACTTAACTCTCTGCGATTTTAATTTTGGATACTTTAATTTTTTTTAAACTTGCAATTTTAAATATTCTGAACTTTTTTTTTTGTAAATTTGGATTCGTTCGATTTTCTTCCCTTTTAATTTCAGAATTTATTTTTTTTTAATATTATTTTTTATTTATTCGTTTTTTTATTTATTTCGTTTTATTTTTTCGTTTTTTTTTTGTGACATTTGAGTGTCGCTTTTGATTCATTAAGTGGGCCCGACTAAATATGGAATTAGACGACATTTCGTAGTCTCCAAATATGTTTACGAGACGATTAACAAAAGAGAGAGAAGAGGGGCATAGAATTAAAAAAGAGACGGAGAGTCGTTCTTCCGATTAAATTATTATTCTCATCGGTGGCTCGCCCACTTATTAGGCTCCCACAACCTGTGTACATTTTACACTTGTAATGGTGTGAGTACTGAATGAGCATAAAAGGAGCGATATGTGAATCAAGAATGAAATTTGTGTTCCTTCGTTTCTTGGCCAATGCTCGAGAAAACGAGTTGAAATTCTTTCGGGTGACGGGAATTTTTAATCGAAAGTCAGGGACAAGATTATTTACATCAAATAAATTTTTATGTACATCTTACATTCGATTTGAATTTTTTCGATTATTCAGTTGATTATTTTCTGTAATTCGAAGTTTTATATTTTTTTTCCTTTTTTTTTGGTTGGTGGTTAAGAATAATTATTTTTTATTTTTGGGTATTTTTAAAATTAAATTTCATTTTAGGCTAAAATATTACCAATTTTTTTAGGGTTCTTTTTACTATCTGGAATCATTAAAAGTGTTTAAAAATTTGTTTCATTTTTTTAAATTTGGATGGTTTTTGTTTTTAAGATTCAAGTTTTTAAGGATTTTTTAAAAAATATTTTTTTTTTATCAAAAAAATTAATAATTACTTCTTTTTATTTTTTTTTTAATTTTAATTATTTAAACGTAGTGAAATCATTTTGATAACATTAGCATATTCTTTTTTCCTCTAGAGTATAAATTGTAGAATTGAAGCCTTAAAATTACACGAGGTCTGCTATTTATTCTACTTAGTGGATTTCAGCGTAATAGAATACCTGGAAATAATTAGAATTCAATTTGATAGACTATTTTTAAATGGTTTTTGGTTTTCTATGTGATATATAAAAAATGGTAAAAAATTCTATCTGGAAAATAATTTTCTTTCCCAAAGATCTAGTTTCGCTGACAAAACACGTAGGTTCTTTTAAATTAAACCTAGTTTCTTTGAAAAAACCTAATTTCGTTAAAAAAATTTAGTTTCCTTTAAAAAAACTTAGTTTTGTTCTCAAGAAGCGTTGTTTTGTACAAAAAAAAAACCTAGTTTCGTTTAAAAAAAATAAAGCTAATTTCGTTCTTAAAAAACCTAGTTTCGTTTAAAAAAAATAAAGCTAATTTCGTTCTTAAAAAACCTAGTTTCGTTCTAAAAAAAAACCTTGTTGTTTCATACAAAAAACCTAGTTTCGTACAAAAAAGTCTAATTACGTTCTAAGTAATCTAGTTTTGGTCAAAAATCTAGTTTCGTTCAAAATCCTAGTTTCATTATAAAAAAAAACCTAGTTTCGTTCTAAAAAAAACCTAGTTTCGTTTTAAAAAATCTTGTTTCGTATAAACAATCTACTTTCGTTCTAAAAAACCTAGTTTCTTTTTAAAAAACCAAGTTTCGTTCTGAAAAATTTAGTTTCGTTATAAAAAACCTAGTTTCGTTATAAAAAACCTAGTTTCGTTATAAAAAAACCTTGTTTCGTACAAAAAACCTAATTTCGTTTTAAAAACCTAATTTCGTTAAAAAAAATTTAGTTTCGCTTTAAAAAACCTAGTTTATTTCTTATCAAGAAGCCTTGTTTCGTACAAAAAAAAATCCTAGTTTCGTTTAAAAAAAAAAAAAGAAAACTAATTTCGTTCTTAAAAAACCTAGTTTCGTTCTAAAAAAACCCTTGTTTCGTACAAAAAACCTAGTTTCGTTGTAAAAACCTAATTTCGTTTAAAAAAAAAATATATAACACTGGGCACTTAATATTGATTTTAGTTAGATATTTTTAAACAATTTTTTTAAGTATTACTATTATTATTATTATTATTATTATTATTATTATTATTATTATTATTATTTATACTCTGTCTCGTTTTTGTTTATAAATCAGAAGAATAAAATTCTCAGAATACAATTATGAAATCAAGTACTGAAGCTGTTAAGTATATACGGAACACGGTCAACGCACTCGAGAATTCTTGAATGCGATTCCCGGATTATGCGAACAAACTTATACTCAGCTTTTCTTGTCGCCAGAGGCGTTTACGTGACATAATTAATCTTTTTATCTCATTTTATCTCATTTAAGATAATACTTCTTTTTAATTCTTATTATTATATCAAAGTTCTAAAAACTATTTTAATATTTCATTATTTTCGTCCGATATTTTAGTCTACAGATTTTAGTCTGTGCTAAAGAAAGGTTCGAGATAGATATGAGTAGATTTTTTTTTAATTTTTTTAGCAGAGACATAAACCCTCTAATGTCGGTAATGTCGGTAAGTGTCGGTAAAAATATTTTACTGAATGATTTGTCTCTCTGATTTTCTATTCTTTGGATTCCAATAAGATTTTAAAAAACATTTCTCCCTATTGTGATTCAAGTAGTCGGTTTTTTTGATTTTTTCTTGAAACAAATATAAATACGCAAATCTCGCGTTGGCGAGACTCACGGCGGACTAGAACTGCCTACATCCCGAATGCAGTTTGCCCACGCCAGGAAAGTTTTACAAATTCTTGTTTTTTTTTTCAATGATAAAAGACAAAACATTATTATTATTATTTTTATTATTATTATAAATATTTCCGGAAAAACACAGACGTTAAAAAGCGATATAAAGAGGAAAGGAAGCCAATGAAAAAAATAAACAGGAAATATAAAAGAGTTATCGAATTCCAAGATGCAATAAATGGTAAAAAGTCAATTGCAGAGAAATGCAGAAAATTACAGTGAAAGTTGACGAGTGTCTTTGCTTTTGAATCAAGTTTTAAAGAATTATGTGAAAATGAAAATCAATTTTCTCTGAAATTGAAAAAAATTGTTACAAGAATTATTTTGTATTTTAGTTACTAATTTTTTTTTTTTTTTACAGATTTTTGTATATTCTTAATTATGGACGCTTAAATTTTAGATTTTTAAAATTTGAATTTCACTAAAATCGGACCATTTACAATTTTGGTTTTTCAAATTTCGATCTTTTAAAATCCGAACCAATTTCTCATACTTTTTTTTCCTTTTCTTTTTTTTTTTTTTTTTTTTTTTTTTTTGAGAAGAGTAAGTTTTTTGTGTAGATGCCTATTATCGACATTTACCGACCTTTGGAGAATTTGTCGGTTCGTGTCCGGACTAAATTAAAACTTTGAAGCTTTAGGTATATTTATAGCAATTATTATTATTTTCTTGATAAAAATATAAATTTTAATAATATAGAATGTTTTAGAATTTTATTTTTATCTATCTAAATAGTATCATGTGATTATTAACTATTTATTAATTAAGTGCCACTTATAAATGGAGCAGATCGATCTTAATGCATTTATCCCGCCTCATGTGGCGAAGCACTGAGCGCGAAATTTTTAATTAACTAGCAATAAAATTTAATTTAGAAACACTTTATTAAAAAAGAGAAAACAAATAAATTTTTTTTGGTGTAATATTTCTATTTTTAATATAAAAATGATTAAATTCAATATTTCAATTTTCAAATTTTTTTTTAAACTTTCTATTATTTTTTTTCTAAAATTGAATACTTTAATTTCAAATTTTTCTATTTTTGATAATTGCAGTAAATTTTGTAAATGTTGATGCTTTCAAAGTCGATTTTTTAAAAGTTTTTAGTATATTCTAATTCTAAATTTAATTGCATTGTTATTGGAATTTTTAAAAATAATTGAAAAATTGATTTTGTGACTACCCTGAATAAAAAAATATTATTTTGTATATAGATAAATATTCAAATAAAGTAAAAAAAAATTCAATTCTGGAATAAATTCCACGAACGCAGAGAAACTACTTAAAGTAGTTTTTGTAGAAAATATAAAAGAAGGAAGGTTGAAGAATGCCTTTCGAGTTGCGAAATGCGTTTTCTAGCTAAAGCCTTGCATTTCAGTAAATCCAGACTCTTGACGAGTAGGTCGGTAGGTTGGTCGGTCGATGGTTAAATATCAGTGACAGGACAGAAGAGAGAAAGGATGACAGAGATGAAAAAATCATCAACATTAAAATTAAAAATTTTTTAATTAAATTAATTAAATAAAAAATTAAATTAAAATTTAAAATGAAATTAAAATTAAATAAAAATTAATAAAAATTAAAAAAAATTGTATGTTAAGACATAAGAAGTAAATCAAAGTTTAAAAGAATTCAAATTAGAAAGAATCCATATTAAGTCACAAAAAATTAAAATAAAAGATAAATAAAAGTATCGAAAATGTAAGAATTTAAATGAAGTGAAGGAAGTAGTTAAAGTACATGACGTGTATTTTTGAGTAGGTGTGCCGACCGTGGCCGAAATCCATTTTAATTGTTCCTCTTATTTCGATTTCTAATAATTTCGTCAGTATTTTTGTATTTTGAGAAAGGGGATTCTTACTTTTAAAGGTCAAAATAAGTCCCAAACTGTAAGGTGTAAGATAAGGTAAAAAATATATAATTACACAAAAAAGGCCGAAATTAAATTTCAAAGTGTAAGTCTGAAGATCTGAAGGCTACAAAATAAGTCCCAAACAATAAGGCCCAAAATTATAATTAAACAAATTACAAAGTAAAAAATTTGGTAAAATACAAGGTCCACAATTAAGTTTAAAAAACATAAGTTTCATAATTATAAGGCCCAAAATTAGTCCCAAATAATATACTTAAGTAATAATCCCCATATTTCAGTCAGATTATAAGACCCAAATTTAGGGCTGAAAATATAAGGCCCAAAACTCTAATTACGCAAAATATAAGGCAAAAAATTAAGTCTCAATGTCATAAGGCCCTAAATAAGATCCTCCAAAATATTCATACGGTCCAAAAATATGTCCAAAATCAGGCCGAAAAAAATAATTAAAAAATACAGCCCAAATTGAAGTCTCAATTTTAGTAAGGCCCAAAAATAAATCTAAAATAAGACCTAAAACAATACACTCAAAATTATAGTTTCGCAAACTGTGAGGTCCATAAAAAATCCCCAATTATAGATAATATAAATCTTAAATTACAAGGCGAAAAATAGGGCCCAAAATGAGACCCAAAATCAAAATTACACAATATAAGGCCCAAAATTAAATATCATAATACGAAGACCCAAAAATAAATCATGTAATATAAGACCTCAAATCGTAGATAATAAGGCCCAAAATAACAATTCTATAAAATATAAGACCCAAAAATAAATATTAAACATGATGTCAAAAATAAGTCAAAATATATCTGACCTGAAGTTCAGGACCCAAAATCGTAAGTCCCAAAAAGGGTCCAAAAAATAAAAGGTATCTTTTTTAAAACTAAAGTTACTTAAACAAGGTGAAACCTATTGAATTTGAAGTTTTCCGTAAAGACAAAGAATGCATAAAAATCTTGTTTTTTAAGATCTAGACTTCTAGGTTAATTAAAGGTGGATAAATTGTATGTTAAATGAAGACTAAATTAATTGAAATAAAATTTCCGGACTGTCTGTACCCGGAGCACAATGTAACATGCGTGTAACGTAATAGAGTCTATAAAAAGACTCGGTGTCATAGAAAACGTTAGAACCGAAGTGTGTGAGTGCATAATGTGTTTGTGTGGGGCCAAGAATAGTCAATTATAGTCAACTACTATATATATACTCCAGTTTTATAGTCCAGAGACTAGACTTTATTGTTTTAGTCTTATAGACGTTGTACATAATTTCATAAGCAATCCAGGCAGCCAAGCATCAGGCATGCAGGCACGAGCGATCTAGTGTTCTAGTCGATCTTTAATAGTTTCGGTTGGATGATCTTGCGGACTCATTCATTGGCAATGAACGAAAGCTTCGGTTCAGAGAACGCGAAGAGATTCTCTAAGACTAAGCCTGTCATGGCCAACACGAGCCATCGTAACTTTACCTTTAATAATTCTTTAGTACCGCTTGCGATCTCGTTCTCAAGACACGTAACTATTTTTTCACATTTTTTTTTTAAATTGATAAAAAAACTATATTTGCAAGATTTAACTAAAAAAATTTGTTTATTGTTTTTTTTTGTTTTTTAATTGTTTGTTTCCACTAGCGGGATTTGTTCCCATAGTCGAAAGTAGAGAGTCCTCCAAATTTGAGCCAAATTGGTTAATGTTTACCGACTGTTAAAGACACTTGAAGTAAAAAAAATTGACGCTGCAGAAATTATGTTAGAACTTTTGATTTTTTTTTAAATATTTTATTTCTCTAGGGGAATTTGTTCTGGTATGAAAAAGTAGGGAGCCTTTCAAATTTGAGCCAAATCGGTTAATGTTTACCCACTGTTAAAGACACTTGAAGTAAAAAAAATTGACGCTGCAGAAATTATGTTAGAACTTTTGATTTTTTTTTTAAATATTTTATTTCTCTAGGGGGATTTGTTCTGGCATGAAAAAGTAGGAACCCCTTCAAATTTGAATCAAATCGGTTAATATTTATCCATTTTTCAAGATACTTGAAGTTTTCAAGAAAAATTTTCGAAAAATTGCGTAGAAACTTTGAATGTGTAGAACTTTTTAAATTTTTATTCGAATTCATCGCCCTTGTAGAAATAAAATTCCCGGGTGATCCTTAAAATATGTTACTTCCTGAAAACTTGAAATTTCAAAAATTTTCAAAATGGCGACATATTTTATATTTAAAAAATATCTCATTTCCGCACTTTTTAATTAATTTTTTTTTAATTTCGCTAAAAAGAGAAATTTGATTTTGGAAACGATCTAGTGGTCTGAGAAATATAAAATTTTGAAAAAATCCAAGATGGCGGCCATTTGAATTTATAAAAACGTAATTTCTGCAGTTTTTAATCAAATATTTTTAAAATTCGCTACAAAAAGAAGTTTGTTTTAGTGAAATTTAAATACTTCTTGTTGAAAACTGCCAGTACAGAAGTCATATGTACACATGAACTTTAAGGCTTCTCGTTCAATCATCGAAGTTAAGCAACGCTTGACTCGGTTATACTCGGATGGGTGCCGTTGTACTAACAAATAATAATAAGCATTTATGTTTCTAAGTAGTAGTGAAATAATTCCTAATCTAAAGATTTTGTTAAATACGAGTTAAATTTTTGTTAATCCTGTATGAAAAATCAAAAATATATTTAAGGAGAAAAATTGGAAAAATCTTGAAGCCTTTTTTTCCCTGGAAAAGAAGATCGTGACGAAAGAAATAGGGACACATTATAAGCATTATAAATGCGTACACGCATACCTGTAGGCTAGGCATTATCTCCATTATCTACTCTGATTGCGTGCAACGGTCCGTGAAGTCATCCTGCTCGAATAACTAATACTTACTTACACACATTATACAAAATACAAGTATTTTCAATCTTCGTTAGTATAGCGCATCTTTTAAGATTCCTAGATAAGTTTTTTTAATTGTTCTAAGACCGTAACTATGATGACAACTATGGATATAACTATAGCTATGACTGCGACTAAATTACAAAACGGAAAAATAGAATTAAAAGAATTAAACAAAATTAATTGCATAATTAGAATAAGTAGAAACTTCAATAAAAAAAAATGAATTTTTTCACTCCTAAATCGGTAAATATTGATTTAAGAGAAAAAAGTTTCAGACAAAAGTTGTAGCTTTTTTAAAAATAGATCTTTTGTGTTCTAAGCATTTTTTCTATAAAGCCATTATTTCTCGAGGAAAATAGAATATTCTTCCAACAAGTAGAATATCATTTTTGCTGTTGGATAGTAGCACCATGCCCCTTCCCCACTCCTTCCATGACCCTATTAGCGTCACACATGTTAGTGACGTCACATCCCTCTTCCTTTTCAGGACCCTATTGATGCCATGTTTTATAGGGGTCACACCCCCTCATCATTTTCAAGGATCACTATAAGATAATATTTTGTAGTGGGGGTCACATCCCAGGTATATTATAGTAAGGTCACACCCCATCCATTTTTCAGAAACATTACAATATCGCATATATATTATAATTCGGTCATACCTCAACTATATATTATAGTGGGGCCACACCCCATCTCCATTTAAAGGACCCCCTTTCGTGGCCCTAATGGTGCCACATTTGGTAGGGGTCACGCCCCTTATCATTTTCAAGGATCAACATAAGATAGTATTTTGTATTGGGGTCACACCACATCCCCTTTTTCAGAATTATTATGTCGAATATTATAATACGGTCACACCCCAACTATATATTATAGTAGGGTCACACCCCATTCTGTTTTTTAGAATCATTATAATGTAACATTATAATACGGTCACACCCCAACATCTTCTAGTATCCTCAACTCTATGCATTATTGTGTGGTCACACCCCATATTTATTTAAAGGACCCTTATAATATTCCATATGTATAATAGGGTCATACCCCCAACATCTTCCAATATCACCAATACTATATATTATAATGGGGTCACACCCCCTCCTCTTTCCCCAAAGTCATATTTATATCACACGTGGTTTTGGAGTCACACCCCCTCCTAATTCCCCTGTATCCTCTTGGGGTCACACCCCCCTCTGTTAATATTCCACTTTTTGAAACTGTGTCTCATTTTTCTCGAAAAATAATGGCTTTACAGAAAAAATGCATAGAACATAAAAGTTTTATTTTTGGAACAGCTACAACTTTTATCTGAAACTTTTTCCTCTTAAACTAATATTTATCGAAATAGAAACAATTCAAAATGTAATTGCTCGTTTTTTTAGTTTTCAATCTTGAAATTATATTTTTGGGTATTTTTAATATTAAATTCGTTTATCTGTGAGTCAAAATAGACGGATACAGGAAGTTAAAAATTAATCAGAAGCCCTTTTCAGAACTTTTATTTTATCACAATAGAATAAAATGAATAAAGATAATAGGTGATAAATAAAATCACTTTTATCGAAACTATCTTTCTTTTATCATCTCATTATCGTTATAACGACTAGTCTAACTACATTCAATGATTTTAAATGGGAAAGAGAAACTACTCTATAGAATTACAGTTGCAGGATTCAAATTATTTCATGCAGCTGATTAATCTCTGTATGGAATTCTTTTTCAGAACTGCATTCCTCACTTATTTTCTCTTCATTCGCTTCTGTTAATTCAATCTAAAAATAATTCTTTTAATCTACTTTTTTTTATGGAAAATTTCTCCGTTGATAAAATCAATCACTCTTCAATTTTTAATTGCAAAATAAATTACTTGATAAAGTTAATTAGTTTTAATTTCTGTTGGTCACTTCCTTGATTCGCAGATTATATTTAGAAATAATTTTTTTGATAATCGAAAGAATGCCCTATTTATTTATATTATTATTAATAATATCAATACCGAGACAACAAAAATGAAAAATTTTTCTCGTAGTGCCTGATTTTCTATCAAGACTGGTTTTGTTCATTGGAGAAGGATAAATCCTAGATATTTTAATTTATATCTTAAAACATAAGAAGGGTCAAGAAAGCAAAACGCCTACTTAGATTTATTGTAGAAAAATGATAACCGGTGTAAGTTTCTTGTTCGAGAAAAAAAAATAAATAAATGAGGAGAACAAGAAACAAACCACGTGGAGTTTCTCGACAAGTTCACGAACCTGGGAAAATAATTTCAAGTTAAAACTTTCTCTTCTCTGAAAAAATTATGGATTATAATTATAAGGAATAATATTTAAATAAATAAATGGGATTTACGAAAACTATTGAAAAAATAAATATCCAACCCAAAATAACGAAATTTCGGAAATTAAAAAATTTGAGGGAATTTACGAATTAATTAAATAATCAGGCAAATTATTTATTAAATATTTATAGCCTTTTTCAAGTAATTTTCGAATTGTGAACTTCCCGAAAATTTTCAGTCCTTTATATTTATTTAATTTGAATAGAATTAATAGAAAAAGAGTCCCCGATTTTTCATATAAATAAAATATGAATAGAAATAAACGAAAATTAAAAATTTACAAATTTTATTTTTGTTTCAGGCTAAACAACGTGCCTCCGTAAAATGGCTTCTGTCCAAGGCGTACAACAATCGAGTCCCCGATAAATTGAAGGAGCCTTATTATCGGGATCATGAGGTATGAAAATTAAAAAAGAAAATCTGTTTTAATAAAGAAAAATATTTTTTTTTTTATTAAAAATTGTAGATTTTTTTGAAAATGGCACGAAAAGCTTTGCCGAGTCGTTGCCTTCTTTTATTAAAACTTTATTTAACATAAAAACCAATGTTTTATTATCATTTTTTTTTTTTTTTTTTTTTGAAATAGGGAACATATTCGAAAAATATAAAAAGTCTTTTGTTAGCTTAATAATCTGCTGCATCGATACGAAATAAAAGGTTCTTAAACTCTTAACTTTGAGAGACTGAAACCTGTGCAGTGGGTCGCGTTCTTGTTTCTTATTCGACACAACTGGGATCGTGAAAGTCACGAAGATGGCAAAGTATTAAACCATTAAACGCATTGCAAATTTTACTCGTGCGTATTTCGCTTAACTTCTGAACTTTCAATCTTCTTTTTTTCATCACAGAAAAAAATCCAGCCGAAAAATAAAAAAGGAAAAAATTTTGGGAGAACTACGAACTAAAAGAGCTTAAAAATTTGGAATTATTCCAAATTCGGAAGATTTTTATTATTTTTAATTCATTTCAAATCCGGAACTACTCCAAATTTCAAAGAATTTTCAAAAGGCTTAGAAATTATAACTTGTAACCGAAATAGAAATAAATAAAATCTACTTTTCCGGAAAATATTTTATTGCCATAAAAAAAAAAATAGGAAATGAGAAGGTTGTCCCATTTCGGAAAATCCAGAAGCAGGAAATGCTAGTTCTGAACTACAAATAATGCTCGTTCGGTCTTGCGATGACGTGTCTTAATTATTATTAGCTCCTCTAGCCAAGCACTCTCAAATCTAAATTATAAACAGCACTGCTCTGGAATAGAGGGATTGAATCTTCCGTCTTCATCACTTAAATTCTCCGAATCCCCAGTCTATTATTATTGTACAATTTCATTTTTAATCCCCGGAAAGTCAGAAAAATTAAAGAAAATAAATTTATAAATTAATTACAAGTGGCTTTATTTTTTAGGATCAAGAACACCTGAAGCCGCAGATCGTCCACACCCTTTCCAATGCAGAACTTTACTGCATGGCTTTGGCCAACATCTACTCTGACCCGAATTACCACAATCAAAATCATTCGGGCATTCTGCAAGCCCTGGCCAGAAAAGGTGTCTACGTCTCGGAATCTAATACTCAGCTCACCGAAACAATTCTCATACAAAATTCACCGCTAAAAATGGTAAATATTATCTCTCTTCACAAATCCTCTAAAAATCGAGTCTATTTTTAAGAAGCTTAATTTCCTTCAAAGAAGCGGATTATTATTCTCTTTTATACATCATTTAATTCGAATTCGAATCCTGACGCTTTAAAATTCGATCCTCTCTAATTTAGGAAAGAATGTCACTTATATGAGAGGATAAAACCTTTTTTTATGCAATGAAAACTTTTTTCTTGTACTTAAAACGCGTCTGCGCAGCTTTTGGATGGGTAGAACTCTTCTGCGCAGCTTTTAGATGCGTAGAACTCTTATGCGCAGCTTTTAGATGCGTCAAACTCTTCTGCGCACCTTTTATATGCGTAGAACTCTTCTGCGCACCTTTTAGATGCGTAGAACTCTTCTGCGCAAGTATATAATGCGCAGAACTTTACCACGCAATTGGAATGGTAGAAAATATCAATAAGCCACCAAATTATGAATACTAACACATTTGTTCTTTTTCAGTCGGCGCATATGGCTGTGATAGAAGGATTGATGGTCCTTTATGCGAAGGAAGTAGTGACCGGAGATCGAGTCGTATCGGCAATCAGGAGATTCGATCCCCAGGCCCGAGTGGAGGTCCCAGCTGATCACGAGAAGGGACTCTTGCTCTGGATAAGCCACGCTTCGCACGCCCTGATTGCCAAAATCCAAACCGAGGAGGGAGCTGGGGACAAAACACGACTGCCAGAGCTTCCAGCAGCCAAGGACTTCCAGTCGCTGTGCGATGGCGTCGGATTGGCTGCCGTGGTTGCATTTTACTGCCCGGGCGAACTTAATTGGATGGACATCCGAGTCTCGAAAAGGCCGTCGGTCGCTGACGCTCTTCACAATTTGTCTCTGGTGCACACCTTCTGCACCAGGTGTTTGCCTTATTCCACTTTTCACATGCAACCTGAGGATGTCACTTATATGAGAGGGTAAACCTGTTTTTTTTTAAATAAAATCTGCTTTGTGGTGCCTAAAATGCGACTGCGCAGCTTTAGGATGCATAGAACTCTTCTGCGCAGCTTTATATAGCGCGGAACTCTTGTGCGCATGTATAATATGCGCACAACTTTTCTGCGCATGTATAATATGCGCACAACTTTTCTGCGCATCAGTAGGATGCGCACAACTTTCCCAGGCAGTAAATTTCTGCGCATGATGTGTTTATATGATCTATAGAGCCTGAAATTAACTTCTAAATCGTTTTCAGATCGATGAAACAAAATCTCGTCGTTTTTCTCGCGGATATGTACAACGTTTTGGAAATTCATCCTGCCAAGTGTGTGCGATACCCCGGAGAAGATAGAGTGCATCAATTTTTAGACGGTAAGTACGATTCGGAGATAGAATGGTAAAGGTAACTCAAGTTGAATAAGAAAAAAAAAAAGTGGTATTAACGCTATTTAACATTTTTCTTTAAAAAAGTAGATATTATATGGTGGCGGAATCTTGGTGAAGGCTACCTCACGTAAAAAAGAGACTCACCTCTTCTCTTATTTCTTCCCTTATGATTATGATTTCATTCATGGAGTCCCGTTTTAATCGCAGATCAATCTTTTCTCCCTCTCTTTTTTCTCGAGATTGTCTGCGCTTAAAACGGCGTCATGCTTTTTATCAGTGTCGATACGCACAATCAATCGTTTATTACATATCCACAATATATATCGACCCTCGAATTTTCCTCTCGATCTTACTTTCGATCCGAATTCTGATCTCAGATTGTCCTGAAAATCTCTGTTTCTAATAGTTGTTGTGTAAAACGGAGAATTTGAATTTTCTCGAATTTTCGAGAGGAATTTCGAGAGTCGATATTTTAGAGCTAAACTGCACCCTTAAAATAAATCGACTTCTGAGAGCGAAGGGTGAAAAGAGAAAGCTAGATGCACTGGAGCAAACTGTGATGTCCACAAATTTGTAATATTTGCCTATATATATTTTTATGGCATAACCTTCTTGACGCTTGCCAACAACGCTATCCTCGCCTCCTTCTTTCGTCAACTTCTGACACGGTGCGGGTGACATGACGATTTTCGGGTGCAGCCTGCCCGCGCAATAGTCACGGCGTAGCTCATAAACGAAGCCTACCGCAGTCTGTCACTCCGATTCCTGATCTGAGAAGCAACCTCTCCGTATCCGCGCCAGGTTTCACAGGTACCCACACCTTATGAAAGCACTCCTGAGAAAATTATTTCTTTTTTTTTCGACGAATGCCGGAAACAAAGTCCTTCCGCTTTTCACTTCCAAATTTCACGCTTCCAGTTTCAAGATTTCCATATTCAGCCGCTTTTCAGTGTCTGATTTCTCCTGGCTTTCTAATCAAGGAAAACCAATTTTAACTTTTTCAAGCTTACTGATTTTCAGTTTGTAGATTTACGAGTTTTAAATAGCAGCAATTTAAATTTAAAATGCTTAAATCGCTTTTAAAAGAAGAAGAAACAATTTTGAAGTTTGAATTTCGCGCCAAAAATCGCTGAGCCACACTTAGACGTAACCTCAAATTTTGAAGTGATTCTGGCGCGAAATTTAAAGTTGATCAGGAGTTTAGAAGAAAAGCTTAAGCTTAGAGCAAATTAAGTTGTTTGGAAAGTGATTTGCGATTGCATGAACTTCTTCGACTTTTCCTGTAAATCTAAACACACAAAAAAAAGCATTGCTCTATCGCAGGTTTGCCAACTGTTTTGTTCGTTTATTTATTTTCCTTTTTGTTTTCGTTTTTTTGCATGATTTCGTTTTTGGAGCGATTTCTAAAAGCATGAATCGAATTTGAAATGAAGGACTTTTGCATTCGATGAGGTACACTCCCACCTTGAGTTTGTTTTCTTCTTTTGCGATGTATTCCCTTTTTTGTAAAGTTGTCTCTTTGAGTTGTTTGATTTAATCGTCTTCTGTCTTTTGTTTTCTTCCTACCTCCTACTCATCTCAAAATTCAGAATTAAATTAATTCTAACTCCTAATTTCTATACTGACTATTAAAAAATAAATCTTTACTGAAATTGTCTCACAATTTTTAACCAGGATTTGTAGCAGATAACATAAAACTGAAAAAATCCATTTAAATTTCGCGCCAAATGTAATTCTGGCACGAAATTTAAATAATGAGAGCAATATTTTGAGACGTATATAGTTTCCTCTGAGAACTTTTTTTTAGTATTGATAGAGTTCCTGTAGAGTAGACATTTTTAATGATTATTTTTGATAATATATTCGCTGCTTTAACGCATTTTTGAATATTTTATTCTAGTTCCAAAGCCAGTGTCATCTGCGATGGTGAGAAAATCCCAGTCTTTACAACAAACTGCCGAGAGCCATTCTACGGAAGAAAGGTTTGTGGCTTTATTTCAAATTTTCATGATTTGATCTTTGTACGTCTGCAATTTGAAGATTTGTATGCTCAGATGCTTTTAAATATCAGATTTATATTTGCGGAGCTTTCAAGTGCTTGAAGACTTCTTATTCTTTTTAAAATCAATATTGCAGACATGAAGATTCACAAGTTTCAATCTTTTCACATTTACTAAAACACAAGACTCTTGTCTTGTGTTTTAGTAAATTAAAAATTAAAAAACCCTGAAAAATGACTTTTTGTCAATTTTTTTTTTCAGGAGAAATGACGAGAGTTTTGTGGTACATCGAGGAAAAGGAGTGCCGACTTTGATGTCCGTCGCTGATGAAAAATCCGCAGCTAGAGCAGAAGCCGCTGGTCGGCCTAGTAATTGGGAAGATTCGCGACGAAGTTCATACGGAGGCCGAAGATCGAGAAGAAATAGCATTTCTGATGACTCTCAGCTCACTATTGAAAATTTTGGCGGGTCTCAGGTACCTTTCCTGTTTTTTCCTTCCAGTTTTTTCGATTTTAAATGAGAATTTTCAAAGATTTTAAGGGATTTTAAGGGATTATGAAATTAGGTCGATTTTCATAGTACGAACTCTATAGACGACTTTAATTTTTCTAGGACAACCTTCACAACTTTGGGAGGAACCCTGACAAGGATGTGGGAGCTCAGGTGGGGAAGTGGAACGCGACGGAAATAACTCCGACACTTCCAGCTCGTTCGAGTGTCCAGGATGTCTACGGAAGTGGCGTTCAGTTGATTCTCGCTGATAATGGTTACAATAATGATGTACCTCCACCTCCTAGGCTCCGAAGGCACGCTTCCAATTCAAGTCTGGAAAGCACTGTGCTCAAAAATACTCTACAACATTCCAGCGAGGTCGACAAAACCGACGGAGAAATCACGAAGCTCGCGAGCTTCGCGAATCTTAGTAGGCAAACTTCCGAAAAGGGCATTAATTTCACCTACACAGAGCAGGACAAAGAAGAAGCTCTTGCGAAATCGAATCTTGCAAATAAAAAACATGGCCAGACTAATGGGAATGGCCTCGCTGAGAAGAAAACGACTTTTGCTACTTTGCCGAATACAACGACGTGGCAACAACAGAGTAACCAGCAAAATCAACAGAGCGAAAATCAATCTGTTGGTGCGTCTATTTTTATTTTATTTTAGCTTTGTTTTTTTTTTAATTTTAAATTGGGTTGAAGCAAATTTGGGATATTTAGGGAATATTGGAGAGTGGAAATTATGGGATAGTTTTTCATAAAAGAGAGGCTGCGATTTTCAAGTAATTTTTATTGAATTCAAAAGCATTTTAGGATTTCTTAAAGGTTTCGTAGAATTTGAATGGATTTTTGAATGTTGTAAAATTTGGAATAATTTTAAGAGATTTTTATGACTTTTAAAATGTTGTATGAAATTTAAAGGATTTTAAAGTTTGTCGGTAATTTTATTGAGGGGTTTCAAGAGATTTTTAAAAGATTTTGTGAATTTTTAAGGATTTCATGGAATGTTTTGAGGATTTCTAAGAATTTGTAGATATTTTAACAAATTTCAAGAGGTTTCTAAAAATTTTAAGAGCATTATTCTTCTAAAGTAATTTTTATTCAGAAAAAAGTGTGTGAAGACCAAAAACTTACAAATGTTCACTTATTAAAATATTTAAAACTTTGTGAATTAAAATTTCAGTATTTTTAATTAAATGCTTGTACCCAGTATATTTAAATCGGAATTAAATTTTCAGACGACAGCGGCAATAATACAGTGATGGCTTCTCAATTAAACAACATAAGATTAAAATTGGAAGAAAAAAGACGGCATATAGAAACGGAGAAAAGAAGAATGGAAATCGTGATGTCGAAGCAGAGACAAAAAGTCGGAAAAGCTGCTTTTCTTCAAGCCGTGACAAAGGTATAATTTTCCTTGTAAATGTTATAAGTGTTTCACTGAAATATTTTAAAACTCTTTTCCAAATTCTCTTTTCTCAATATAAAAGAATGAATTCTCTTTTTCGAAACTTGCATGAGATACAAATGCAATATTTGCAAATTTATTGTATAGATAAGTGCACATTTCACAACACATTGCATGCAATTTGCACATTTGTTTTCGTAAATTTTGCAAGCTTCTTTTTTGTACAGAATCCCGATTGAACTCAAATTTCATCTGTAATTAATTCTTTTCTAATTCGTACTCAAATTTCTGTTCTTAGATTTTTATTTAATGGAAGGAAAATATTTTATTATTGTTCCAGTTGGAGAAATTTGGATTGAGTAGATTTAGAATTTGATTTCTGAGACTTTATTATTTTCTCCGCATTATCTGAATGAATATTAAGATATTTTTCTTCCTCTCTTTTGTAGAATTGACCAATTCCTAGTGTTAAATGTTTTTAATTTTGTCTAAGATGCACATTGTTCATTTATTTGCACCCTTAAGGTATTTGGGTTCAAGTTTTATCTTCAAAATTCAATTTCCTTATTTTACTCAACCAATATTAAAAGTAGATATTTTCTCGTTCTGTAATGCTATTCAGTTTCGAAACAGAAGTATGCATACAGAGCGAAAAAATGTCTAGTTTAAATATTTCTTTTTTGTAAAATGCAATTTTTCGAGAGATTTCGAATTCTTCATTTTACACAAAAAATATTAAACTTTTGTATTTTTTCGCTCTCTACGCAGATTTATATTTAAAAAGTGAACAGCGCTACAGAGCGAAAGAGAGTCTAGTTATAATATTTGTCGAGTAAAATGAAGAATTGGAAATTTGTGGTCAGAACCTGGATCCAGCAATCTTAACGACAGATTCTTTCTTCAGATTTGGAATTTTTACTGCTCATAAGTGTGGAATTTCTTTGAATAGTAAAATATTTAAGGAAAGTCTTCTAAGAACTTTTGATCAGTATCTCTGAAAAAAAGACCTGAAATGTTAATACAGGGTGTCAGGGAAGTCAGAGAAATAAAAAAATTAAATCTTGTAACCACCACCCTGTAATAATGTGTCCGGGAAATCACAAAATCAATGGTGTTTATTCACTGGTGGCGGACTGAGTTCTTAACAAAGGCACGCCGGTTGGGATGGTTGCAGGGTAAAGTTAAGTCTCCCTCTTCATCGGCTTCTGGAGGAGAGAGTCCTGTGGAGGTGGGTCCCCCCAATCCCATAAACTCCGGATCAACCGAGAAATCTCCAGTTAGCAATGCTGAGACTTCCTTTCCCCAACAAATCTCTCAAGAAAAACCACAACGTCCCTTCTCACTTAAGGTAAAGTATCCCAAAAGCTCAATTTTCAATCTTCGTCGAGTTGAAACAAGCAAATCCACATTAAAAATCAAATTTAA
>CAJFCP010000568.1:44764-58414 GCA_904066005.1 Synergus itoensis | reverse complement strand
AATTTGGTTTTTATATACAAAACTATGCAATCGACACTTGGAACCCCTATATTTGAGGGGCTGTTTCACCCCCTTAAAGTGTTTTTCCGCAGATAAAAAAAAATACGTGTCGCTTAGTTTTTCGAGTACTACAACATATATCAGGGAGAATCAAATCGGCGAGGGACACCTGGTGGACCTTCCTTGTGAGTATTGGATTTTGTAATAAAATAAAACTATCATGATGTTATTAAACTCAGATAGGGCCACGAGAGTCTAGTTTCTTTTACTTTTAGAATGATGTATGGTAGAGCAGTATTAAAATTGAATAATCCGATCTAGTCAAATTTGTTGATTTCATTGATCTCGTCAATTTTATTAATTTATCGAACTTGTCGATTCTGTTAATTTTACCAACGTTGTGAATTCAAGTATTGTTAATAAAACCTTTAATTTATAACTTGCCTAATGAAATGGCACATGAGTAAAACACTGAGTAACGATTATATTTTATTTCTTTTAGAGAACTATCGTTCGTTCGTCTATGTGATGAACTATCTAGTTTATATCGAGTCTGAGATAAATGAATAATTTTTGGTTTATATAGAGTCTTTCCACATACGGGCGACGATAAATTCTCTAATTTCTAGTATTCTTTTTTATTGAATAAATACTCATTTTGTTTTTGTTAAATCTTTGCGTAGTTACTTGCCTCCCTCAAAACGTCCCACGACCCACGACAGCAGGTTATCTTAGCCTATAAGAGGGTATAAGTCTTTATTTTCTGGAACTTAGAATAGAGTCACTTTCTAAATCATTTCTTTTATAAATATCAATTAACCATAACCTGTTATCGTTACAACTTTTACTTTTCGGATTTTGACTTTCGTCCTTCTCACGTTCTTCATATAGTTTTATTTTATTGATTACGTAATCAACTGTCCTTTCTTCTTGTGGTAGAACATCTACTAAATCACCAATATGACTCAAGGAACTTGGAAGTGTTCTTAATATATAATTTAATTTTTCCGTTTCATTTACCGTCGCACCGGCGTTTTTCAATTCAATTATTATCTTTTACCCATAACTATCTGAAAATTATTACATTCTCATCAGAGAAGGTATTAGATTTGTGTAAAATTTTACCTCCCCAGTTTTTGTCAAATGTCCACGTTTTGGGACTCATTGAACCCGAAAAACATGTTTTTACGAATGTGTCTGTCTGTCTTTGTGTCTGTCTGTAGATTTTTAGTTTGTGAGCACGATAACTTTCGAAAAAATTGACCGATTGGATTGGCCTGTGGTATACTCTTTTAGTCTCCTAAAATGAAGGTCAAGTTCGTTGGCCAGCCATTTTGGATAAAAATTCAAAAAGTTGGAGCATTTTTAAAATTTTTGAAACCACTTTTTTACATTCTCATCAGAGAAGGTATTAGATTTGTGTAAAATTTGACCCCCCCAGTTTTTGTCAAATGTCCACGTTTTGGGACCCCCTGAACCCGAAAAACATGTTTTTACGAATGTGTCTGTCTGTCTGTCTGTGTCTGTCTATAGATTTTTAGTTTGTGAGCACGATAACTTTCGAAAGAATTGACCGATTGGATTGGCCTTTGGTATACTCTTTTAATGTCCTAAAATGAAGGTCAAGTTCGTTGGCCAGCCATTTTGAATGAAAATTCAAAAAGTTGGAGTATTTTGAAAATTTATGAAACCACTTTTTTTTTAATTTAAAAATTTTATGCACGGATGTTCGTAGCACTCAAAAAGTCGAACAATTCTTCCTAATGACTTTTTTGGATAAAAAAAAAATTGAAAGACATAACATTTTGAAAATCCAAAAAAATGAAAGAAAACTTAAATTAGAAGCCAGACAACGCACGATATGATAAAAAGTCTAAAGATGAAAAATGTTTCTTTTTGAACGCCCTATAGGATAGGCATAACAACTTTTTGAATTTCCTTAAAAAATCGAAAATTAAAATTTTGAGCCAAATAACGCAAGATGCAGAGAAAATTATAAGAAACATGATTATTGGCCTTAGAGAGATCTACAAGTTTTCCCTTAGCCATTTTTCAATACGATGAGTAGTTTTCGTTTTAATCATGAAAAATATCGTTAAAAAGAGCCGAGCGCGAAGCGCGAGGTTTAAATCAAATATCGAGCGCGAAGCCCGAGTGCCCTGATGAAAATGTGCTCCTTAAGGTCGATAGAACCTTAAGTAAATTAGTTTTCTTTTACATTCAAAACTGTAATTTAATTTCATTTAAATTTAATTTAATTAAATTTAAATTTAAAGTAATTTAAAAAAAAACATGTAGGTACGAGCGCCCTGTAAGGTGCAAGCTTCCCGCAGGGCACAAGCGCGCGAAGCGCGCAACACGGAGCGCGAAGCGCGACGATCGAACTATATTCGACCCCCCGCGCGCCGTAGGCGCGCTCATTTCTGCTAGCGAAGCGAGCCGCGCGCGAAGCGCGAGATGAGAATGTGCCCGCGAAGCGGGCAGATTTTTTAATTTAAAAATTCTATGCACGAATGGTCGTAGTACTCAAAAATGCGAACAATTTTTCTTAATGACTTTTTTAAATAAAAAAAAAAAATTGAAAGACATAACATTTTGAAAATACAAAAAAATGAAAGAAAACTTACAGTAGAAGCCAAACAACGCACGATATGAAAAAAAAGTCTAAAGATGAAAAATGTTTCTTATTGAACGCCCTCTAGGATAGGCATAACGACTTTTTGAATTTCCTTAAAAAATCGAAATTTCAAATGTTGAGCCAAATAACGCGAGATGCAGAGAAAATGATAAGAAATATAATTTTTAGTCTTAGAAAGATCTACAAGTTCTCCTTTGGCCATTTTTCAATAGGATGAGTAGTTTTCGTTTTAATCGTGTTTTTTTTAAATTTCTTTCTAATTATTTTTGATTGAATACATAATTTGATAAAAAATAATGTGACAATAACTTTGTATACCTAGTTATTTTTTACATTCGTATGAAATAATTATATGTAATTAAAAAATTTGTATCCAATATTTTGTCTTAAAAAGGTCCAGAAATTCTCCATTGACCATTTTTTTAATAGGATCAGTAATTTTCGTTTTAATCACGAAAAATATTGTTAAACATAGCCGAGCGCAAAGCGCGAGGTTTAAATTAAATATCGAGCGCGAAGCGCGAGTGCCTTGAGAATGTGCTCCTTAAGGTCGATTGAACCTTAAGTAAATTAGTTTCCTTTTGCATTCAAAGCTGTGATTTAATTTAATTTAAATTTAAGTTAATTAAATTTAAATTTACAGTAA
Organism: Synergus itoensis; assembly: GCA_904066005.1. Classification (NCBI taxonomy): domain Eukaryota; kingdom Metazoa; phylum Arthropoda; class Insecta; order Hymenoptera; family Cynipidae; genus Synergus; species Synergus itoensis. Next base: position 55,130 of record CAJFCP010000568.1, on the reverse strand, counting down.
TTTAAAAAAAACATATAGGTACAAGCGTACTGTAAGGCGCAAGCTCCCGCAAGGCACAAGCGCGTGAAGCGCGCAACACGGAGCGCGAAGCGCGACAATCAAACCATATTTTACTCCTCGCGCGCCGTAGGCGCGCTCATTTTTTTTATTTAACAAATATTGTTTTTATAACACTCTTTCCTTGAATTATTTGAATTCTAGGACAACTGTACAGTTGGCGCCGCCACACGGCGTCCGTCAACTCTCTTAAAAAATATTTTCCACGGGCCGCCAGAAAAGTGGCATGAGGATGGGTTTAACCCTTTATAGCTGACTCTATGATGCTCACAATTGAGTTCAGCGGGGTGTGGCAAACCGAGCCGATCGGGGAGCTCTCGTCCGGTGAAGACTCAACTGCCTTCACTATCTATAGGTGCTTCTATGATTGTAAAAGCATTAAGAAAGTTCCAAGGATTGGGCGCTTCCATACTTGCCATTTTCCAGAACTCTTCCCCTCTCGAGAATAGTCAATTTTCAGGCGTTCCTGTCATTACTAATTCGTAAGTCGGAGAAATACATAGCTCCTATAGTTGATATTTCGCACACCCACAGTCAATTACCGACCGACTTCATTGACTGACCGACTAGTTTTTACCCACATTTAGGGAAATTGCAAGCCGTAAAAGAGACTCAAGTATTTGGATATGAATTCACACCCAACATTTTTGACTCTCAGATCGTTCTTCTTGTGAATATCTGCATGCACCTTTTTTACACACACATAGAACATAATTTAGCATTTTAAAGGCTGTAGTGAAATAAAACTTCCCACTTTGTTATCAACAAAAACCAAATTGATTTAATTGTATTATATTAAAATATCTGAACCTGGCATAGGCTGAAGTATCCGTAAGACAATTAAAAAGGGTAGGTAGAAAACCTATAATTTCATAAGTAAAATGACTGGGACTTTAATTTCACAACTTTTTGGCAACTACCTATATTAAATTTATCTGTCTAGTTGTCTTCTGAAATACTTGAATATGAACTGATTTTTACTTTATGTGTAACGCTTGTAAGAGACCTGTCAAGACTGACTCTACAAACAGACCGTATGATGGACCTCTTAGTGAGATAGGTATTAGTCATCATACATAATCGTATAGCAACAAGATAGTCAGCAGACATGATCTGATCTTTAGTCTCAAATTTCGGAGCTTATAATATTGTAACGAAACACTCCTACATTATATCCTTTATACTTACATAAAAGTGTTAGTGAAAAATACTTTATAGTATTCGCCATATCGAATCCAGATGGAATAGGCTGTGTCCCATGCAAAAGTCGTTGGTAGTACTCGTGTAAACACGTCAACTTCAGAGAATCTGATAATAAAATAAATTAAATGTTTTCAATGGTTAGAAATCTAGAATGGGAAATCATATTATTTTTTAGCTAGGGAAATTATTTCCTGCTTAAAAAACCGTTAGAACCTGTATAGAACCTAGTTAGACGATGGGTTTCTATCAGGGTAAACCAGGAGTCCTATATGGATTTTGAAACAGTGTATAATAGGGTTCTATACTTCTATCTGAGTTCTAAACGGGAACAAAAAATTGTGTGAATGGGTTCTAACTGAATTTCAACCAGGTCGTATCAGGCTCTAAGAAGGGTTCTATCTGGATTCTAAACAGTAACCAAAAATTGTGGGCGAATGGATCCTACCTAGGTTTGAACCAGGTCGTTTCAGGTTCTAAGGAGGTTTTTATCTGGGTTTTTAACCCTGCTTAAAACCGTTAAAACTCAGATAGAACCCCGTTAGATCATGGATTTCTATCAGGGCAAAACCTGAAAATCCTGTGTGGATTTTGCAACAGGGTATAATATGGTTCTTCCTAGGTTCTAAACGGGAACCAAAAATTGTGAGCGAATGCATTCTACTTGAGTTTCAACCTAGTCGTATCAGGCTATAAGAGGGGTTTTATCTGGATTCTGAATGAAAGAAGAAATTGGTCGCTAATTGAGTCTTATTACATTCTCATAAAGAGAATGTATTAGTTAGTTTGGTGTAAAATTTGACCCCCCCATTTTTTGTCAAATGTCCACGTTTTGTGACCCCTTGAACCCGAAAAACATGTTTTTACCAATGTGTCTGTCTGTAGATTTTATTATGTGAGCACGATAACTTTCGAAAGAATTGACCGATTTGATTGGCCTTTGATATACTTTTTTAGTGTCCTAAAATGAAGGTCATGTTCGTTGGCCAGCCATTTTGGATAAAAATTCAAAAAGTTAGAGCATTTCGAATATTTTTGAAACCACCTTTTTTTTAATTTACAAATTCTATGCACGGATGTTTGTAGTACTCAAAAAGTCGAACAATTTTTCCTAATGACTTTTTTGGATAAAAAAAAAATTAAAGACTTATAACATTTTAAAAATAAAAAAAAAATGAAAGAAAACTTAAATTAGAAGCCAAACAACACACGATATGAAAAAAAAGTATCCAGATGAAAAATGTTTATTTTTGAATGCCCTATAGGATCGGCATGACATCTTTTTGAATTTCCTTAAAAAATCGAAAATTCAAATTTTGAGCCAAATAACGCGAGATGCAGAGAAAATGATAAGAAACATAATTATTGGTCTTAAACAGATCTACAAGTTCTCTTTTGGCCATTTTTCAATAGGATGAATAGTTTTCCTTTTAATCGTGAAAAATATATTTAAAAATTTGTATCAAATATTTTTTCAGCATACGTTTTAATTGTGATAAATATAGCTAAACAGAGCCGAGCGGGCAGCGCGAGGTTAGAGGGAGGGTTATATAAAATATCGAGCGCGAATCGCGAGTGCCTTGATGAGAATGTATTCCTTAAGGTCGATAGAACCTTAAGTAAATTAGTTGTCCTCTTCATGTATAAATAAAGTAATTAAAACAAAAGTATACAGCAGCAATAAAGATTGCCAGCGCGCGAAGCGCGACGTGTGACGAGAATGTGCCCGCGAAGCGGGCTGATTTTTTTTTTATTTTCTGGAAAAATAAAAAATTCAAATTTTTAGCCAAATAATGCGAGATACAGAGAACAATATCATAATATAAGTATTGATCTTAAAATGATCTACAAATTCTCAATTAATCATTTTTTGATAGGATGAGTAATATTATCTGTATCTCGCGTTATTTAGCGAGATACAGAAAAATTTGAAATTTATAATTAAATTAAAAATTAAATATATATATTTATATACCAGGTCTATGAGTATGAAACCGGAATTTTTTTGCAAAAATGACACGTCTGTTATATGAAAATGGTCAAAAATATTTTATTCAGAGTAATTTCCTTCGCTTTCTACACATTTTTCCCACCTCTCTGATAGGTGATGAATGCCCCACCAATAAAACTGTTCGTCTTTTGAAGCGAACCAGTTATCCAGCCATTGTCGGACGTTTTCGTACGAAGTGAATGGTTGTTCAACGAGCGCGTGGCTCAGCGATGCGAACAGATGGTAATCCGACGGAGCTAAGTCTGGAGAATAAGCGGCATGAGCCAGTATCTCCCAATTGAACGCCTGGATCGTTTCCCTGAACCGTTTCGCTGTGTGTGATGGGGCATTATCGTGAAGAAAGATCACTTTGTGTTTCCTTCTTCGATAATCCGGTCGTTTTTCTTGCAATGCTCGATTCAAATCGATCACTTGCTGTTGGTAACGATTCGTGTTGACAGTTTCACCAGGTTTTAGCAGCTCATAGTAGATAACACCCTTCTGATCCCACCAAACGCACAGCATTGTCTTCTTTCCAAAGCGATTAGGTCTTGCACTGGGTGTCGATGATTCGCCTGGATTCACCACGATTTAAAACGCTTAGGATTCTCAAAATAGATCCATTTTTCATCACCTGTCACGATTCGATGGAGAAATGACTTCCGTTTGAATCTGTCGAGCAGAATTTGGCAGGTAATTTTCCGATTTTCTTGCTGCCTTTCATTGAGTTCATGCGGAACCGATTTTCCGACTTTCTGAATTTTTCCTATTGCTTTCAAACGAAGGGAGACGGCTTTCTGCGATACATTCAGTTGATCCGCGAGTGCTTGTTGAGTTTGAGAATCATCTTCTTCGAGTAAGGCTTGCAATTCATCGTCTTTGAACTTTTTCGGTGGTTTTCCATGATCTTCATTCGTCACATCAAAATTACCACTTTTGAATTTTTTAAACCACTCTGTTCTGCCCAGAGCATTATCACCGTATGCTTCGACAAGCATCCGATGCGATTCTGCAGCAGTTTTCTTTAAGTGGTAACAAAAAATCAATGATGTCCGCAAATCGTAATTTGTAGGCACAAAACTCGACATATTTAAACTAGACGTTCATATACGGTATACCGGTGATATGAATTTGGCCTACTGAGTACCTTTTTCAGCTCTCGCAGGGAGCATATGGCGCGGCAGAAGCGGTCATACGGTCCCTAATGTAGGGAATCAGCATTGTCACTAATTCTCTATCGAGTTTCCATCTGAATACTTTATACTTCGTGTTCAGGTGAAATGATACAAGTCGCCCCCACTCTTCGTCTTGTGTGCGACTCTACATTCTCACTCACTTTGGGCTGTGAGCGCGTGAGGATTCGACGTGTTGTACTTCGACTCCAATTAAAATGGATTGAATAAAAGACTGTTATACCAAAATGGAGTGAAGTGATATCGATCCTACAATTTATTAATATTAAGTGGGAATTACCATAACAAAATTCACACACTAAACTGATGGCAAGCATCATCTATAGGGAAATTCCGATTTCATACTTCTAGACTTGGTATATATATATATATATATATATATATATATATAAAGTGGTGTTTATTGGGTCCAAAAAAGATGTAAAGTGGTATTTAGTGGGTATTTTGGTGTTTACTGGGTCTGACCCACTAATTTTCATATGTAAACTGGTATTTATTGGGTAAAACCCACTAAATACCTTTATATACTCCAAATCACATTAAAATAGAAAAAAAGGTTTAAAGCTATACATAACTAATATAACGTGATATAACGTACGGAAATAGCATTTTACATCTAGAAAAATATACTTAACATTAATGTAAACAAAAATCAATTTATATATCTGTAAAAAAAACTTTACATAGGACGAACACTACTTTACATAGCTTCCGCGATCAATTATAAGGGAACACACACACTTTTTGTTAAGATATAAAGTACAGAGTATAATAAAATTAAGATCAAATATAAAGTACCCGATAAACATCGATATATATCTAAGCGCAAAAAACATATAAAGGTATTTATTGTGTTCAGATTTTTATCTTGAGACATCGAAATATCTCAAAAAATACTTTTTATTTTTGAGGGGGAAAATCAAATATGCAAAAATTTACCCCACGCCACCCCCAACGAGGCTGGGGCGGGGGTAACTTTATAATTTTAAATGGCAATCCCAATTTTTTATAACGGATTCAGATTCTCCGTCAAAAATACGTAAGTTTTATTCGAAACATTTTTTTCTATTCGCAAAAAATGGCGCTGCAATTGCGAAAAATGTAATTGTTGATTATTTCGAGGACCTCGGTGAGTTCCCTCGTCTCTCACACTTCGGGATGCTTTTTTATTGTGAGTCCCCACGCCTCTCACGAATCGGGGTGCTTAATTATCGTGAGTCCCCTCGCTTCTCACAATTCGGGGTCCTTTCTTGTTGTGAGTCCCCTCGCCTCTCACGAATCGGCGTACTTGCTTAATTAAATTAACTCGACTGAGTTAATTTAATTTGGGTTTTTTGGTTCTGCATATTTCAGTTGATCGTAATTAGTTGCTTTTGTTTGGGTTATTCTGTTGTTGGTCAGGTTCAGTTGAGTTGGTTTGTTAGGAGGATTGATCGTGTTCATTTAATTTGGGTGCGTAGGTTGTTCTCATTTCAGTTGGTCGTAACTAGTTATTTTATTTGGGTTATTGTAGTTGGTCAGGTGAATTATTTGCGTTGGTTCGTTAGGAGGGTTGATTGTGTTTATTTGAATTGGGTGCGTAGGTTGTGCTCATTTCAGTTGGTCGTAACTAGTTATTTTATTTGGGTTAATGTTGTTGGTCAGGTGCATTTGAGTTGGCTCGTTAGGAGGGTTGATTTTGATCATTTGATGTGAGTGCGTTGGTTGTGCTGATTTCAGTTGGTCGTAATTACTTGCTTTTGTTTGGTTATTCTTGTTGGTCAGGTTCGTTCGAGTTGGATTGGATGTCAATGTTAACATATTGACTTCATTACGTTTACAATGGAGACTATCTCAACAACAGAAGATTGAAATGATTCTCATTTATGGAGAAAGTGACAGGAATATCAATGATGCTCTCATGCTTTATGCTCAACGCTTTCCATAGCATGTTCCTTCACGCGCTTCCTTTTATCGGGTTGTCAACCAGTTCATGACTGACGGCAATGTACAATCGAAAAAAAGGAATCGTCGATTAACAGTTACTGGAGTTGATAATGAAATCGCGATTTTGGCTGCAGTCGCTCATGACCCTCATGTTAGTACTCGACAACTAAGCCGCAATTCCGGAACCTCTCAGACAAGTATTTGTAGGATATTAAAACGTAATAAATATCATCCTTATCACATTTCACTGCATCAAGAACTTCATGGCAATGATTTTGAGAACCGAGTGACATTTTGTCAGCGGGCGTTTCAACAGATACAAGGGAACCCGAATTTCTTTTCCCGAGTACTGTTCTCAGATGAGGCTTCTTTCACAAACCACGGTAATGTAAATCGACACAACATGCATTATTGGAGTGTTGAAAACCCACACTGGTTGCGTGAAGTTGAACACCAACGTCCTTGGTCCATAAATGTTTGGTGTGGCATAATTGGAAATCAACTTATCGGGCCGTATTTTATTGATGGTAATTTGAACGGTGATAAATATCGCAATTTTTTAGAAAATGAACTTCCCATATTTCTTGAAGACCTAAACTTGGAAGTGCGACAAAGCATGTGGTTTCAGTATGACGGTTGTCCAGCACATTATTCGGCGATCGCGAGGGAAGTACTCAATCGCAAATTCAATGGACAGTGGATCGGTAGAGGAGGTCTGGTAAATTGGCCTACCAGATCGCCACATCTTATGACGCCGGATTTCTATTTGTGGGGTTATCTAAAAATTCATGCGTATCAAGAAGTGCCAACAACTCGTGAAAACATGATCGAGCGAATCTCGACTGCTTGTGCACAAATAACACCAGACGTACTTCACAGTTGTGTGGACTCTTTAAAAGTTCGGATTAACAAGTGCATCGAAGTGGGAGGACACCATTTTGAGCACTTGTTGTAAAATGTAAAACGAAATCAAGCACAGCGAATGGTAAGAGGCGAGGGGACTCACAACAAGAAAGCACCCCGATAGTGAGAGGCGAGGGGACTTACGATAATTAAGCACCCCGATTCGTGAGAGGCGAGGGGACTCACAATAAAAAAGCACCCCTAGTCTCTCACACTTCGGGGAGCCACCGAGGTCCTCGAAATAATCAACAATTACATTTTTCGCTATTGCAGCGCCATCTTTTGCGAATAGAAAAAAATGTTTCGAATAAAACTTACGTATTTTTTGACGGAGAATCTGAATCCGTTATAAAAGATTGGGATTGTCATTTAAAATTATAAAGTTACCCCCGTCCCAGCCTCCTGGGGGGTGGCGTGGGGTAAATTTTTGCATATTTGATTTTTCCCCTCAAAAATAAAAAGTTTTTATTCAATACATTTTTCACGTAGGATGCGTATTTTTTGAGATATTTCGATGTCTCAAGATAAAAAACTCTCCCTGTATATAAGATGGACCCAATAAACACCTTTATATCGCATGGAGCGTTTTTTATTGCAAAAATACTAAAATATACAATTTTAGTCTTATTTATTTACCTTATTTACTCTTTCTAAGTATTTTTCCGAAAGTTAAATTATTGTCAGTGCTAGCATTTCTCTGAAGAATCAATATTGCAACCAAACTTTGTGCTAAATTTTCAAATTTACATATTAAATTAAATTTGTCATACTTGTGTAACGAGCAATACTGTACATTGCTCATTACATACGCTCACTGTACACGCGTCTCGACCCTCGAAATCACGTGGTGAGAAACAGCGCTCCCCACTATTCCCTCTCTACTCGACCACACTCGAGCAAGCCCATATAAGCGCGCACACGACAAAATTTCAGCAGTTCGCCGAGGAGCAGCTCCGCTGATACTCGGTGCAACTCACTGGTTTCCCTAGTACCTGGCGCACCTATGCTAGGCAAACCAGGAACCGACCATCGACCGGCACTAGGAGTTAGACTCGCTGGATTCGTGGGTAACTGGTGCAACTATGCCCACCAATCCAGTCATGGGTTATGTCGGCCTCCAAAACCGGCTTAACCTGGGCTTTCTCCTAGCAGAAGATTTCCGTCCAGGAAGTCCATCCAAACACGTGGGTAACTGGCGCAACTATGCCCACCTGTTGGACCAAGGTGATCCAGCCTCAAAACTGGCCTACCTAGGGCTTCCTGAACCTTCCCCAAAGACCGACTTACGGACCCGCTCAATTCATGGGTAACTGGCGCAACTATGCCCATCAATTGAGTAAAGGTGACGTCGGCTCAAAACCGGCCTAAACCTGGGTCAGACTAGCAATCCCCGTTAAAGCCACACCGACCATCCAAACCGACTGAAACTAGACTAGACTAGAACCGCCGCGAAACATCTTTACCGACCGTAGAAAAATTCTCCTCACCCCTCTCTCACACACCGCACCGCTTACCGCTAAACCGAGAGAGACGGGCTCAGAGAACGATTCTCACCACGCGACCGGCGCTTTATTACCGCTAAACTAATATATATATTTTTGTTAAATAACTGCTTTCAGGCATCAACCTGATTCCTACACCGCTCACACTCGCACTGTACGCTTTCAGCTCTCTCTCTCTCACTCCAATTATACGTCTCCATTCATTGCTTCAAAATAAACATTTTTCACAAAATTGCACACATTTAAAAAAAGATTGTTAACTTTTTTTCATTCCAACTACACTTGTAATAGTTTCTAAATTAGAGTTGTAAAATTATAGGAAATAAACATCATTTGTCTTTAAAAATATAAATCCGTTTTGTGCGTTTTATTTACCCTTAAAAACGACCCTGGCTGACTGAAGCATCCGATAGGGTAAATGCATAGAAAAACGCATCGTTACACTTGATATAAAAAAACAAAATAAATATCTAGATTTCCAAAGAACATTTTTAATATATCAGGAACAGACTCACGATCGAATTTGTAAAATATTTGCATGATCAAAATTTAGGCGTGGTCTGATTTTTAAAACTCGTTAAAAGTACCTAGCATTCGGGTTCCGAATAATTACTTATTTAGAGCGATTAGAGGTTAGCACTAGCTTGATAAAAGCAAATTCTGCAATTCTAGTACAGTTCTAGACTGCGACATATATGGGTGTTTATCGGGTACAAATCATACACATAAAGGCATTTACTGGGTACGATATCCGAGTCACTGAATTTAAGTACTTTATCGGATACATAATTATTCTTAGTGCATAGTGCAAGCATCTTCCTACCCTACCGAAAATCTAGACGATGCTAGAATCATTCTAGACACATTTTTGTCTAGCCTGAGTCTAGCAGAATTTTATGACGGTCACTTTGTCTAGGGTTCGTCTAGAACTCATCTAGCAGAGTCTAGTGATGGTTTACCTGAAGGCAGGTATCATGCTTATGGCCAAAAGATTTATTATTCTCTATTGTATGCCTCGTGACTTCGATAATAATGCTCATTAGATTTCAAGCTACTTGAGTACTTTATCCCTACTGCCCTTTTTCCTTTTAGGTAGCCAAAAGACCTGCAAACTGCAGCCCCTGAATTTCAACAGCGGGGTTCCTTTTTCCTTATTGCAGATTAAAATCCGAAATTATAATTTTTTTAAATTTTGCAACTAACAATTTATAAATATTATATTTGAAAACTGCGAATTTTGACAATTGCAACAATACGTTATGAGCTAAAAAAAAGTTAAGAAACACTGTAATTGCTCAATTTTATATATGCTCAATTGCTCATACAGAAAATTTCAGGGTTTTTGCAAAAAATAATTCAAAATACAAAAAATAGAAAAATAAACTGTTAAAGATGAACCAAGCAGTAAACTATCAAATTAGAGACCTTCAATATCTGTCAATTTCGAAATTGTATTTGTGATTATAAAATGTAAATAGGTTATAATACTATATATTCACATATTTTTAATTATTTAAAAAAATTCAATTTGAGTTTAAATAATTCTGTTTTAATAATTCGTTTTTTTTTTCACTAAAAATTATTACTGTTGGTCG
>CAJFCP010000568.1:33574-44664 GCA_904066005.1 Synergus itoensis | reverse complement strand
AATGTAAATAGGTTATAATACTATATATTCACATATTTTTAATTATTTAAAAAAATTCAATTTGAGTTTAAATAATTCTGTTTTAATAATTCGTTTTTTTTTCACTAAAAATTATTACTGTTGGTCGAGTGGCATATTTTTTAACATTCTTTAATTAATTTTCATTTATTTAAACAAATTCAATTTGTTTAAATAATTCTTTTTTGATAATTCATTTTTTCAACGAAAACTTATTAGTGTTGGAACATTTATCAACATTCTTTAATTAATTTTTAATTATCTAAATAAATTGAAGTTGTTTAACTAATTTTTTTTAATTCGCTTTTTTCTTGTTAAAAATTATTACTATTGCTCTAGTGGAATGTTGATCAACATAGGTTATTTAATTTTCAATTATTTATACAAATTCCATTTGTTTAAATAATTTTTCTTGAAAATTCGTTTTTTGATGAAAATTAATACTATTGCTCTGGTGGAATATTTATTAACATTAATTAATGAATTTTCAATGATTGAAAATAATTGCATTGATTTAATTTTTTCAAAAAATGTTTGGGAATTTTCCCTACAACTACTAGTTAATCCTAATCTGTTACCGTTATAAAGTTGAAGATGGTAAAGCCCATGTATTTAAACTGTAGCTGTAATAAAATGCCAGATGTGACAGCTGTAGACAGAAACTAAGAATTTTGGTTTTAACACATAAAATTGAATATGAAAATATTATAATACATTTGCTCAGAATTTGATTAAAATAATATTTTGAAAAAATAAAATTAGAGCTAATTTATTTGCAAAGTATTAAAAATAGCTTACTGAATTAATTTTTATTTATTTAAAGAAATTGAAGTTGTTTAACTAATTTGTTTTAATTCGTTTTTTTACTGGTTAAAAATTATTACTATTGCTTTAGTGGAATGTTGATTAACATAGGTTAATTAATTTTCAATTATTTAAACAAATTACATTTGTTAAAATAATTTTTCTTGAAAATTCGTTTTTTGATGAAAATTAATACTATTGCTCAGGTGGAATATTTATCAACATTGATTAATGAATTTTCAATGATTGAAAATAAATGCACTGATTTATTTTTTTCCAAAAAATGTTTGGGAATTTTCCCTACAACTAGTTAGGAGCAGCCCTATCCGACTCCTCCTATGTTTTCAAACTATAGCTGTAATAAAATTCCAGATGTGAAAGCTGTAGACAGAAACTAAGATTTTTGGTTTTAACACTTAAAATTGAATATGAATATGATTACGTGCTTAGAGTTTGAAAATTCTGGAGAATTTAAAATCGGGTAATATTACCGAGAATATTACCGCGAATATAACCGAAAATGAGAACTTATCGAGAATTTAACTTTTTAAAATGTTTTCAATAATTTATAACGAATAATTCATAGTTGAAATAGATAACTTTACTTTATGGAATAATTTCATTATTTAATACGCTGCGAAATAAGAATAAATTTTATGATATATTTTCTCAGAATTTGATTAAAATAATATATTGTAAAATTAAATTAGAGCTAATTAATTTACCTACAAAGTGTTAAAAATAGCTTACTGAATTTTTCAGCAATATATATTTTAGAATAAAAATAAATAATAAAGAAATAATGTTAATTTTATTAATATTTATAATATTATTATTATTATATTTTTTAAATAATGCAAATTGTCAAAAATCGATGAAAGTAACATTGGGCCTGTAATATTACCATTTATATTACCGTTACCATTGTAATATTACTTCTTTAAAATTTTATAGGTGATATTGCAAAGTCATATTTTGATGAAAAAAGAATGAAGACACGCTTACAAGGATTGGGCTTGTGTATATCGAATGTAATTTCCAAAACTGATGTGTAAATTTTTTTTTTCCGAAGAAAATTGGTAATTTTTCCATGAATATTGTCAAATTTTGCGAAAAGTTAGGAAATTCATCAAGAAATTAAAAGACTGATTAAATCTTCGAAAATGTATAGATGTTTGAATATATTTCGGAGTGTATTTGAGAAATGATTGTCCTAAGGACCTAAAAGAGAAACCTTCAACACTTTCAGGCCAGGTATACCTAAGGGCGGTATACCTGAATATTCGTTCAAGTGTTTACTACATTGGACATTTCCATTCTCATTCCTACAATCCTCTGTAGGTAAAAGGAAAATCGTCCGACTGCTGCCCCGGAGACCCGTGTTCGATTCCTGCCAACTTCATTTTCTTCTAACCCGATTTTTCTGTTTCAGCTTATAATAATAATTCTAGTTTTCAGAATATATATATAATTTCTAATGTTATCAATTCTAATTTAAATAAATATAAAATTATGTTTAAAATGTAATAATGTTTGTATTCGGTTTTGAGTTTGATAAAATGTGTATAGGTATGTAGACTTGTGTGAAAGAAACTAAGCCGTTCAAAGCTTGCAATACGTATATGTTTGGGAAAATTTAAAATAATTGTGAAGATTAAAAGCAATTTATTTGAATATTTTTTTTTGTATATGCATTATTTTTAGACTAGACTATACTAACTCTAAATGTGCAGTATAAGACTCGATATTGTTCTAGATGCGCACTAGACTCATTCTAGATGCGCAGTAGACGCGTTTTTGTATTTACTAGATTCGCACTAGACTCATTCTAGATGCGCTCTGGACACAGGTATAGACAGGCATAGATATCGATAGGGTCGGCTTAGGGACAATTTATGACTTTACTGCTTTACTGCTACCCTTATAAAAATGGGACTGAACCTTTTTTCGTCTAGGATGAGTCTAGGAAGAGTCTTGAAATGGGTCAATTCTAGACAACGGATTGTCTAGGACGATCGTCTAGGAATCGTCTAGATTTTCGGTAGGGAGGAAGTTTCATTCGGCTGTTCCGATTCCGACAATTCCGCGTGTCCAATGCAATGAGTTTTATTTTGAAAATAAGATTAACCAAGGCTGTGGCTTTGATAGCTGTGATATAAGTTTATTTCGATAACATTTAATAAGTTGAGTTGTAAATAATACGTAATGAGTGCATCTGTTGATTTAATGCTTCGATTAATCGCAATATAAAAATTCTGACGTCTAGTCAAATTTTATCTCTGACATTATAGACATCTTTGCATCAATGAAAAACTATTGGGGTATTTTTGATGTATGTATGCATTTTTTATTCAGAATAGAAAAAATATTCTGTTTCACGCTATCAATAAATTTAATATTTTAATGGTTTTTTAGACTCAACATGAAGATTAACTTCTGGTATCCCAAAGTTTTTATGTGGACGAATCTGCATTTACTTATCGCACAGAAATTGATCAGTACAGTCAAGCTTCTTGAGTATTAACTCTCTACTTACAAAGATACTTATCGACAGGATCGTCAAATAGAAAAAGTCAGGATCTCTATTCTCTAACCATTAACATTATTAGTCATATTGTCAGCATGCTATCCAGAATGAAGCACAACAGTTTACGCTCAGACTTTGATTATTGCATCCACCTTCCATATGTCTGTACTTTACAAAAAAAATGGTCAACTTTGAGAGAACAACAAATGTCAAGAGATATTGTTGCATGGATTGGCTTCCTCCGGTCTGAAAGTGTCAAGCTTTGGAAAAGCACAAATGAAAGAGAAGCTAGTTATAACAATCATAATGCTACCAGTGCCAGTTAATGTTGTAGAGACAATATTTTTCCAAAGAAGAGTGTTGGCAAGAGAAATAGACAAACACGTGGCAGAAAAATTTAGGCTAGCATTATTATTACAAGAATTCCTGTTGAAATGTTCAGATTGTAATGCTGCACGCTTTGCTTGCAGACAAATTATGTAGGTAGCATACCTAAATTTATGCCGTTCAAACACATCTTCTGTTTTGGAATGTATGCTGGTTTCTTTTTTAGGAATTATAATCAAAGAGGAATATAGCTCCATGTTTGTTTTGCCCTGAAGACAAGTGCGAATGTGGAGCTGCACCTGGTCAAGTATGATCGAATTTGGAATTTGAATCATCAGAAATTCATACTGTAAGATTCTATTTAGTAATTTTCATTTGATTTTTTCTTTCCAGGTCGAAGATTCTCTATCAACTAAAGTATTTTCTGATGATGGTTTTTTTCATTAAGTCAATAAGAGATTGAAGTCAATAAGAGATGAACAGCATTCAAAAATATCAGAGAATAATTTTCATATCGCACAGAAAATCATCAGTATAACATCACACTCAAAGTGTTCTTGAGGCTTCCTGAAAAATATTTGTTTAACTTAGAAAGATACTCATCGACATCTTACATCCACCACCAACAACATTATTAGTCACACTGCCAACAGACCCCCAACGCAATTCACCACCAAAGTTTGCGCTCAGGTCTTCAAATGCAAAGGACTGGGCAAACTTTTAATAACGTAGATACACATCATACTTTTCATAAAATTCAATTTGTACGAGTACAACTAAAAAGGCAATATAGTTGGCAATGAAAATACCACAAGAAAAGCCTCGTGTCAGAAAGAAAGAAGAAAAAAGTGAAAACCAGAAGTACATCCGAAAGAAAAGTTGTTCGAATAAATCTTGTTTTTCTGCTTATGAATCACAATGCACAGTACATATGAATATTGAATTCAGTGCAATGGGTTACTCCGTAGTCGACACCGAAGAAGCTACTGCGCTAAATATTTTGTGCCTCGCGGACAAGTACGAATTTGAAGCTGCATTTATTCAAGTATGAATGATTTTGAATTTTAATTATTAAAAATTCATGCTGTATTGAATTTAGTAATTTTGATTTGATTCTTTTCTAGGCAAAAGATCTTGAGTCATCTGAACTACTCAACTCTTTATGCAAAGCAGAGTTCTGTATTAATCTGAGGAGTCAATATCTTAGAGGCTCTTTTTAGAGAGTGAATTTGATGCTTGAAAAGGAAAGCTCCGCTGGAAGTACATCATAGCAAGACATTTCTATTTAGTTCATAATTCACAATTATTGCGTTCAACTCTGAGAAAATTTGTTCATGTGAAAAATGTATAAACATATAGAATGAAATTGAAATTTTGACAAATTTTATATTATAACCAGAAATATTATTACGACTACAATCAATTGTAATTACGAACCTTACGAACTTGTAGCACATCTATAATAGAAACGTGAATGGTTTTAAAAAATGTATTCTTATAAGAGAATTTTTTGTCAGACGAACTTTCAGCAGAAAAGTTTTTTTTTTATTAACACATAAGGGCAGCAATGTGTGTATTCGTATCGACGTAACTATTTTTGCAACAATCTTAAATAACAACACGCATAAAACTGTCACTTAATCTTCAAATAAAATAATAATGCATGTGCTGTCCCTTTGTTTCTTATTTTTCTTTACTTCTTCTAATCTTCTTGAACTTCGTTTTTTTTTATGATATACATGGCGTGCCGTATTCTGATATGAGAACACCACACGCTTAAAAGTACGAACGTTAATACTGGTAAGACACACTTAAAAGTACGAATGTTAATACTGGTAAGACACATTATTAATGCTAAGCTAAATAAAGCAAACGGTCGAATACAAAAATAGGTTTGTACACAAGACTAGTATGGTTCAATGCCATTTAAAATAAATGTTTTTTTTAATAATTCTTCTCACGTTATTTGTAATATTGCTACAAAATAATCAACCGCTAAGCGTAATAGTGAACATCAGTGCAAATCCTCGTCGTGCCGACAGCACTGACTATAGCATCACAGCGCATCGCTCAATGAATAAATTTCCAAAGAAGAATAACGAAAATTATTCATTGCCACGTGCAGCGTCCTCAAATAGAGCTTGATCGACGTCGTAAAGACGAAGTCTAACTCGCCTAATCATTTCTGCACTTGGTTCAAATAAGTGCACTTTTTTACTACATCCGCGCCATTCTAACATCAGTTTTATTAATAGGACTGCTTTCACTGATGAAAGATGTAATTTGTTTCGCCACTTATTCTTAATGTATTTTTCAATAGACCAAATTCTTTCTGGCTGGGCGTTGCTGTGTGGAGTTATCAGGACATTGAGTGCAAAATCTGCGAGCTGCAGATAAGGATGGTTACCTTCTCCATCGTTAATACTTCTAACTACAAACCAAAAATAGTCTGTCGTCGCTTCTGGAGGTAGTTGTAAGTTAACTTCATTTTGGACCAGTTGATCCCATTGCATTTCAAGCAATTCTACGTCAACTCCATCAGTAATAGCACGCGGAAATTGTTCTGCGAGCTGGCGAATAACATTGGGATTGGCTAAATGATATTGTTGAGATAAAGCATTTTCCACCAACAAACATTCAGAACATTGAAATCTAGCCCATGGCAAAACCAGACGCTCAAACCACTCGGTAGCCAGATATATTAAGAACTTTCTTATTGTCCTCATCACATTCACATAATCTTGTTCAGGCAATTCTTCAGCTGAAACCCATCATTACATATTATATGAAATTGTATTATACATATAAATCCAGTGAAAATATTCAAAAGTTTTTTAACTTATATCATTGTAAGTCGAAAAGACTGTAAAATGTGTTACTCAGTATTATCTATATTGAAATTAAATCAATTTCCACTAAAAAGTTGACCATTAATAGATTAAGCTCATGACATAAGTATTTTTCAAACGTCAAAGTACTATAAAAGGAAATGAAAGTGATTATGTTTAGATTATTGATATAGATAGTATATAATTATTGAATACAATGAAGCAAAGAATATCGGCAATATTGTAACATATAAAATTTTGACAGAGACATATGTACTTTGAGCTCGAGCTTCATTACCAATCCTCATGTTGTTATCCTCCAGAAAATGGTTGTCATCCTCTATGTCGATATCCAATAAATTTTCATTATTTTCATTATTTACATACTTTTCTTCCATATAGCACAGCAAAATATCTCTAAAATCTTCACAGATGCGATTAAATACTTCAGGGAAAATCACCTCCTCAGTCTGCATCCATCCATTAAAGTCCTCTGGCACTTCCAAAATAAATGAGAGAAAAGCAATATAACATTGAACTATTGGCGATCTCAGTCGTCGCAATAGTTGCACAGCTTGTGCGTTATTGGGAGCATCAGCCAACGTAGCCTCAATAGCCATCAACTGCTCGGATACTCTGTGAAGAGTTGGCAAGCCCGTTAGCCAACGGAATTCGACAAAGCGC
The DNA here is from genome assembly GCA_904066005.1 of Synergus itoensis. NCBI lineage: Eukaryota > Metazoa > Arthropoda > Insecta > Hymenoptera > Cynipidae > Synergus > Synergus itoensis. Next base: position 37,476 of record CAJFCP010000568.1, on the reverse strand, counting down.
AGAATTCTGTGCAAATCTAGGTTCAATTCTATTTGATGTTGCTGTAAGGCATGTAATCGTTTTGCTGATAAGAACCAGTTGTAAATATCTTGCAAAAGCTGTACAATTACATCAAAAATACCTTCCATAGTGTCTTGCACACAAATGGGCTCCATGACACCCGCAGGTAACATGATTAATACCGACAAAGTTTACCATTAATCTCTGTCTGACAGAGTTCCGAACACCAATCATAGTATTGCAGCCGTCACTACCAGCTGCTATGTAGTTTTCGCGTCGCAAAACCGGCCTATCCTCTTGCCTAGCTAAGCGCTGTCCAAATAAAGAATTGATCGTTAAATTGTACAGTGATTCTGCAGTGGCGTCGCTGTGTTCGTCGTCTTCTCTGTAAATAGGAATAAGATCCCAAATTGTTGTCCTCATTCTGTACGAACAATGATCGGCAAACCGTATAAGTAGACAACCAGACTTATCTTTACTAATGCCTGTCGACTCATCAAAAAGAGTAGCAAATTTTTGATCCCTGAGTATTTTCGCTAGTTCTTGTTTGTGGCACGGTGCTACAACATTTCTAATTATTTTTGATAAAGCAATCCTATTTAACTTTACTGAATTCAGTACACCAGGAAACCGCGCTATCTTCTTTATAAGAGGAAGGAGCGTGTCAATTTTTATGAAAGGAACGGACTGATCGCCGAACCATGTAGCAATCTTTAGCTTTATTCGAGCTTTTTCATCTTCAAATTCCTCTCGAGTCAAATGTGGATCGTATTCGTCGATAGGGACCTTTATTTTTAGCATCGCATATATGTGATCATCAATTTGCTCATGTCCCGCAATAACGGTAATTGTTGCTGATAATGTTCTGTGACACACAGTACAACGCGCTAAAGTCCTATTAATAGGATGCGGGCGTAGCCAAATCCATCTATCATTTTCGCACTTCCAGTGCGGCTGATAGTATTGAGGATGTGCTCCTCCTGGTTGATCAGCATCATCTTCAGATTCACCTTCAGCATCAGACTCAGGATCAGCTTCAGCACGATATAACTCATATCTATCTGGCCCGTGTCTTCGATTGGGATCGTGCAGCCTATGTTCTCTCCGATGACCTCGAGGAATAGGTTGCCGAAGATCAACGGGAGGAGCCCTGTCCATGCTATATAAATAATATATATAAAAATGGAATAATTGAAATGAAACATCTGGACATACTGTAAAGCTTGGCACTCATAATAAAAGTTATTATTTTTCATTGTTGTTTGGATATAGTCATTATATTGAGTTGCACACCTTATATTATATTGAAAAAATCAACTACGCAATATATATCATCGGCCAAATGTTTTAATTTCGTGAATAAAATAGTATAAAGCATTAATAAATACACTTTATTAGTGCTAAACTTTATAAGTTCAGTTGCATGTCGAATATAAAAGGATTTAACGCGACTCTTCGATTCAGCTTCAATTTTCACACATAGCAAACACTTTATTCTACGTATTGTACAATTTTTTTCCGGAGGATATTATGACTTTTGATTAATAATTGAAAATACATCTTTCAAAAACGTTAACAAGCAATATTGCTTCAAATGAAATAAGATGATTTGTGTTAATTTCAAAGCTCTATATCTATCTTAAATAATATATAAGCGCGTATTAATTTTTGAATAATTTCTGCGAAGAACTAGAAGTTTTAAAAACATATTTTTAAAAAGAAATTTCGGTATTTCAAAAACCCAATAAAATATTTCCACCCTGTCGATTATTTTACTCGTATAGTATATAAAAAAAAATTAATAATAGCAGCTAAACCCAAGATTCAAACCCCAAGTGCCCTGCACCCAGCAAGTTTTACGCGCGCGATTTTCCCACTTGTTTCTTATATATAGAAAAACAATAGACGCTAAACCTACGACAAGTAAAAGCCGAGACACCTACCCCAAGTGCCCTGTACACAGCGAGTTTTACGCACGACTATTTTTCTCATCAAGTTTCACACGCGGTTATTGTACTTGTATTTCATTAAAAAAATTAATAACAGAAGCTAAGAATAATTAAGAAGAATTAAATCAAGAAGAATTAAATTAAATTAAATTAAATTAAATTAAATCAGAAGAATTAAATCAACAGATGCACTCATTACGTATTATTTACAACTCAACTTATTGAATGTTATCGAAATAAACTTATATCACAGCTATCAAAGCCACAGCCTTGGTTAACCTTATTTTCAAAATAAAACTCATTGCATTGGACACGCGGAATTGTCGGAATCGGAACAGCCGAATGAAACTTCCTGGCATGGCTATGCAATTCATATAGAAACGTCACGACTATCATAAACAAACCTTTTTCTCTCATCATCGGATTTTCATCTCTGGTGGCTAGTCCGTTTGTGGGTGAATGGTTGCCCCCTCGAGCACGGAGAGCTGCTGTAGGCGAGAAGTTACCTTCACTGAAAAAATTTTGGTTAAGCGGCTGCCCTCTCGGTAGTACTGCAGCGCCACCATGCTTTTAATGCAGCGGCGACGCCAAATTTGATAGAGCTGTAGTCTCAAACTAGCCATTCTCAACTGCTTGATACTGCTGTTGCACGATTTTGGGACAGCAGCGTTCCCAAAAAAGGAAAACATCTGCGTTAAGTTGAGAGCGAGCAGCGATCGTCGTATTTAGTACTGCAATTGTTTCATATGGTAAAGCAGATCGCCCAAAATTTTTTCAGTGTTGTTATGGGTGAATAGTTCTCCCACAAAAGTGAACTGCTCTCCCGTTTGATGAGTAAGCAGATGCGTGTATTAGCAAAAACACCAATTGGGGCACCAGTTACCCTAACATTTTTTCCGTGTAGTTATTAGTTGCAAATTGTTGGATATCACTGGATTAAGACGGTATTGATATTGATTCCGATATCGGCTGATACTATCGATCATCGGAACAATAATTTTCTCTAATCATTCTCAAAATTTATTATTAGATGAGCCAAAATTTTTTAAAAGATTTATTGTAATTAACTTTTCATTTTCATTAATAATTATCTGTTTTATAAAATAATTTCGACCGATTTAATACGCGATTGTATCTGGGGATTAGAATCGTGACAGAAGTAGAACGAGAAGCTGAAAATACCTTCCATCTCACTCTGTATCCTTGTCTCTCTTGCTCTAATTAGTAGTAGTGGCTATTGTTTCGTATGCGACTTACAAGGGAGGGTAGGTTGGTGTCCGACGCCGATTTTTTTGTAACTTTGCAAGTGAAAAGAGGATCCCGGACTATAAAAAAAATAATAATTTTTTGGGCAATCGTTCATATTTAGGGGTTGAAATCACCCCTTCTATATCTTTGACTCTTTTACTGTTTTAAGAGGTATCATTGCATTTTCTTTCTTGTTTTTACACAAAATGGTTCTAATTGATTCTGTATTACAATACTAGCTTGAGTTGCAAAAAAATTACCCTCTAGAATATTATAATTCAGAAAATCTACCCCTAGAATGCTTCACCATACGACATGTATAGTTTAAGATTTTGGACTTTGTTGCTGCAAATATCTTGTTTTGATATTATATTCTATTATGGATCATCAGTGTTATTCGAAACAACCCCTAAATTATGTGTCATACACCCCTTTAATATTGTCAGTAAATAAAAAATATATTTATTAATATAACATTTCTGTAAGTAATTGATTAAAATACATATTTGGGTTGGACAATCAATAATATTATAATATAACTATTTTTTTTGTTAACGATGGCACTTGTTCTTATATTAATAAATCCTTGTTATGTAAAATCTACCCCTCAAAAACTTTTTATGTTTTGTTTAGCAGGCGATTTTAATGATGATAGATATAACATAACTGTTTATAGAATTTTTATTTAGGTTCAGGCACATACAT
>CAJFCP010000568.1:0-20940 GCA_904066005.1 Synergus itoensis | reverse complement strand
AAAAAAAAAAAAACGTTCAAAAATCTGTAATAGTTTTCGAGAAATCGACCAACGTTTCTTGTTGAACAGACTGTATATAGTTTATTTTTTATTTTTATCGATTTATATAAATGCGTATTTCTCTAACTCATCGTTATTAGTCAATTTACAATCTTCAATTATGTTTATGGAGACATAAATAATTTTTCTTGAAGCAAAAATTGAAAAGAACTTCTAATTTTAACTGTTAATATTTTGGTTCTCTCAGTCCATAAAAGATTCTTGAAGTATAATATTTCTTCTATATAAAAATAAAGATATCATTTTTGTAATTCATCTTACTCTGTTTCAGTCAAAGCACCTGCTTCAACTGGGAGGATCATCGGTAGGGGAATTCCTAAGCTGCGCTATTAAGGAAATTATGTCAAGTGAATTGGTTTGCAATTTTAATTGGACTCCTAAAAAAGGTTTTGAAACTTTTGGAGACACAAGAGTTTCCAAGACTCTCTACGGTAACCTTTAATCTATTTTTATAAAAGAAAATACTTTGAATCTTCTTCGCGTTTATAGTAATTGTAATATTGACATTCTTTTTTAGAAGCCGCTTGCAAATGTCAATTCTTTGCTCGTCCGGAAAGCAAAGACCACTTCAAAGCTCATGTTCAAGAAGTTTTTAGAGCAATAAAGCAGAAGCACCGAAGCAATTTAAGAAAATCGCTGCCAGAAGAAAATGACCTGCAAGAGCGTCTCGAACGTTCCCAAAATCGAGAAGAAGATGAAGAGGAGGATTATGAAGGCGACGAGGAATAATACAAAATAAATTTCAGGATGAGACTGAATTTTACGGCTGTTAACTATATATAGTTCCTATTAGTTAAGAGTATATGGGCGATATACTTTGCTTTCATCATAAATAACTAAATATTTTATTGTGTTTTTAACAGAATTTTGTATTAACTATTTCAGTTTTTATATTTATTATTAGCAATAATATTTATTTTTACTTTTGTCATACTTTAATTTCCGTTGCGAATCGTGAGAATTATTACATAGGCACACAAAAGAAAAGGTCCTGTTCCCGGAACCAGATTAGCATATCTTTATGTTTTTGGGGTCGCTGAATCCGAATCTGGTGTCCGTTTGTCTCAATCAGGTCAGGTTGAAGGTCATTTCAAGATTAAATCCTGAAAAAATAGTCAAATTGATTCAAATTATTATTCCTATATATTTTTGGGGTCGCTGAATCCAAATCCGTTGTCCGTTTGATCCGACAAGGTCAAATTGAAGGTAATTTCAAGGTCAAATGTGTTTATTCTGCTAAAAGTGAATTTTTGACTGCAGATTCTGAAAGAACGGGAAATTTTACGTCTAGATATGCATCCAACTTTTTTTGATAACATAACCCTCAAGGTCATTCATTTTATTGTATGGAGGGTTAATATGACAATTGCAAAAATAAAAAATGTGTCTTCACGGGACTAAACTACTAAATCAATATGTTTTCGGCGTCACTGAGTTAGAATCCGGGGTTCGTTTGCCTCCAGTATGTCAGGTTCAAGTTCATTTCAAGGTCAAATCCAGAAAAAAATGTTCAAATCTTTTCCCATCATCTCTCCATTGTATTTTTGGAGTCGCTGGAACGTGCATTTTGTACCTCACTCTGCTATTTCTTCATCGTTTCTCCTTCTTTTATAACGTACTCGTTTATCTTCAAAAGATCTGTGCAAGGGATTTCTCTTGCGTTTTTTGCATTTTCTGTGCTTTCTCTATGCAACATCCAACAGAAATCTGCCATCATGTTTTCACCCCATCTACCCTGAAATCTTCGTTCTACATCTTTAAAATCTTGGTGGATACGTTCTCCTTGTTCTTCACTGAAATCGTCAACGTTATCTGAAAATTCGTTCACATGACTGTCTATCAATTGTAATTTTAAACTCATGTTACATTCTCATCTCCTGAAATTCTCAACCATGTCAGATATTATTTTTTTGTAGTCCGAGCTCTTATGATTGCCTAGGAAATCACTACATAATTTCTTGAAGCTGATCCACGCATTCTTTTCAATAGGGCTCATTTGAGTTACGAAGTGATCGTCTCTGAACATTTTTCTGATCTGAGGTCCATCGAATACTACCGCTCCTACCTTATCATCAGATAGACCTGGAAATTGATCTCGTAAGTATTTGTAACAATCGCCTTCTTTATTCAACGCTTTGACGATTTGTTTCATGAGTCCTAATTTTATATGTAATGGAGGTATCAATACCTACTTTGGATCTATCAACGGCTGCTGTAAGATATTGTCGGATCCTACAACGAAGGATGTTCTATGTTCCCAGACCTTTTTCACGTAATGATTTTTTTTATCCCTACTGTCCCATTTACAAAGATAACACGATTTTTTGGTATAGCCAGATTGCTGTCCCAGAATCATTGTGAGGATTTTAAAATCTCCGCAAACTTGCCATTTGTGGTCATCATATTTTATTGCTGCTAATAGAGATTTCAAACATTCATACGATTCATTCATAACATTCGAATGCGCAACTGCCTAATATTTTTTTACTAATTGACCTATCTAGTAAAAGACTCGATTTCCTTATTATTAATTCCCTCGTTTTAGTCCACAACTTAATGCGAATCTGGGAACGAGGACAAGCCAAGTGAAACAATTTGGATTTGAGTTTACAGAATTTATTAAATTAATAGTTACCATTTTTTGGGTTTGATACAATTTGTTTTTAATAAGAATTGACCCTTACGAAAAAGTTAATTTATGAGCCTGAGTGGTTGATGAGCAAGTATGATTGGAGCTTACCGATGGTGATTAATTGGATGATTCTTCAATGTAGATGTAGATTTCCTTGTGGTAACGGTGATTTCCAAGGGTATTTTCCTGGACTCACTTCACTGACGTCTCACTACAGCTGTTCCACTTGTTTTGTAATTAAAGGGGTGCACAGGTTCACTTCTGGTTGGATTTAGAGACTGGACAGGTTTACTTCTGTTTGGACTTAGAGATTGCACAGTTTCACTTCTGGTTGGACTTAGAGACTGGACAGCTTCACTTCTGGTTGGACTTAGAGATTACACAAGTTCACTTCTGATGGGACTTAGAGATTCCATAGGTTCACTTCCGGTTGGTTTTAGAGATTGCACAGGTTCACTTCTGGTTGGACTTAGAGATTGCACAGGTTCACTTCTGGTTGGATTTAGAGATTGCACAGATTCACTTCTGGTTGGATTTAGAGACTCCACTTTATCACACACAAGACTCGAAACTCGGATTCATTGTCAGTACTTTTTAGACTCGTTGTAACGCACTCTCAACCGTTTAACTCAAGACTGACTTTTTCTCTAGGACTTGCTGTTCATATATTTTTTTGGTCCCAGAGGCGCGTCGATTCTCTTGTGTTAGTGCATCACCTACAGGGTTTACATAGGGGGTCGATTCCTGTGTGTTAGTCAACCCAATAAATTGTTATAAGTGTCCAGATTTTATTACTTCCGAGAATGGCTTAGAATTTGGGTCCAACGGACGTCTCGTAAATTAGCGAGGGCGACGTCTTCAGGTGTACGTGCGATTCTCACAGGTCGGATATGTGTGTGTTGGGCCTGTTTGCATCCCTTACTGAGATTGTGATTGTGTAGGTTCCGAAAGCAGGTGAATGTCACAGTATGCTTCCAATTCTGACGCTCAGGTACAAAGGTCGATATTCTCTTGCAGTTTTACAGGTTTACTACTAATGCTGGTGGCTCGAAGTCGTAAGGGTCAGTTACATAGATATGAATGAAATGAATATTACAACTAGAGATAGTACTCGTAATATAAATGAAGTGAGATTTATAATTGAGTTTACAATTTGGAGGTGGTGTTATAAAGCTATATGAGTAGATGCTTGTTAATGAATGGTTATTAATGAATAATGAATAATTAATTAATTAATAACTAATTAATGTCATGCTGAGATGACACTGGTATTGGTGCATATACGTTAGTATTGTGGAGTAAGACTGCTTTGAGACTACATTTACTAGAATCGATAAAAAGTCTCCATTGATCAGCACTGTAAGTATCGGGCTTTAATTCGTCGATTAATCCTTTGACATTATTATAATAAACTAGAGACTTATTTGAATTACGAGAGAAAAAACTCCTAAATTTTTTTTCTCTTGTCCTGTAAAACGTTACCTTCGTTTTCTTCTTCAGCATATTTCTCTCTTTCAACGTGGAAGCACAGTACTCGGCAAAGTGTTTCGGCAATCCCATGTTACGAATGAAATCGTTCAATTCTTTCTGTGAGAACAATTGAGGCTCTTTTTTCTTCCAATCCGTTGGAACGTATTCTTCAGAATCATTTTCAGTTTTACTTTCTTCGTCATTAGTTCGGCCATCATCGCTGCCACTTTCATTTCCGCTCATATACTCGTATCTCTCATCGTCACTATCAGTTTCATTTTCACTTGTGTATCTTTCATCTTCGCTATCAGTTCCACTCATATAGCTCTTATCTCTACTATCATCATCGTACTGTTCATCCTCATTCTCACAATCTCTACGCTGATCTATATTTTCTCTTTCAACATTTGCTTCAATCTCGTCTATTTCCATTCCATATGAACTAAAATTCCGTTCGTTCGTATTGTCCTCGTTGGAAATAACAGGTAGTGTGACACTTGTAACGTTAGCGTACTTTATATGTGATTCATTTTTGATATTGTACCCAGTCAAATTTGTTTTGCAGAAATAACAATCTTCTCTAGATTGCGCTTTGGTCCAATGTACTGGTATAGAAAAATAGAGATATTTCTTGTCTCGAGATTTATCACAACGATGGAACATTGTGTTACAAGAAACACAAATGATGTGTGGCACCCAATCATTACCTACATCTATCATGTTCAAATCAAAAAAATCCTTATACATATTCCTTATACGCTCTGAAATACGTTTGCGATTCTTTGGTGCTTCATACTTACCACAAACATAGCAAAATGAATCTGGATTCTTATCGCATATGTGACCCGAACTTGTAGTGACACACTCTACAGTAGCCAAGTTTTCCACCAATGTAAAGCTGCGGTCGCTTGATGACGACGATTGCGGGCCCGCTTGCTCACCCAGACCAACCGCCGATACTGGGGTTCCTTGTGACAACCCCTGCATCGTAAGACGTTTCCGTGTGCCTGCCATGACGGCTTGAACGCCTTCACCCAGAGATTTTACCGCAAAAATAAACAATAAAAAAAGACCGTTGTCCGCCGTCACCGCGTAGAGGTACTCTAGGTGCAAGCACACCACACATATTCGTGAGCTCCAATTCACTTGAATTAAGAGATCACCTGATTGGATTTCAAGATTTATATTGCTATGTTTGTAATGTTTGTAACATGAAAGCGCAGAAAAAGGAAAAAAAACGCAAGAAATACAAAATGCATGTTCCAGAGACTCCAAAAATATAATGAAGAGATGATGCAAAAAGATTTGAAAACTTTTTCTTGATTTGACCTTGAAATGAACTTGACCCTGACATACTGGAGGCAAACGAACCTCGGATTCTAACTTAATGACCCCGAAAACATAATAACTTAGTAGTTTAGTTCCGTGAAGACACATTTTCTTATTTTTGCAATTATCATATGAACTCTTCATACAATAACATGAAATGACCCTGAAATGACCTTGGGGGTTATATTACCAAAAAAATTGAATACATATCTAGACGTAAAATTTCTCGTTCTTTCAGAATCTGCAGTTAAAAATTCATTTTTGGCAGAATAAACATATTTGACCTTGAAATGACCTTCAATTTGACCTTGTCGGATCAAACGGACATCGGATTTGGATTCAGCGGCCCCAAAAATATATAGGAGTATTAATTTGAATCAATTTGACTGTTTTTTCAGGATTTGACCTTGAAATGACCTTCAACCTGACCTGATTGAGACAAACGGACACCGGATTCGGATTCAGCGACCCAAAGAACATAAAGATATACTAGTCTGGTTCCGGGAACAGGATCTTTTTTTTGTGTGCCTGTGTTATTTTTCATGGCAATAGTTGTGCACGTGCACTCAAAAATTGTTTAGTCAAAGCCTAATCAGCATCACACCACTGGTTTTTATAACGGTTAGCGGATTGTGTTTCGATTTCCCCTTCATCCCCTACCGATACTCTTTCCCGACGAGACGAACAGCCACTCTAACTCTTCAGCATTCCTCGTCGACTTCTTGGTCGGACAAGAAGGTCGATCGTGAATAAAAGGGGAAACTCGCAATGTTTCCCTTGCTTCGTCCGTTTTTCCTCGCGGGCGCGCGTCGCGTGATGCCCTGAAGGCGAAGCCGATAAAGGGTACTCTAGAATGAAGTTTTGGGACGTGAAATTAAAGAAAACTCGAATTAAAGTCGCGAAGATACTGGGAGTTGTGACCTTCGTCACAGTATATTTCTGTGATTAAAAAGGAAGGCCAATCCCCGGTCGGATTAGCATCTCAAAACTGTACGGGAAAAACAAAATCAAGCTGTGTGCACCCAGAGTTAGTGTTTTCTTTTGTGAAATGTTCTAAAAAGAAAAAGAACTAAGTGAAAAGTGATACCTAGTCCTGTAGCACCCTTATAGGTGGCACTCCAGGATTAAGAGATCTTTCTCTGGTTCCAAAGAAAAATGTAATTTTTGGTAACAATGCAGAAAATTAGTAGTATGCATGGTGGAAGCCTACAACGTGCACCAGGACTACAAGGGCTTTAAATCAATTTAAGGGGTTACATCACCTTGGCGCGCCGAAAAAATAAGCTTTTTTTGTGAATTTTTTTCTCGATTTGTATGTGGTGGATCAAAATAAAATTTTAGGGCTTCATTACACATATATTCAAGTTCTCAAAAATATTTTTTATTTAAGAATTTACAACAAAATGGCGTCGTGGCAGTATAAGAAACGAAAATAAAATTTTTTTGAGGAGGAAAGCGGTGTGCATTGTAGCAGTCCTGGTGTTTCATCTGGAACAAAAAAAAAAATTTTTTCTTAATTTAAAATTGTTTTTCTTTTGAAGTACATAGGATTTTAAATTTTGCTCTAAAATTCACAAATTTGTATGAGTTCAAACTTTTTTTTTCATTTTTTAGCAAAAAATCAACTTTAAATTGTTAACTACAAACGTAATAATTTATCAATCATAAAAATCCTACGTACTTCAAGAGAAAATCTATCTAAGAAGTTGTGATTAAAATTTCAAGTCAATCGGACAAAAATTGAGCGAGATATGTTGCACACCGATTTGAAAAACATAGTTTCGAGAAAAACGCGTTTAAAGTTTCAAAACGTATTTGTGATATGAAATTTTCAAAACATGAGCTTGCTGATTTTTTTACCTTTACTCTGCTATCCCAGCTCCATAAAGCTGACCTTCCAGATTTAAATTTAGCTCGTCAGTCTCCTTCCTGACTGCTGTAAGGTCCTTCCGAGCGCTTTTTCGGTGAATCGACGATGAGCGGTTGGCGGCAATTTTGTTCCGACTGGCCCGAGATGTTGTTGCTCTATTTCCTTTCTGTCTGTTATACATTCTTTTACTCATTTTGTTAATTAAAGCACTGAAAAACAACGCACAAACTAAATAAAATGAGCGCGTAAGTCGGACTATCAATCGATGCTCTTTGCGACGTGTTTACTCCAGTTCAAACTTTTTTTCTGGCGTCCTACGACATCTCCAAGATTTATTAAACCATCTGTATATATTTTGAAGAACTATAATTCACTTATACCTGCGAAAACTAACCAACAGAGCTAGACTGTAAAAAATCCGTTGTAAAATTCCGCTAGGAATCGATGACATAAAGATACATATGATTACTAGGGGAAATTTACGTAAATTCTGGAAAAATATGATGGCAATGTAAAATCACACGCAGCTCGGAAAATTCCCAGTTTAGTGTAAAATTGCAAGCGTAATGTAAATGGCCGAAGCCCAGAAATACTCCACATGCGCATTAGATAATGCGGGTATTTAAAATGACATTATTTTGTTCAAATGTATTAAACGAAAATTTAAATAAATAAGGCTTGTTAAATTAAATATAAGAATTTGTATTTCTTAAAATTCTCACAAAAACACTATAATTTAAATTGAAATGCACAAAGCGCACCGTACAAACAAACTTACAAACGTACAGTAAGTTTGTAAGTTTTAAAAGTTAAGTTTAAGTTTTTAAAGCTATCATGAGCACTTTGCCATTAAAAATATTATGATATTATGAATCATTTCTTTATAGAATAAGGGATCCGAATATAATTCGGAGTGAAACAGTTTACGTATAAACATACAAAAAGTAAATTAATTGATTAAAACTAAGAACTGATTTGAGAAACTAAAATAATTTTCGATACTCGTAATCTTGTACAACAGTACAACACACCAGATTCACATTATTGAAGCGGATTACAAACTAGGAATCACGTTTTTAAAGCTATCATGAGCACTAAGCCATTTAAAATATTATGTTATTATGAATCATTTCTTTAAAGAATAAGGGATCCAAACGAATGACGCGTATGACGAAAGAAAGAAGCGTGCATATTTTTATAACCTATAATGTAAAGAGTCGTATCGAATAACGTTCAACACCGAAATTACACTCTGTGTACTTTTTTCACAGACAGTGGGATTTTTACCAGAGGATTGTGATTTTACACTTTTCTTTCATTTAAATTCCAGTGTAAAATTCGCCTAGGAATCATTGGTATCTTTATGTCATATGATTCCTAGTGGAATTTTACAGTTTTCGTGTGTTATTCCTGAAATTGTGTAAAATTCCTTTATGAATCAACAGAAATTTACGAGAAAGTCGTAAAATTGCAAATTTACGACTTTCTCGTAAATTATTTACGAAAGTAGGTACAAGCAGAATGTAAATTTACAACGGATTTTTTACAGTGTATTTTACCCTTATAATCCTGCGCGCGGTCGAGCGGCCTTCTCAAACGTTTCGGAGCGCTCATCAGAGGCGCTTCCGAAAAAAATCTAAAAAAAATATTTACAACAGCCTTTCCACCAAAATTCTTGCTGAATGTTATTCTCAAATAGTTTATACATCATTTAAGCGAAAAAAAAAATTTTCGAAAAAAAAATTTCCAAGGTGATGTAACCCCTTAACATAATTTTTGGGGTCGGCCTTCGGGGCAATTGTGTGACATGCGTACGCGAGTGAAAACAAGTGGCGGTGCTGACCAACAGGTCAAAAGGAACAAAATTCAACCAAAAAAAGGTGAAAAATATTTACTCCATTTTTTTCCGGAATTGGGAAGAGTATGAGCTTTATAGACCAGTGGACTATAAATGATTTTGGTCGAGAAAAAGAAAGCTGGATCAAGTTGGATTCAAGTTCGTAGATTCTTGGTGGGTGTGTATAAATTTGAGCACAAGTCATAATATAATATATTTATTACTTAGACACAATATGAAACAATTTGAGGTTGCCATATGTAGCGCAAAAGACCGGAGCTTAAAACACGTCCGTCTTCACAAAGCTTGAGTTTTGAACTACAGAACTAGACCTCAGGGCCGTATGCCCTCCTTAGGGTAACAAAATAATTAAAATACAGGACCGTAAATACTTTTCCTTAAATTAAAGTACATTAAAACCTAACATACCGGCCATTTTGAGACGTGTCAACGCTCGAAATTGTAACATTAACGAAAGAACGAAAAATCTGAATCAATTGGTAGTTTAACAACCTTATCAATTGGACGAACAAATTCTGAGCTAGCAGTCTTAACTTTAACTACTCGTATAAGATTATCACTACCTGGGTTACATTCTAGGATATGTCTTAATTCCCATTTGGCAGGTGACAAATTTGAATTTTTTAAGAGTACAATATCTCCAATTTTGAGATAAAGTTTACGTGTAGTCCACTTATACCGCTGCTGCAAAGAATGAATATAATCTCTTCGCCATGAGCGTCAGAAGCTTTCAAGAATTTTACGTAAAATTTGGCAGCGGGATAAGCGGTTATCAGCTACCTCTAAAACTGATTGGTCGGGTACCAGCTTTAACGCAGAACCAACTAAAAAATGTCCTGGCGTTAATACCTCTAAACTATGTATTTGGGTCATCACTCAAGGGAGCCAAAGGTCTTGAATTTAAGCAACATTCAATTTGACACAAAACTGTAGTTAACTCTTCACTGGTGGAAGTTCTAGACCCTATGACTCTTTTACGATTAATTTTAGTGCTTTTTACACCAGCCTCCTACAACCCTCCGAAATGAGGAGACAAAGGAGGTAAAAAATGCCAATTGGTTCCATCTGAAGCAAAATATGCTACATTTAGATCTTGAGTGATGTCTCGAAGTATATTTCGAAGTTCGCGCTGTGCTCCACCAAAATTCATTCCATTGTCACTATAAAGATCATCTGGTAGACCACGTCGAAAAACGAAACGCTTATCTGCGGCTAGAAACGCAGATGTTGAGTAGTCATGGACTAACTCCAAATGGACAGCTTTTACCACAAAACAAACAAAAACAGCGATGTAAGCTTTATGAGATTTGCAACCGCGAACTGTTTCGGACAAAAAAAGGTCCAGCATAATCCAATCCTATATGTGAAAATGGTCGAGAAGGTGAAGATAGAGTTGATGACAGATCAGTCATGAACTGTGTAGCAGTTTTAGTCTTATTTCGAGTACAAGTTACACAACTATAAATTTTTGCCTTAACGTGATTTCTTGCTCCGAGTATCAAAAATTTTTCACGTAGAACACCTAAAGTCAACTGTGTTCCTGCATGTATCAAGTTTACATGAAGCTGTTTAATGATCATTTTATAAATGCGGTGTTTTGGAAGTATAATAAGAAATTTAGTACATACTGGTAGAGTGGAGTGTTTCAATCGTCCTCCTAGTCTTAGGATACCATTTTCATCAATAAACGGATTTAATTTTAGCAACGGAGAAGTACTGGGTATTTTTAATTTTTGTTGAAGACAATTAAGTTCGTTAGAAAAGACTTGCTGTTGGACATACCGCATCCAGAAATTTTAAGCTTGATTAATCTTAGTAGCAGATAATGAATCTTTTAATCGCATTTTATGATGGACATAAAATATGTTTTTTTGTGTTTTTGCTTAATTTTAATAATTAATTTTTTTTAATTTTTAATTTTTTAATTTTTAATAATTTTTTAAATTTACATTGAAGCCTCTATTTTCTCTCTGTTTAGTCTCAGAATGTAAAATTATTAATGACAATTAATAGTTATAATTATTCACTATTTTTAAATATTTAGTAAACGCATAAAGATTGATCACCTACATTCTAACAAATTATTATTTGGACAATAAAAATAGTTTGAATAATAATTGTATAATTTTCACTAAAATATTACTATAACTTTAATATTTTTAATTTAAAAAAAATTTTGTAATGTATTTTTTGAAATACATAAATTTTCAATCGAAATGTTATTAATAAATATTCACTTTTCTACATACAGAAATCTCACACCAATTAAACTTGTTACTTAACAAATGAAGTATAAAATTAGGGTCGGCGCACCTGTTTTGGCCACCGTAAGTCCTGTTGTGGCCACCATTTATTTTCCTAATTTATTACTGTTCCGTTGGCTCTATTGCATTTTGACAAACGCAGTTTGATGGCTCGTCAAAAAACTGCGTTCGTCAACATGCAGTAAAGCCAACGGAACCGTAATAAATTAAGAAAATTGTGATAGTGTCCACAATAGGAGCAGTGGTCAAAACCGGTGCATCGACCCTATTTTGTAATTTTATGAAATATAAGAAATTGCTTATAATTTATAAATTCACATTATCACAAATCAGATTTGTTAAATAGAAAGTTTAATTGCTGTGAAATTTTTGCATATACTATAGAGAAGTGACTATTTATTAAAAATATTTCAATTGAAAACTGTTCTATTTTAAAAATCCGTGTGGAAAAATTTTCTGGTAATCTGATGTCAGATCTGGCTCAGATCTGGCATCATCTAGACCGACTAGTCTTGACCATCAAAATCATTTTTTTTCTTATTGTCTTGACGGTCTAGTCGCCCAGATCTGGGACTGATCCGCCATCCATACCATAAAAATTTCTAAGTTTCAATCTGCAACATTTTCTTCACTGTCAGGGTGTCTAAAATTATACAAAACATGAAATGAACACTATTAAAAATCATTTTTTTTCTTGTCTTGACAGTCTAGTCTGGTCCAGATCTGGGACTGGACAGTAATCCATACCATAAACTTTTTAAGTGTCAATCAACCAAATTTTTTTCGATTTTCGAGGAATTTATAGAGTATCTAAACTTATACAAAATAGAAAAATATTATACAAAACTAACACTATAAAAATATATTTATGTTTTTATTTACATCAATTTTAATGCATCTTAGTAATAGAGGAAATACTTAAGAGTTTTCATTAAAATTATTTTTATTGACATGAGGCCTTTATTGAATAAGCATTTTTTTGTCGCGACCCCAGAAACTAGCGAAACTATAATTATAATTATATATTATATAATTAATATTATAATAGTATAATATAATCCTTTCGTAAAAAAGACATGAACTGTCGAGTGTCCGCATTTTATTCGTGATCTGATTGGTTGAGAGATGGTCACGTGGGATCGTCACAAGTGCGTTGTCGTTTGAAGTAATTATAGGCTCGCGAAGCGCGCTGTGATGTTCTAGTATATACATATAGTACTATATATTGTACTCCAGTACCGACAGACAGTAGTTTTTTTGTCGCAAAAAATTTTTATTCTACCAATAAAATATCCTATTATATTATATCAATCAATTCTTTGGTTTTAGGTTTTGTAAAAGTGAACATTAAAAATATGAAAAATTTTATATACGTATTTTATTCATTGTTAATGTAAAAGCTTTTTTAATGAAATTATCCTGAGATATTTTAATATTTGTGTATGGTTGAGTGTACCGTGGAAAAAATGTATTACCATCATCTCGAGAGCTTAGGGTAATGGTTAGGTAGCTAGACTCACGTCCCATAGGTCATGAGTTCGATTCCCCCCGCGTTGCGTGCGAAATTTTATTTGTTATATATGTGTTAAAATATACAATTATCGATTATTTATAAATATATCCATAATATATGAACGAATAATCCATGTTCTTAATTAATAATCTTTTTTTATAAGATTTATTTTTATTTTTTCAGCGGCTGGCTAGACCTTCTAACCACAAACTTTGTAAAAGTGTTACAGGTTTGGCCAGCCCCAGACGCATGCGCATTAGAGTATATAGAGGAGGAGGCTCTAACGAGGTCGAGGATTTTAGTCTTCTTTTAGTCCTCAAAACGTGCAAAAATGGAAAAATAAAAAATTTCTACACAATTAATTTGTTTTTAATTTTAGAAAGTAACAATATCATTAAAATAGAAAAATTATATCCTTTTTAATGCAACCGCATTTTGACCTGCGTGATCACGTGCGCGCACGTCATGCGGGTTTATCCGCACGTGTGCCTCCACCATGCGCGCATCGTGCGCATATTTTGTTATCTGGGGAGTGTTCATACTAATACCACGTGAGGCATAGTCTGCTGGATTATATCTTTAGAACCAACATGACTTCACGTAGCATTAGGAAGCGACGTTTGTATTTTGGAAATCCTGTTGGCAACAAATGCTGGCCAAGTTGAAGGTTGTTTTTGCAGCCATCTAAGAAAAATCTCTGAATCTGTCCAACAGAAGATAGAAGTTGCAAATAATTTCAAACTATTAACCAAATATAAAATTAATTTGACCAATAGAGAAGCAGCACATAATTCAAGCCTTGGAATACTTTGACTTTTAATGGGGGCAACTTTAGTCTTAGCCATTAGTAAACTGATTTTAATTTCCCCAGTAATTAGCACAACACGCAAATACACTGCTGCTGCATAAGCAAGTTTGAGGCATCACTGAACCCATGTAATTCAGCTCTCAAAACGTCATGTCCAAGAAATATCCAACGAGAAATGGTTATTTGAGAAATTAGAGGTAATTCCTCTTTAAATTTTATCCACTCATTAAATACATCAGACGGTAACTCTTCGTCCCAAGAAACTATAAGGAGCCATAAAGACTGAAGCAGAATTTTAGCTTTGATAATGATAGGAGATAGTCATCCCAGAAGGTCAAATAATTTTCCAACAGAAGACAAAATTTGTCTTTTCGTTTTTTGTTCAGTACTAATCTCCTCGACTTTGAAACGGAAGGCATCTTCAGAAGGATTCCAAAAAATCCCCAGAACTTTGAAACCAGAATTTTCCTCCATGGGAAATTTAAAAGCGAGACCATAATCGGCTTTTTCGAGATTACTTAATAATTCTAAAGAATTACTATACCATTTTCGTAGCAACATGCCAGCAGATTCGGTTATTTTTATTGCTTCATTACGTTTTTCGAGAGCAAGAATTTTGTCTTCTCCACCGATAAAAAGATCATCAATATACATTTCGTTTTTAATTACCTGAGATCCTAAAGGAAATTGAGTTTGCTCATCATAAGCAAGTTGCTGAATTACTCGATTCGCGAGAAATGGTGAACAAGTCATGCCATACGTAACTGTGTTAAGTTCAAAAATTTTTAACACTTCTTGAGAATTCTCTCGCCATAAAATACACTGAAATTTGCGGTTTTTAGGCGATACGAGAATTTGTCTAAACATTTGTTTAATGTTTGCTGCCATAACATACTGATAAGAACGCCAGCGCAAAATTATGGCAGTTAGATCATTTTGTAATTTTTGTCCAATATATAGACAATCGTTGAGTGATTTTTTAGATGTAACGCTTGACGCGTTAAAAACAAGTCGTAATTTTGTGGTACTACTCTCTTCCCTTAACACAGGGTGATGAGGAATGAATACCCGAAAATCATGATCATTTTCTTTTGATATTTCAGACATATGACCAGCAGTGTTATAATCGAACATAAAGTCACAATAATCCTTTTTAATTTCAGGATTTTTTTCGAACTTCTTCTCTAATCTTTGTAGAAAAGCTGGCAAAGCTATTCTCTTAGAGTCATTGAGCTCTAAAGGAGAAGTCCTGAATGGAAGCCTAACAACATAGCGACCATCTTATTGACGCAAATGAGTGGAAGCAAAATGCAATTCACACTCAACTTCATCTTTGGAGAGTAGTTTCTTTAGGAATTTCCTCTATCTGCTAAATCTGTTGTAGAGTTTCATTAATAGATACATCTGATATATATATGGTGGACTTTGATGGTTGTTGCTGCATTTTCAGACTATTTTAATGGCCCTGACAGCACCCAACCAAAGATCGTTTCTTGAGCGACTAAAGAACTAGGAGTTCCTAGACAAACCCCTTCTTTTAGAACAGAACCGTATACATCAGCTCCTATCAGTAAATCAATATTTTCCTTTTCATAAGGACAAGGATCTGCAAAATCAAGATAGCGAAATTTAGCTGCTAAATCACTAACAACATAAGTTCTTGGTACATAAGAAGTTATCTTCGAAAGTACGAAGGCACGGATTGGTATTTCTATATCTGAAACTTTAGATGATATCAGATTAAAGGAAACCGAAGAAGAGACCGATCCAGTTCGAGTAGCGCCTACACCCTCAACAGTGATATCTGTTCGTTCCCGTGGTAAACGCATTAATTGAGTGAGATTTTCTGAAATGAAAGAAAATTTCAAACCCTGATCAAGGAAAGCACGAGCAAATACTTGACGTCCATTTGGAGCCACCAAAACTACTCTAGACGTAGTTAATAATACAGTTTTTTTGGTCTGAATAAACGAATTAAGATGCTATTGAACTCTAGTAGGATTTAAATTATCCTGACTCTCTTTTAAGGGGACACCTCCTTTTTTTTTGAAAAAAAATCGATTTTTTTTTATTTCCTTTTTTCAAAGTATAACATTTTAGACGTATTCTCCCAAAATTTCATAAAGATCCGATCATTATTTACGAAGTTACACGTTTTCAAACGACGCAGTCTTGAGCCGAGTAACAGCAGGTTGAAAGCGACAGCTGCGGCTCGACCCCTCGAGTATTGTAAAGATCTCTGACCTACCTGAGTTGAATATACTATCTTAAATACAGTTTAGGGACTTCGCATCAGAGGGGACTTCGTATGGTGCTGGAATCGATGACACTATGTAAGTAATAATTTAAAGATGATATGTACATTTTTTTGACGCATTTTTAGTTTTTTGCGTTTTTCTCAAAACCACTTTTTTGAAGCGGGCGCCGCGATATCTCAAGATTGGATTGTCCGATCGTTACCAAATTTGAAACAGTTATGTAAAATACCAGCCTCTACCAATTGAAAGATCGATTTTTTCTTGAAAAAATTTTTTTTTGATTTTTTTGGTCGAAAAAGTAGCAATTTTTTAGCGAAAAAAAAAATTTTTTCTTTAAAAGTCCGCCATTTTGTCAAAAATCAATATATCTGCAATCGGAATCGTTCAATTGGTTCATTAACATGTTTACTAAAAAATGACGTTCGATTTTTTTGTTTCAGATGATCCAGTCAGGCTCAATCGCGGCGCCCGTGATTCCCATTTTTTTTTCGACGTTTGGGAGATTGTTTATATCTCCCTCATTTTTTAATATATTGACATGAAAAAATGTATGGAAGTACCTTAAATATAGGACAATCAAATTCTGTAATAATTTTTGTGCCAAAAATAAACCTGATTTCACAAAAAAATCGCAAAATATGCTCTCTTTTCGGCCTCCCAAGGCCAAAAAAAAGGAGGTGCCCCCTTAAATTCTCAGATGTATTCGAAGTCTTTTCAGTTTTATTTAAATTTAAATTCTGTCGATGTAATAGACTGTGATGTTTTTTGGTACTATAATAGCACGTCTTCTGACTCTTACAATCGTTCTTATTATGTTTAGATAAACAGTTTAAAAAAAGAGTTTTTACGAATGTAGGATTCGCGTTCACTAACAGGTAATTCTTTAAACTGGTCACAATTAAAAATCTTGTGTTCGCTTTTACAAAAAGAACAAATCAATTTTTTATTCGCTTCGTGTGTATGAAAAATTGATTTCTTTGACGTGGATTGACTTGGCTTACAATTAGTACCATCTGATCGCCTTTTATCCAATTGCATCGCTTCCAATGCACGAATGCGAGACTCCAAGAAATTAGTAAAATCAGAGAAAGTGGAAAACTCAGTTTTATCACTATTCTTCATTTCCCATTCATTAATGGAAACTTTGTCCAATTTATTTTGTAGCATAAATAATAAAAGAGCGTCCGACTCGTCTACTGGAAGACCTAAATTTTTGAGAGCTAAAGTGACAGTAAGAGTTGTATCACGCATTTTTTTGAGGTTAATTAAAAAATCAGAAATAATTTCTGGAAGATCGTAGAGTAATTTTAAATATTCATTTACTAGTGTTCTGTTATTATCATAACGAGTTTGCAGAGCTGCCCAGATACTTACAAAATTTTCGTTTGTATTGGGCTGATTTTTCGCAATAATTAAAGCTTCACCAGACAAACAAGACTTTAAATAATGCGCTGAGCAACATCAATAGTTTCATTTTGGATAACCAAATAAGTAAAAAAATCGCAGAAATCCAACCAATCAGTGTACGCACCTAAAAATTTCGGTATTGAAATATTAGGAAGCTTTAAAGAGACAGTGTTCTCAAATTTTACTTATACCTTTTCAGAACTACGAGCTTCGGAGATGTCGGGGAGATTTTCAAGAATAAATTTCGTACATTCAAATACGCCGCTGTCTAGCGTTTAAATATTGAGCTGATGGACTTTCCTTAGACATCACTCGATCCACAGCATTTAAAATCTCATGGAATAGAGATTTTTGTTCTTCGAGAACTTGTTAATATGATTGTATTGGAGTACCCATCTTGACAGGCGGTGAGCCAGGACGGCCACTATTTCACTGTAGGAAACAATGGAAAACAAAATTCCACTATGAGAATTCAGCGCCGTAACAATAAAGGGCGCTCGGGTACCCAAGGCGAAACACTTGACTCAAAATGGCGGTTTTGCTTGCCAACTGCGCACTTCAAGTTTTTTACACTGTTAGAATAATTTTTATGGTTTTTAGGCTTTAAACAACTCCGAAATACAACAGCTCAATAAGCTTAGTTCCATGAGTGCAAAAAAAAGAAAGAAGAGTCAACACGAGTAATGCGTATTGCGTTATGTAATCATAAAGACATTACAAAGGCACACAATTCACTTGCAAAATGCAATTTTTTTTATAAATGAGCTCACCACGAATCCTTTTTCCACTTTTAGTCAATCCTTCTCGAAGGACCTTGACCGAAATTGGGAAGAGTATGAGCTTTATAGACCAGTGGACTGTAAATGATTTTGGTCGAGAAAAGGAAAGCTGGATCAAGTTGGATTCAAGTTCGTAGATTCTTGGTGGGTGTGTATAAATTTGAGCACAAGTCATAATATAATATATTTATTACTTAAACACAATGTGAAACAATTTGAGGTTGACATATGTGGCGCAAAAGACCGGAGCTTGAAACACGTCCGTCTTCACAAAAGCTTGAGTTTTGAACTACAAAACTGGACCGTAGGGCCGTATGCCCTCTTTCGCGTAAAAAAATAATTAAAATACAGGGCCGTACATACTTTTCCTTAAATTAAAGTTCATTAAAACCTAACAATTTTTTTTAACATAAGCCCTGTACGCTCTGTCTCTTTTCCCTCTCTCTCGCTCGTTCAGTCTTGAATAACCGAAATTACCGATTGAAAATTAATCTCGAATTGTTAAAATCTAATTAACCAAAAGGTTCCCCAAATTGGCCCACCAAATTTCTCAGGCTCGGGAAATTAGGTGGTAAATTTAAGTTCAAGATATTATATCTCTATCTCCAAATAAGAGATCCATTTTTGTGTTAAATCTTATTACAAAACTTTTTTTTTCAAAGAACGCACATCCGAAACTCAGCTTAACAATATTTTATAAAAAGTTTTTGTGGAATAATAAGTGCCAATAAATGATTAATTTGTTTGGAGCCTCAAAATATGTCATGTATCAAAATTTATTTTCAGCCCCTAAGCCACTTTTCAGGACCTTTAGGGCGGTAAGCCAGCAATCTCCCCATAGGAGACAAGATGAAAACGATTCCCACATAAAAAATAAATAAAAACATTCGAGAGCAATCTCGAATGCTTGTTTGGATTCCTTCGGCGAAAGACAAAAGAAAATTTAAAACATTATAAAATGTCACACAACCTAAAATTTTCAGCACTTAATTTTAAAAATTTTACTTTAATAAAATTGTTTAGAAGAGAAGGCGTGTCGGTTCGTAACAAATTTTACTAGACATTAATGTAAAAATACTATATTTACAGCTCTCTTGAAAGAAGTACGCGAATCACCTCTTGAAATGATTCAATCGCAAAGCCTTGATAATGAGAGAATGGCTATGTACCCAAGTTTGGATTACAGACAACTTTATAATGCGTTAACGCAATTGATGGATGTGGTACCATTAGTACAGATTGGGCTGCATGGTAAGAATTTTACTATTACTTAACTTTTATTAAGTAATATGTAATTTTTTCAGGTTTAAATTATTACTCCACCATTTTTCGATTATGGTGCTAAATCTATGTCTATTTTCTGAAGCTGCAGATAACAAAAATTATTTACGGTTAAGTGATGTTAAAGTTTGTTGGTATTATTATTATTATTATTATTATTATTATATTTATTATTTTTGGTATTATTCAATTCTTTACAAGAATTTATAGCATCGCTATCAACCTTTACGAAGTAGTGAAAAATGAATCTCTCTCTCATCTGAAAACCTGTGTTCAAATTCCAGCGGGGCTAGAGAAAATTTTTTCACATCATGAAAAAGTCAATATTTAAAATATTGGCAAAAATAAAAAATTGAATAATAAACCAACAATTTAGCATCATTTTTACAACATTATCATGAAAATGGCATACGTACTGTACGTAATATGGCATTCCACATTTTCACAATAAGTGAATGGAAGATAGTTAGATAAAGACGGAAATAGGTCGAAGTTTGCAGCGACAACTGCAGCGCGCTCATCTCGTGACTTAGCGTGTAGAACTATATACGTTAGCAAAACTAATTAATACTTGAAATATGAAATTTTGTCTTTTCAAACTAAATAAATTTTGTTATGAATAAATGTTAAACTTTTATTAGTGATTTGTACTAAAAAAGTCATTTTTCATGTACACAATTTAAATTTTCCCTCAATTTTGACTCGAGCAACTAGTACACCTAGCGATGGAAAGGCTCACCTGCTTTTATAACCTCATAACTATCACGGGTTTGATCATTCTTCTTCAAGAATTGTTTTTTTTTTTTTAAGTCAGGGATTTTTTAAATCTTCTACGACTCGTCCTAAAAACACAGAACATCGTTACTTCAAGAAATAATTCAATACGATATACAGATTGTCTAAAAATCTTTAAAAAATTTAAAGCTTCGTTATGAACTTGTAGAGAGTTGTGAAAAATAAATCTCGTCTCTCCGTAGCTTTGTGGCGATCTGAAGACCTGGGTTCGATTTCGAGCTGAGCTAGAGAGAATTTTTTTACAAAATAATAAAGATAGTCAATATTTAAAATATTGACAAATATAAAATGAGGGTGCATCAAATCTACACAGAATATTTGCCCAAGGGGACTTTTGTAACTAAAGTACTTTCTAAAAGCTTTTAGTTTGGTACCAAAGAAAAGATTTCACTTCTAAAGATTTTAATTTTCAGGAGGCAATATTTCTGCAATCAATGAATGCAATAATTTTGCAGACAATCTTTTTTTTCATTTATAGTCCAGGCAACTGGTACTTTTTTCCATAATAATTCCCAGACGCAATTTTTTTTTCGAAATAGCTTCTGGTCGGGAAGGCCGAAAAGGTTTTTCTACATTGCCAACGAAATCTAAGTACACAGTTCTCTTTATTTTGACT
>CAJFCP010000567.1:19322-30094 GCA_904066005.1 Synergus itoensis | reverse complement strand
GCAGATGTGATTTGTACTTTTAAATACTTTAATGATGTATATAAATTATAATAATTAATAAATGATTATATTATTATTTTCAATAGATATCTAATCATTTATTAATTATTACAATTTATATACATCATTAAAGTATTTAAAAGTACAAATCACATCTGCTCTCGCATTTGATGTTCAATTGTAGTTGTTAAAGTACAAGTAGACCATGAGTTAAGTGTAAACTAACATTCCTGCCAATTTTTAGAGTAATTTTTTTCTAATGGACTTTATACTCGGAGAACTGTTTCTCTCTCAGTGCTGGTCATAAATCTTCACAGTGAAATTCATTCTGTCATTATGCTACAAATCTTACATTGTTGTGGTATAATGAAAAATTCTTTCTTCGTTTTGGGACAAAGCCAACATTTGTTGCAGCCAAGCGGAATCCCAATTCAAAGTCGACTTCATTATACGGAGAGCAGAGATCTTCCAAGTTGCTCCCACAGTGATTACTCGCGACCCTCAAGGGAGTAAACCTGCTCATTTGTGCACACAAATTGCAAGCAGTGGTACACTTGTAGAATTAAATTCCCGAGGTGAACGCGCGCGATTGGCTCGCCGTTTTAAAGGGAAGGCAGCAATATGTGAGGTGAAGAAGGGAATTAACCTCTTTCCAATTTTAAATCGATTTCCATCACTTTTACACTTTCAGAACTTCCATTACTTTCCACATTACCCTCGGTGATTGATATCTCTTACCCGAGAGCCTAAGATACTTTTCTCGGCGGATATTATCCCACAAATTATTATCTTTCTCATTCTAGAAAAGAACAGCAATAAATGAGCTGTCATACTTTGGAAATTAGAAAAAGAATTTCAATTCTCTAAACTAAATTAATAAAGATAATCGTTGATAAATTACTGAATTTATTTTTGGGTTCAAATGAGAGGAAATTTATTTCCTTAAAGCTCTATCGGGTCAAAACTCATTTTTTCTCACTGAAGGGATCTCAAAGCGTGGAGATTTGATAAAAATTAAGAAAGTGATGTTTCACAAAAAAACCTTGGGAGATAAAATTAAACACTTTCATGACGAAGAAAAAGCTTTTCATTTTTACCATCGAAATTCGAATGCAGGATTTTGTTATTGTTATCTTGTAGCCATGACCTCCAACTTCAGAAGTGATGATAGACAATAAACCTAACAAATACAGTTCTCCAAAATTTGCAAATGTTTGCAAGATTTATATGAACTTCTGTTGATGTCACGATTCACGAAATTACAATATCGTACACAACTCTAAATGTCGATGGTACTTTGACATTCAACAGTACATTCTAGGAGTGGAGAATAACTGTAGTACCATTGAATTGTGTCATTTGTAAGATACAATTTCAACGAGACCATCGGTATTCCGCCAAGCGTTCTTCAATCGATAACTTGCACTCACGATGGGAAATGAAGGGAAAAGAAAAATAAAACCACGTATTTCCCCCAAGCGATCTCCTAGAGCGTGAATGAAGGATCGTGTATAATGCGAAATGAACTGAAAGAAAAAGAAAGCAGGTTCTTGAAACTACCCTCTACGCTCAATTTAACGACTACAATTATCCTCACCGGCAAGAAAATATATTGAAAATTGATTCCACAGTGTAATTAGATTTATTGTGAGAAAAATACATTGTTAGATATCAGAATTTTCTGTCACATCTTATTGGAGCTTTATGCTCTGTTACCGTAACAGGAAATTCTCTTATGGTTTAGAAAGTTCTGTTACTGGTAATTGTATAAAGCTCCAGTGACATATGACAGAAAATTCTGTCATGGGCTCTAAAATTTCTGTTGCAGTGTCAATATTGTATTCGTAACGTGCTTGAAGTATTTTGCCATTATTTTTAACAATTCTAACAAATATACACAAATATATACTAGAATTGTTAGAAATTATGGCAAAATAGTCGTTAAACGAAAATTTTCCACACGGGTTGTATCTCAAAATGATGAGAATGTAAAAATAGATGTTGTCATTCAATTTTGAACAATCAATCAATATTGACAAAATTTTAAGAGTATGCAATATTTACTTATTGTTCAATTATATTTACGAACAAAACTTAAGAAACCCACGAAGTAGAGGAGTAGAGAATCAGTAAGAACCTTCATTTTTTTCGAAAACTGAAAGCTTATATTTCACACACGACGACTAATAATTTCTTGGAAAAATCCATTACTTTATATACTAACCAGGGTCCAGATGGGTCCTAGATAAGTCACGTTTAAGTTATCAAATATACAAAAGTTATTGTACTGTTTTTTTTACTTATTATCCGCCTAATCTATTTCTGTGATTATAAGTCGTGTATCACACACAGAGAAGAGGTAAAATATTAAAATATCATTATCGTGAACTTGAGAATTTATGTCTTTTAGGTAAATAGTTTTAATACGTAATAATATATGTATAACATTGAGTCACAACATTTTTTACGATAAAAATTTTAAAGCAATTAAAATATAGACCAACATGGTAAACAGGAGAATTTGGGACATTGGCGAGATGCGAGATAATTTATAATATAGACATAGACAGATAATATCTAGAGTAGTATCACCATAAAAGAAAATGTTAAATTTCATAATGTAAGAGGAAAATCCTTATTTTATTATTTTTTATTTTTTAGAGAAGTATATTTTTTGTAGTTTATTTTACTTACGCGAACAGCCTGTTGAAGTTTCCCTGGCTGCACATGCTACACATAAGTTCGTTGCATTCGATGAATCGATAGTGGCGTCACGTACCACATACGACATTGTTATGGCATATCACAACCACGCAAGGATAGTATCAATCTGATTCCTGGTCATGTGCAATGATTTACAGATTGTCTGAAACATGAAGAGTGAAGTATTACAAAATAGTTTCTGGGTTATAAAACCTATAATTTGATAAGTAATCATACTATAAATTAATTTTGTAGAGAGGTGTATTTTCATTTCAAGTTACTTTATAGCATGTTCGAAAAAAATTGAATAAGAAAGAAAAAGAATATTATTTCGTTCAAAAATAAAATGGTCCTGGGATAACCTTTCAGAGAAAATCTCGGAAACTTATCCCTTTATGCTAAAAACTGAAAGAAATTAGATAACAGAGACTCCCAAGAAGCTTCCCGATAAGATTGACTTTTGACTTATGGGAAAAAGGTAGCAGGACATTAATCTTTAAAAGAACGACTTCAAGCAACATTAAGTCTAGAAATTTTAAAGCATCGAGTAGAAAGGAGATATAGTTCTTATTTAATTTATACTAAATCAATAAAAAATTGTTTTCTTAGTTTTAACTAAGAAAACTTAGTTTTTCAATAATGAGACAACTTTAATTCATCCAGAATCCGTTTGAATCCTATCGAATTCTTTTTCAATTCATCTAAAATAATTTGGAATATTATTGAACTAATGTGAATAAAGCCAGGATTCTTTCGAATTATATTAAATTATTATAAAATTCCACTCATTTTTCTTGAATTTATTTTGAATTACTTTGAAACCACTGATTTAAGCTCTATTCTGTAAAAATAACTACCAAAAATAATAAATGCATTAAAAAAATTGTTTAAAATAATGATTGATTGTAGTGGAATAAAAACAATGTGATTTTTAACGTTTCAGAGAATGCAAGCAAATGGTGTTTTCCAAATGGTACTTGGGACAACTATTCGAACTATTCACAGTGTCTCAATGTTCCTACGACAATGGAATCGAAAGTGGAAATTACATCGATGATTTACATCATCGGTTACAGCCTCTCACTTATTTCCCTCATTGTTGCAGTATCTATATTTCTGTTATTCAAGTGAGTATACATAAATGATGGATAACACATCGAAAGCGCCATTTTTTTATTATTATTTTATAATAATATTATATTATTAGCTCAAAAAGTTGATACACGTCCATGCATAAACCAAACGACATTGCTAACTCGGAAACCAACTTAAATAAATTTTAGGAAATAGAATAAGAACTTTTACGAAAAAAAAAAAAAATTGTGACTAAAATCTGGAGAATTCTTCATTTCACAGCGAAAAAAAAACGACTTTTAATTTATAATGGCCTACTTAGGATAATTTAACATAAACAAAAAATTCAAACTCGAATAAAACAAAAACTGGTACGTAGAAAATTCCAAAATTTTGGATTTCGACTAGTCTCGACCAATACGACAATGCTATGTGGCTTTTTTGGAACCGCACACTTTTTTTGTGTACCTGGGTAGTGAGAAAATATCTGTCGTAAGCGGAAAAAATGTCACCTACCATTTTCTCGAAACTTAATAATATTTTTTAATTTAACTTTTCTCACCTCAATTCAGCATCGCAGTATCTTGGGAGTAATTTTTTAAAGTGGAAATTGGATTTTTAATTACTATCTAACTATCTAACGTCTTGGGCGAAAAAATTCTCGAACGATTCCTCGGAAAAAAAAATAAAATTTTCTCACTCTTCTCAACTATGCTCATCTCATTGTGTTAGATAAGCTTTACAAAAATCGAAATACAAAAATTCCAATTTTTACGTAAAATGATGCTTGTGAGCTCAGTAAATTTTTTTAATAATCTGAAAAAAATACGTATGTATTCTCTCACCCATAGAAACCAACTGTCGCGAGAAGCCCGCGAACAAATAAAAAAGTTTTTCAAGAAATTCCCTAATACACGGAAAGAAAGTTCACTAAAGATAGAACTAGTTCTATAGTAGAGGATTTGGCGGGTAGTTTAATGAAAGTTAAAATCTTCTTGGTTTTACATCGTATTGTACTATTCTACGAAAAATGCAGAACAGTTCTGGAAAATGTAAAACTCCAGCTAGTACACAGTCTATATCGAAGAAGTCTCGAAACTATAGAGAACAGTTCTAGAAAAAGATAACCGATTTTGCGCCGAAAAAGTTAATGTTTTGCGCAAGATTTTTGCGAAGCTCATTCTTTAGAACTGAATTCTATATAAATCTTATATTAAAGTAATTCACAAATATTCAATACCTCAAATCGAATTTCTATGAGACTTTTCATCATTTTTTCATAAACTTCTCTATATATTTTATATAACTTTTTTAAATCGGACTTCAGTCTAAAGTTTACAGAACTTTTTTAGTTATTCCAGATCTGTTCTACATTAAATACTGAGAGATATACAAAATTTATAAAATCTGTTCAAGATTTGCTCCTATTCCCGACTATAGAACTAGTTCTATAAAATTTAATAAATTTTTTTTTCCGTGTGGGGGTGCATGATGAAGAAAATTTAAATTCGAGGATGAATGTTAGAATGTTTAATTCAATGAAATTAGAGAGAAAGAATAAAGAATGAAAGAATGAGAACGTTGTTGAGGAGAGCGAGATAGAAAAAGAGGGAAAATAGTGACGCGAAATATACGAGAAGCACGTATTTTGATATCGTGTTAATGCTCTTCGTACTTCGTCCATTGCGACATTTGCGACCTTGCTACCGTCTTTCGCATTACATTATTATAAAATTTAAAGTACAACTAAAATCAAATATAATTATTATATTAATTAGTTAGATTTATCTTTTGAAAAACAATAAATAAAGGATTAACGAATTAGAAAATACCAATCAGCTCATATGGGCAATAACTCCTAGCAATAAGTCACGTTGATGAGGAATTTCATAATTCAGCAATATTGGCAAAATGAGTTCTCCGTCCTTACTAATTCCCATGAGTTCGACTCTACTCTCATGTCCTACCAAATGTCCTTTGTTAGTAGAATTTGTCCTTTTTAGTCTTGCCCTTTGAAGTCCTTCCCACAACCGAAATGTCCTTCTTCTTAGTCATAAAATGGGAATTTTCCTTTAATTTTATTTATTTTCGGCGTAAATTTAATCTCTAAAATATTCTTGCCCTTCTCTTATTTCTCATTTCCTTGTACCTTTGTCAGATTTCCATATCCTTCTTCAAATATTTTTATAGCCATGGAGAGATCATTTTATATTTTCAGTTTTGCCTCGCTGTGCTCGTATAATTTTATTGCTACCTCTCATCTCTAGAACAAAAGAGGAATATTACATCATCCATTTAAGTTTATCTCCCTATTTATTAATACTCTTATTGTTCCGGAACTATTATTGCTGCTTATTATTCCTATTTTTACAGTAATAAAGTAATTATATTGTTACCTTGTGTAGCATTTAGAAAAACTTTTAATTAACCTTCTAACTTTTTTCCATGACAAATATTCATTCTACAATTATAAAATACTGCGGTGCTTTGTTTGTAAAAATTTGCGAGAATTCGTTTAACTTTTAATCTCGAACAGTAAAATACAATCTTCTCGAAGATAATTTAATTTCTTTAATTGTATAGGTTTAATTATAATATTCTGGTTCTATAATCGTGTTTCAGAGAACTAAGGTGTCTCAGGAATAATATTCACACACATTTGATGGTGACTTACATTCTAGCAGATTTCACGTGGATTTTAACGACTCTATTGCAGGTAACTTTTTTAGAAAAGCAATTTGAGATTTTATCCTTTTTCGAAAAGAATCTATAGACCTATTCACTAATAATATTAATACTTACAAAATTAATAGTACGTTATACTTTTGCACAAATATATTTTATACTCTCATAAGCACAGAGATCAACTGCATAGGTTCCATTATATTCTGGGTCTTACACTTTGGGCCTTATATTTTTTTATACTTATTTTTTGTTTCTTGTGGTTTTGGTCCTCACGGGTTACAATTACCCGGGTAGAAATTCCCAAACCTGGCCCAGACCGGTGATGGAACGCAGAACCTGACCGGGCCCAGACCTAACACGATCGAGCCAGGTCTGGGCCCGGTCGGGTTCCGCGTTCCATCACCGGTCTGAAGACTGAAATCATCCGATCTGGGCCCAACAGGGGCCACAGCAAAATTTCTACCCGAGTAGATGAAGTAAAAGTTCAGACAACAGATAAAGGTCAAGATAAAAGTTCACATGCACCATAAAAATAATAATTTTTCAAATCTGGACATCGACAAAACATTATATCGAAACTCGGTAGTTTTGGTGGATAAACTGACACTGGACCAAAAGGTAATAATAATTACTTGGCTCGTGTGAATTGAAAAGATAGATGTTCTGGACATTCTCACTCGGTGGGATGTATAAATAATGGTCTAAACTTTATCAGGCAAACATTAATCGAACTGTGAACTAATTGAACGATCGGATTTCAGATTTCGGTGCAAACGGATATTCCGACCTGCATCACTTTTTTCTCGCTTCTGCATTATTTTCAACTGACCAACTTTTTTTGGATGTTTGTGGAAGGTGAGCGTATTCAATTGTTCAAACGATTTTCGATGCGTAAATATTTTTCGTTAATCTTACGATTTTTTGTTAATTGACTTTTCAGGATTGTACCTGTACCTGCTTGTAGTTCAGACTTTTAGTGGTGATAATATAAAATTAAGACTTTGTCTTGTGATTGGCTGGGGTAAGATAACAAACATTTTTTAATATCAATATAAACTTTAATGATTAATGAGGACAAAAAAATTATATATTATGCCCCAAGGAGGAGAATAAGGACTTTTATGACTCTTGTCTATCCCAACCTACCTCTTTCTATCTCTTGTCTATATATGTCTATACCTTTCTATCTCCTTTACAATCACAATTCGCTCCTCACTCTTTCAATCTCCACTTCTTTATTCACTCCTATTTCTTTCAATCCCCACTTCTCTATTTTTTCTCCCACTCCTCTCGCCTATTCTTGTCTATTCCTTTCTATCTCCTTGTCAATCACAATTCGCGATGATAAATCAACATTTTCGTCTTTCATAATTTTCCCAAAGCGTAATTTTGAAGATGAGGACTCATACCTGTTTTTTTTTAAAGTTAAAGTTGTTGATAAAAAATCTTAAGTGCCCGGTACTACCCAACTCTCCCCTACAATATCTTTATTTCCCCAATTTTTTTTAAAATCGTAAGGCAACTTAAAAATAAATATTATAACATTATAATAAATATAATAAATAACTTAAAAATCCTAATATTTCTGGCGTGTACTGGTTCCGATAAAGAAAAATATTTTCCGTTTCAGAAAATCGACTTTTCCAAAAAACGCCACAGGAATTTTTTTTATTTTTGACCATAAAAAGTTCGTATGATGTCGAACAATTATTAACCATAGAAAAAATTCCATTTATCAGCCGCATTTCTTAACAGTGTTTAATATTATTTACATGGGAAAAGTTTTTGTTGGAAACATTACTAAAATTATGTCCGAGTACTATTATTCGATTATAGTAATTTTTGCAAACCATATCCGATGAAAGCCATTTGTTACTGAGTGTTGCCGAGCAATCGAGCGTATTGCACTGAAATTAATTGACTTAATTGACAGCGGATAAGTTGGATTAGGATATAGAGATAGGTGGTTTGATTCTAGGCTAGTGACTCCAACTTTTTCTTTTAGACAGTTTGATTTTAATACGGAATTTAGTAAAAATTAATACATTTCTCTATTCTCTATATTGAATCTTATTACTGATCACATATCCTTTCTTAACGATAACTGTATAAACAAATGGGTTTTAATTGTCCACTGATTACAGGCATGCCAATTCTTGTGACGGCCGTTTGGGGAATTGCCAAGTCTCTGGGGTCAAACATCACCATGCAGGGTAACGAGGTGAGATGTAAGCTGAAATAACCTGTATTTATAAGCCAATTACAATCCGCGTCATTCGCAGAAAAATTTACAGCCCTTATCTCTCTTTGTTGTTTCGCTTCTGTACAGTAAGCATCCCATTTCTCACGCGTGAAAAAATCCCTGTAGCTTCATTAGTTGTGCTTCTTTGATTTATGGCCAACTAACATTATATTTTTTATTCTCTAAAATCAAAGCTGACAAAGATTATCTTTTAAATTTTGATTTAAAGAACGAGTACATAAGTCATTTTTAAGTTGCATGATCTAAATAATTAAAAATATTCTATTGAACCGATCAAGCTGAAATTTTAACACGTTGTTCTAAACATCAGTGGCTATAACAAGAACTAGAATATTTTTTTCTGTTCATTATTTTTTAATTTATAGCCCGAGTTCCGAGAAAAAAAAAGAACTTAAAAAAGGTGTCAGTTACCAGACTACCTCCTTAACATTTATCTTTGATAATTCATTAGTTAAGGAGGTATTTGAGCTGCAGATCTGAAGAACATATACATATACCTCCATTTAAATTCAGACATTCTCTACACATGTATTTCAATGCAGAATCTTTGATTCTAAGGAAAGTACCTATCCTACAGGAATTCCAATAGAAATTCCATATGGGAATTTAACTAGAAACTCCATATGCAAATGAACTCTCAACGTCAATTTCTCGAACCAAGTTTGTAAATAACGTCTGCCACGAGGAGTTAAGGGCATGTGATACTTTACTATAAGAGGAAATTAGTTAAACCAATTTTCATTCATAATAAATATTTTTAGCTAATAATATTTATTATTATGAATGTATAATTGATTTAACTAATTTTCTCTTATGGTAAAGTATCACATGCCCTTAAGTTAACTTATATCTTAGATTTTTTTTTATATTTCAAGTTAGGTCTAAACCTAACTTTAGGCGTGCGTCAGGAATTAGGTGCAATGCAAAAGTTTCAGAGTTCAAACCCCGAATACAAATTTTCATCACGTGCGCTTATAAATATAGTGTAGTAACTGTGTGTAATAGTAAATAATTGTGTACTTAAACATGTGAAAAGATGTTAGAGTGTAATAATAACACAAAACATTCATAATTTTCTATTTTTTAGGTTTTGCTTTTTCCATTGCACAAGGAAAATATTCGTTGCGCCATCTATTCATCATTCTAAAAAAAATCCCCTCCTTCATTATCAACTTTCACTCTATTTTAAAACAGCGAGCCACTCTTGTTATTTTTCACTGCATCAAAGATATTATTTGACTGCATGTTTAAATTTATACGCTCTGAAATTATCGTTCCTCTGACAAAATTCTATTCTGTCGAATTCAAGTTCTGACTTTCGATCCCCTACAAACTCTTATTCTTTAAAGTTTCCGAGACTTCTTCGATATAGACTATATTATTAGCTGGAGTTTTAGATTTTATAGAACTATTCTACGTTTTTCGTAGAATAGTAGAATAGAAGAAGATTTTAACTTCAACTTTTAACTTTAACTTTGAGATTTTAACTTTAACTTTTATTAGACTACCCGCCGTATCCTCTACTATAGGACTAGTTCCCTAAAATTGAATTGAAAGTTGAATTTTTCCGTGTTGATTGTCAGTTTATTTGCGTCTGAATAATGGACAATGAATTATAACGCTTATAACGTATAGTGATTTAATTTAAGCATTTAGAATGAATATAAATGTGAAAGAATGTTATATAGCATGGCTCTTTGCTCTTTCCCTCTTGTTAATTCTCTCCAGCCATACATATAGAGCTTTGCGTGTTAGGGCATCGATCGTTCGAAAATCAAGCTTATAACCAAATGTCGAGCGTGAGAGTGTATTAAAAAACTGAACAAGCTTAATGCTTCTGGGCGCTGGTCGCCATAAAGCTTTCTTATGGCTTTTATACATGCTTTTGTAGCAGCAGGATGTTTACACGGAGAGAAATCATCAATTGTGAACACTTGGGAAAATGCATGCTTTGAACACTCGGAAGCTTCATGTGCTGCACTGAGAAAAATGTTTGGTTCGGACAACAAAACGTTTGGTTGCTATAGAAGCAACAAAAATTTTTGGT
>CAJFCP010000567.1:8728-18922 GCA_904066005.1 Synergus itoensis | reverse complement strand
ATTATTATTACCATTGTTGTTATAATAATTGATTAATTTTAAATAACTTGAACTGAATTTAAGAACTCAATAAAATCCAAAGAATAGGATATAGAGTGTGAGAGAGATGAAGAAGTAGCGACAGTCAGGGATTGGAATAGCGTAAGACAGTAGTACAGAAACAGGAAGATATATAAGAAGGGAAGGATAGAGAGAGATTGAGAGAATGAGACAGGCTGATGATGTAACTGAATATTTAAAGGCACTCTCTTCAACTTAATAGATATCAGTAAGTTCATGGCATCATGACCATTACCATAAAGGTTTCTACCAAAAAGAAAGAAATTGTCTATCTACATATAATTAGTATTTCTGCATAGAAATGCACTTCCCATTGCTAAAGAGGCTGCATTTAGTAATTCCCGTTTGTGTTAGTATAGTGATTAACATCCTGGCTGAAGGAGATGGATGCTTAACAAAGGTTTAATTAAACTGTTGCTTAAAGTAACGTCTTGATTGCTATGGACTTCAGAAGTGATGCCGTTAACTCCTTAGCAATTAAGTCGTCAGTTCATCCAACGTTTCAGTTATTCAAGTACTCAGTAGTATGTATTCCCCGTTATAGCCGACTGGTTAGTATTCCTCCAGTAAAAGATTAAACACATAAATCTACTTAGCCACATTATACTTGACCAGCATTTTAAAGCCGCTTTCCTGAAACGTAAATGGCTTTGAATTTTATGAGCCCTATAGAAAAATTTTTTAAATCATTCCAAGACGAATAAGGTTTTAACAAGTTTGTTCGGATTAGTCTCGAATTAATTCGTCTTGAAAATTCGATACTGTTTTACAATGAAAACTTCAGATTCATTCTGATTAAAACTTCGATTTGATTTTGGATGGACTTGGATCGATTTGCATAATTTTTTTTCTCGAAAACCAATCTTCGTTAAAAATTGAATGCAGATTTAAACGATTAAATTTAACCTACACCGCAAAGATAAGGCACAAATTGAAATCGACCGTATTGACCTAAAAATTGGGCTAAGGGAGGTCGTAAACCCCTAAAAGTGGTTCTTGTTACTTCTTATCTTTTAAACGCCTTCCGTTCATTCAGACTGACTATCCTTTTTCTCTACAGGATGTGGTTTTATGGAGGCATTGCCCCTGGATGATACCGCACCCTTACGACTGGTTCTACCAAGCCCCTGCCATCGCTGTACTCTGCGTAAACGTCATTTTTCTCTTTATGATAATGTGGGTGAGTAGTTTCGTATCCATCAGCGGATAAAGATCGCGGTGGTAAAGAAACACGCGATACTTTATCGAAGCGATGTTTAACATATCCTGAATAATGCTTAAAAAAAGAATGCTAACGTGATTTTTACGGACGACTTCTTTCATTCTCTGCAGGTCCTGATAACAAAGTTGAGGTCAGCGAACAATGTAGAGACCCAGCAATATCGGAAGGCTAGTAAAGCCCTTCTGGTTCTCATTCCACTTCTTGGCGTCACCTATGTTCTAGTTCTGGCTGGTCCAGAAGAAGACCAAGTTGCTAGTGATGTCTTCACTTATGCGAGGGCCTTTCTGCTCTCTTCACAGGTAATTTTATGAAAAAAAGTATAGGGTAAGAGCACCAGTTGTAAATAAATTCCATGAAATACTCCTTACATACCTTGTGAGAAAGACATAATGGCCTGCTTAAAATTTCGGATAAAATCCGGATTCCGAAATTGTCCGGGACGTTATCCGGTTTTTCTCATCCGGATTCTATCCGGTTTTGTTCGAAAATTGTCCGGATGAAGTAGCTTTTAATTGCTACTTCTTCCGGACAATTTTCGTACATGACCGAATAGAATCCGGATGACAAAAACCGGATAATGTCCCGGACAATTTCGGATAAATTTCGGAATCTGGATTTTATCCGAAATTATAATGCATCCGTATATTGTCCGATAGAATTCGAAAGTTCTACGGTCTGACTGATTTGATGAATCCGGATTGTATCCGGTCATGTCAACTGATTTTTTAATTGGTATAAGTTCTGGACTTAAACGAACTGATTCCGGGTTAAAGTTTATTCTCAGACGAAATCCGGACAAAAACGGATAAATTCCAGATTCCACTTTACAAATAATTTCAACTGATTTTTTAATTCGTATAAGATCCGGACGAAATCGGACTAATTCCGGGTTAAAGTTTATTCTCAGACAAAATCCGGACAAAGACGGATAAATTCCAGATTCCACTTTACAAATAAATTCAACTGATTTTTTAATTCGTATAAGATCCGGACGGAATCGGACTATTTTCGGGTTGAAATTTATGCTCAGACAAATTCCGGACAGAAACGGATGAATTCCAGATTTATCTGTAAATGAAAATAATTTGATTCTTTATTTCGTATAAATTCCAGGCAATTGCGGATTTATTTCAGATCAAATTTTATTTCTGGACAGAAATCGGATGAAATCTGACAAACTTCGGAAAGATTCCGTCTAAATTCCGGATCTCTTCGGATTAATTTATTCGAAACTAATCCGGAATTGATCCGAAATTTTAAGCAGGGGGAACCAATACTTTTCCAATACTACTTTTTCATAAGGAATGTCATTGACTTTAGTTGAATTCCATGGAATTTCTATCCAATGGACTGAATATATATTGTATTGTATATTTGTATTGTATATTTTTCCAATTCAGAATGGACTCAGATAATAATGGTGCGATCTTATGCGTCTATAATTGTTGTCTGGGGACGTTCACACTTTTTATTGCACTTTTAATCGGAATTGAGATCATTTTTCATAATCGATTTCAGGGTTTATCCGTAGCGCTGTTTTATTGCTTCCTCAATACCGAAGTGCAGAATACAGTGCGACATCGTTTCAATAGGTGGAGTACTGCTCGCAATCTCAGAACAGATCGAAGGTATTACAATAACTGGTCACCCCGTTCGAGAACTGAAAGTATAAGGTATGAGAAAAACTGCCAGAGTTGCAGTCCTCACGGGAAACCTTTTTTATTCTATTCCCTTTACTACCTTCTGTAAACTTAAAAAAAAAAATAACGATAACGACATGAAAGCAATAACACTTGAGAAGAGTAGACGATATTTGATATATGGGATCACCCAGTGGGCACGGGGACGATTATGTCTTGTTCAAAGAAGTCTTTTATTCGTAAAAAGAATACTTGTGTCCCCGTGCCCGCTGGGTAGTTATTGAATTATAGGGACCTAATAATCATAGCGCGCTGCCAAAGTGAGATGAGCGAAGTTCGAAATCCATGGGAAACAGTGTAAAATAAATTAAAAAGATAAATTTGCTCATGAGCCCAGTAAGCAGATGGCAGGATCTATTTTTATTTATCCTTTATCCTGATTAAGATAAGATCCCAGTAAGCAGATGGCATAATCCTTTTCGTTTTTATAAATTTAAAAAGGCCCTGTTTTAGGCTATATTGCCAGCCAACGGATCCATATCGAAAAAGGGAGTCTACAGTGAGTGAAACAACAACGACTACAGTGATTGGGGCGAATTCAACGACAGCTTTTCTCGACAAGTCCAGCAAAATCATCACCGAAGAATGAAATTTCTATTCTCCAATATGTACATACAATATATATTTTGACTCGTAACTTTTACTTTCTGGAAGCCACGCTTCAAAATGTTCTCGTACCTCAAAACCACAGGCAAATATGACATATCGATGTCACTGACGTTTATCGATCCGTCTATGTTGAAAAAGTCACTCGTTAGCTTTAAAATAAGTAGATAAAAATAGATATATCTAGAGTATAAAATCAAAATCTACAAGATATTTTCTTAAGTCTTATCCGTTCAGAGAATCATTATTCTGTCAGAGTAAACAAATTAAAAAGAAATAAAAGATTGGCCACTAAAAGTTAAAACAAAATTCCCGGTTTTTTCAGGTCCTTAAAGTAAAAAGATTGAAACTATCAAAGCCTGAAAAAGTTTGTGTTTTATATTACCTGTTCAAAATAAAACTATACAGGCACAAAGAATTTCAAAAAAATTAAGATTAAAAAATGTTTAATATTATACATAAATACATGATAAAACAATTGCTCAATATACTTATATTTTAAATTTAGAAAGATCATGAAGAACTCTAAATGTAATACAGGGTAGACTGAGAAAAAGTTGTCCATGTACATAAATCCTGTAGTTATTTAATATCAAAGCAGAAAGGGGCGAAAATGCCATTTTTGATTATTGAGTCCTCTGTAAAACTCGCAACTGAAAATATTAATAGATAAACGAGGTAAACTTCACGTTTTTGGCTAAAACTTTTATCTAGAAACTATTTGTCTACAATACTGGTTAGTATTAGCCTTTAAAAAAAATTCAAAATGGCTCTTTCACCCCACCAGAGGCGTAAGTTCAGATTTTCCACTCAGTGCACAACACTATTGTGTTTCGGAAAATACTCACCAGAAATTTTTTTAACCAAAATCTGAAACGCTAAAAAAAAGCAACGAAAATTTTTTGGGAAATTGCCCTTTTTCATAAACGATCGTTGACAGGATATGTAAAGATGAATGATATAATCATTTACATTGCCATCTATGCGCCCATAGCCTTTTCGCCCTACTCTACTCAATAATTCAGTTTTATACAAATAATGCAACATCTATGTAATACCGATGAAATTGAAAAAATATTCAGAACTTTTTAAACTTATAATTATTTATGAAGTTTAACTATGAACGATTATAGATTGAAACCATAAATTTTTGAAGCTTCAATTTAAAATTTTCAATTTCAATTTTGAACTTTTAATTCTTCCACAGTCAAGTATAAAGATTTAAGTTTTAATGTAAAATATTTAAAAGTAAGCGTTTCTGGGATTAAGCATTACAAACCGAATAATTATAGATAAGAAAGTATTACATATTGAAGAACCAAGTCGCAAAGATTCCCAACTTTAAAATAATAGGTAAGTTTTTTTTGTACCAGAAAAAATTTCCGGTGATTTTTCAGTCTAGTGGTCACTCTGTACTCTCAATTGAAAATATGTATATATAAAAAGACAGGAATTTTTTCTAAGCGGATACAGACCGTTTTAAAAGAGATTTTTTTCTTCCTGGAAGAAAATAAAATTTATTTTTCTCTTTTCAAGGAAAAGTAAAACTAGAGATTGATGTTTAATGAACTCGCAAATTTTTGAGGAAGCAGGGCAAAAGTAAAATCGATCTTCTATAACTTGAATTATTTTACGAAACAGCGTCTTTTTATGGTAATCGAACGTTTACAATTAACAACTGTATTTCATGTTTTCATCAATATTGTTACTGTGTCTAACTGTCCACGTTCATGTGTCAGACCTAACAATACTTTGTACAAGTTTTATGATACAAATATATTAAGATGATTCAGTTTACACAGTATGCTGATTCAGAAATTGTCTTTCTCCAAAGAATTATTCTTTCTCTCTACATTTTTTGATCTCTCATCCACACTTTCTTCTTTCTCACACTTACGTTCATACTCAGTATTCCTGGGAGACTAATAGGACAAAAAATTAATTGAAATCTACGCACATTTACGCATTTGTTTTGAAAAACACAATCCCCGCTCACAACGCAAACTTTTCATTTCATTAATCTCGTGGTGTCTTCGTGATTTTGATACCTTGGTTTTCCGTGCGTGAACGGCAAATACCGATACTTTAGCATGTGCTGAAAAAAAGAAATACTTTTAAATTTTAACAGTAACAGATTTTATCAAAATATTAAAGATTATTGAAATTTTCAAATTTTATGACTTTTTAAATCAACAATTTTTTATTTAAAGCGACGGGTTGATCACTTAAATTTGGAGTTTAAACTAGATATTATTTTGACTCCCAACAAACAAGCCTTCTTTTAAATCGAAAAGTATATTACGTGACAAATTTTTTACTTTCAACCCTAGGGATAAAACTGTTACTTTCGTCCCACTTTGAAGGCATCGAAAGTCGAATTTTCAATTTAGATGTTATGAAAACAAAATAATATAAGTCATATTTTAACGACATAATTTTTATGAACATTTTAACAACAAGATTTCTTCTTCTAATCTAATAGCAAAAAAATGTGAATTTTACCTTTATTTGCCGTTTCATGGTAATGCAGAAGAGCGTAATAAAATACATCACAAGTATTGGCCAAAATACTGGTATATTGAACACATCGAAGAAAGTCATCGTAGTCGCAACAATCGTCGAAAAAGTCACAGCATGCCAAAATTTAAATTCTGGTAACCGCCTTATAAATGGCCTGAATTCTTCATTGGACTTTGTTGGTAACTCTGGTCCATCCGAATCTATAATTCATTTAAAATCTATTATTAGGCATTCATTACAAAGCAAATTGATGTTTTCAGAATTTTTTTATCATTTAAAGAGGGGGAGGATAAAAAATTTATGATGTATTTTCAAGGGGGTAATAAATAGAATTTTTTCATTACCGTCAAAATCCATTGCAGGATCTATTTTTGGTGTGAGAAATGCAATAAATAAATTAAGATGATAGATCCCCAATCCATATGTGATTATGTACCATCCCTAAAAAAACGAAGTGTGATATTATACTTTTTTCGGTCGCATATATTCTTTATTACGAAAAAATGTAATTTTTATTCACCTGTACTAAGAGTATACGTAGTAGGAATAACATTACTAAAGTTAAGGCAACTGCCCATCGCCATACAGCGTGTGGAGCCCAGCGGTCCAGCCAGCTCTGGTAAATCTGTAAAATATTATAGAATATTTAAAAAAATGAAAATCACTTTCGACAGTAAAAAAATACTATGAAATAGTTCTTTCCATGGTATATACTGTCATTATTTAATCCTGAATGTTTTTAATATGTGCAATTATTAACGAAAGAAAAAAGGAAGTACAGAAAAATATCAATGAAACTGTTCAAAAGGCTTGTTCTTTTCAGAATAAAAACTTCTGTAAACTATTTTAATAAATACTTAAACTTATTTTTATACAATATATAATGAACAAACTACTTCAGTTATTTTTCTTACTCCAGGGTATCTACTAATTTTTTACCATTAAATTCTTTAGACTGTAATAGTGTTTCTTTTCTATTTTTTTTTTTACATTCTCATCAGAGAATGTATTAGTTTTGTGTAAAATTTGACCCCCCCATTTTTTGTCAAATGTCGACGTTTTGTGACCCTCTGAACCCGAAAAACATGTTTTTACCAATGTGTCTGTATGTCTGTCTGTCTGTCTGTCTGTCTGTCTGTCTGTCTGTAGATTTTTTTTGTGAGCACGATAACTTTCGAAAGAATTGACCGATTTGATTGGCCTTTGGTATACTCTTTTAATATCTTAAAATGAAGGTCAAGTTCGTTAGCCAGCCATTTTGGATAAAAATTAAAAAATTTGGATCATTTTTAAAATTAAAAAAAAAAATTTTTTTTAATTTACAAATTCTGTTTAAAGATATTCGTAGTACTTAAATAGTCGAACAATTTATCATTATGACTTTTTTCAATAAAACAAAAATTTTCAGACTTATAGCATTTCGAAAATTCAAAAAAAGTAAAGAAAATTAAAATTTTAAGCTAAATAACACACGCTATGAAAAAAAGTTAAGAGATGAAAAATGTTCCTTTTTGAACGCCCTACAAGACTGGTATAACCACTTTTTGAATTTTCTTTAAAAATTTCAAATTTCAAATTTTAAGCCAAATAACGTGACATACACGTTATTTGGTAAAAACTTCGAATTTTATATTTTTAAAGAAGGTTTAAATACCGAACGCGAAGCGCATGTGCACTGATGAGAATGTGTTCCTTAAGGTCGATAGAACCTTAAGTAAATTAGTTTTCTTCTTCATTTGAAAATAAAGTAATATTTAAATAAAAGTATTTAGCAGCGATGAAGATTGGTAAGCGAATGCAAGCGCGCGAAGTGTGATGAGAATGTGCTCACAATGGCACCCCTAGTTTTTAATAAAATGACCAACCTGTGACATTCTAAACATCGTTTGACTGACGACATTCAGTCTGGACGGACCGTCCAAATCTTCGTCGTGCATCATCGTAACTTTCTAAAATTTTCTGCAACAATATATCAATTAAAAGTACAATTTAAATAAAATTAATTTTACTTAAAATGTGCACAAATGGAATAATTTTTCACACGAACCGTATCTCTAAATTTGAAAGTGACTGAATTGAAAATTTTATTTATCATAATTATTTAAAAAAAAATTAAAATAATATTAAAGGGTTCTAAAAAAATTTAATTCATTAAAATCACACAAAAAAGAAAATTTTATCTTTTTAAAAATGTAGAAAGCCTTTCAATCTTCTTCGGTAGAAAAATGTTCAAATGAAATAAAAATATATACATTTTATAAGAAGAGCTATATGTAAAATGTTAATGTGCAGTCGACCTTGACTAAGTTTGCTGATAATTTATTCTGTGCCACATGTTTAACACAATTATTAGCCTACTGTCACGAGATCGAAATTCTCATAAATAATGCCTTCACTGTAAAAAATTCTGGGTAAATTTATATAAGAAATCAGGGATATGCAATATGAGTAATTTCTAGAAATTTACAACAAAAAACTACAATTAATGTAGTTACACAGGGTGGCCACAAATTTGAATTTTTTCCTTTTCCTGACATTTCCCTGACTTTTCCATGACTTTCAGACAAATTAGAAAGAAATTTTTTCTCACACTTTTTTTTATGATTTTGAACAAACTTTTGCATGGATTTGCTAATATCTTGAATACTTGAAAAAATAAGAATTCTAAATAGCTCAGAAATTTTTATATAATTTTTTTGACTACGTGATCTCATTATATGTGGAAAATAATATTATAAAAAAATCAACACCCTTAAGTCATTTAAATTTAAACAGGCTGAAATTTCAATGGCGTGTCCCCTTAAAG
The DNA here is from genome assembly GCA_904066005.1 of Synergus itoensis. NCBI lineage: Eukaryota > Metazoa > Arthropoda > Insecta > Hymenoptera > Cynipidae > Synergus > Synergus itoensis. The sequence continues at coordinate 10,008 of CAJFCP010000567.1, read as the reverse complement.
AAATCACCTAGAAACAGAAAATCATCTGAAATGAGGTAACGAATACAATAAGAATTTTGCATGCTTTGTCATCTATGTTCATGACTTTAAAAAAGCGCTATCTCACGTAAACTCGATAAAGAAATCGGAGCAATTCTGCTTCTATACTGCATAAAAATCCAATGGAAATTTACATTCTGTGCATAACTACTTTTCTTCTTTTTTTAGAATTTCTGTTTATTTATAAAGGAATTTCACACAATTTTAGGAATGTCATAAGAAAAGTATACACCAAGAATCATTGGACACAAAATACCAAAGATTCTTAGAGGAAATTTAGACAAAGATTATATTATAAATTAGAGTAAAATTTCACTGACAATGAAAATTTACGTTTTTTTTTCTGTAAATTTTCCTTTAAAATCACTGGTATTTTGTATCTCCGAATTCTAGTGCGAACTCACATAGGATTTTTTTACAGTGTCAACTCAGATAATTAATAAATCTCAAATCCTGAACTTCCAAGCCTCCACCCTAGAATCTAGAAAACGTCCCAAAATTTGTAATGTTAGTTTGCATAATATTGGGTCTGAAACATATTTTTGATTGATTAAATTTTGATTCTTCAATCTAATTTGAATTTATTTATTCTAGAAGATAATAGACAGTGTGTATTTGATGGGTTTAATTCTTTTTTGCACTCACTGCGAGGGAAGGACCAACAAACATAACCTCGAAATTATTAGGAACTTGAATCAAGTGTCAAGTTAAAAATACTTTTTGTAATATTGAAAAAGAGATAGTCACCTAAACTAGTAGCTGCAACGATAGGAATCTATACAATCGATTCACGAAGAATTAAAGTTTTTTATAAAAAAAATATTACACGTCACAACATTGACGACATTACTATCAACTTGAGTAGATGAACTGCAGAATGTGTAATTTTGGCAATTTGCTTATCAGTGACATTTGCGCCATCTGATGATCAATTAATGAAAATAGTAGATCTATAAAATCTAGAAAATGCATTGCGTTTTTGTGTATGAAAAACCATGAGAGTGAGGAAGACACACTAATACTACTGTCCCTCTTATGGTGTGTTTATACCACTGTCTAGGGTTGTAAAGTTTCATGAAACTTTGATCAAATGAAAAGTTTCATGAAACTTTTGAAACATTTCAAAGTTTCATAAGTTTCAAATATTAGGGCGGGAAATTTGAAAATAATTAAAAATTGAAATAAATAAGCAGTTAAAGAAATTAAATCATTAGATAAATAATAAATTAACTTATATACAT
>CAJFCP010000566.1:242049-252167 GCA_904066005.1 Synergus itoensis | reverse complement strand
AAGTCTGAACTTTTTATATTTGAAAATTTATTTCTCAGTGAAATGTGCGGTAACCTAATTTGTTCTTTCTCTCATTTATTTGTAATATTCTAAGCTAAAGGCCTATATTTTTTTTTCCTCATGATTTGCATTTTTTCTTCTATTAATTTTATTGTAACTGTATGGGTCACAGTATTTCCCATAAGAAGCTATGTTAACCCTTTGCACTCCGTGCTATTCGAAATCCATTTAAAATGTCCCATGAGAGGGGACAGCGGAGTGCAAAGGGTTAAATAATCGAATTTTCAGAATTAATAAAAAAAAAAGCAAACCGATAAATAATTCGAGAAAAATTCATAGAATTTGATTCCGCATTGGGAATTTGAAATATCTCAATATTATAAATCTGGCTGCATTTTTTCGTAGCACCCGATCCTCCTTAATCAGATCATAGGTCCCGCCTACTGTCTTCGGCCACACCTACTTTTATTGAAATACCCCCTCGAACTCGAAATTTAGACACGGGGAAGTAATTTAAATAAAAAATAGACTTTCTCCCGATTTGTTGAAAGCAACTGTGGCTGGAGATGTAGATATTGTTGGATGGGATGAAAAAGATAGGCAGGACGAGTGAGACTCGTTATCGTCAGATTCTGGGATTACTTATTTGCCAAGATTGAAAGGAGCTTCGAAGCGGAGGCAAATGTCTGTGATCGGAATCTGTTCAGTTCGAGATAGAGGTTCCCACCAGTTGGAGATAGCAAGATAGCAAAGAGAGCGAGTTCTATAGTCCGGCTGTGATCAAAAGTCCCTAAGCATGAGCTCCATAGCGAGCTAACGGTACCACGACACATCCTAGAGCCAGCAAGGGACGAAACAACACCTTATTGAGGTTCCACGAGCACAGGACGATACCAGGAGCTTGAGTTGGGTCCTACGGCACTCGCATCACCTAGCCAGTGTCCACCACTTGGAAAGACTCATGTATACCTTCTGTACCTTCTCTGTGCTTCTAATCGGCGGCTTGGGTTCCATAGTCATTGGTGAGTCGGCATTGAGGATGGTTAGAGGGCTTCTGTGCAGATGTGCAGTTCTGCAGCGGAGGTTACGTCACGAATTCTCTAGATTACAACGGTGGGGGATCGAGTGAGACGTTACGTACCGTAAATTTGCCACCGTGCGTCGGCACTCGGCCACGAGAGCCGAGAGGCTGTGGGAAGATACTCGCTAACTTGTAGCTCGTGGCTGAGATCTTGTTATTTGTGCAAGAATGCTTCCAGAGGCAGTTGGTTCAACATTAGTCAGGCTAAGGCTCGTATAATTCGCTGCCGCGCAAGCAGGATGTCTCTAATCCGAGATACAAGCTAGCTACACCTTTTCAGGCTTGCTGGGATGAGAAAACCTTCTTGAAACCTTTTTACCATCTTTAAAAGGAGCTTCAAATCTATGACCTTGAAATTAGAAACTGGACTGCAGCAGCCTTTAACCATAATAGCTGATGTGGAATTACGAACGGTGAATCGTTTTTGCTATGAATATTTTTCTTTAAATGGAGGCATTGGTACAGGAGGAAGGAAATGAAGGTTTGCAGGGAGAAAAATGGTAAGGGTTCGCAGCAGCAGGAAGCTGAGGGTAAACACCGGTCCCGGGATCGACGGTTCATCGGCTATCATCGAATTAGGATATCGTGTACCTGTCAATCTGGGCGTTAATAACACTTGGAATATGCAACTTGAGAGGAAGGAAGGTTGCACGCAACTTGCGAGGTGCACTTGGATTGTGGGAACGTGATATCACGAAAAAGAGATGGTCCTTATTATACCTTCATCTTCATTTCACAAAAATGTTTTTGCGAGATCGGACGGCGAAATTCCAGAATAAATTGTTGGTCAGGTTAGCGAGGCTTTCGTCGATAAATAACAGCAAAAGTCATCGTCTGAGATAAACTGAGGATATTAACGTCAGGAGACCTAACTGCATATGAGGTATCTCTTTGGAAAGACTTTGTGGTATGGACATTCTTTCAAAGTACCAAATAGTTAAATAGCAAATAGTTAAGGAGCTCCAAAGGCTTGTTTTAGGTATTTGCGATGAGCAATTCTTGGAAAGAGGTTTCGAAGTGGCTTGCATTTCCTCGTTTATTAAATTGGTAGCCGCGTGAAGGCAAGCACTTTAACCTGCGTCCTACACCTGCGCCTGCGGCGGAGCTAAAGGCTGCTAAAGTCTAGGTTTGTAGTCACTTTTAGTCGTAAAGTGTAATTCGGTTGCCTACATAACTAGGGTCAACTATTCAGGATCTTTACTGGATTTTCTGGGTCTGATAACGGCCGTTAATATGCGGGTGTAAATAAAGACTTGACTATCAGGGTGTGACAAATCTTAACATTATATTTCTCGGACTTATTTACTTTTTTACTTATTTTTAAGGCTTTATAGTTTGGGAAAATATTATTTTAAGGCTTTATATTATAGTTTTTCAAAACCACAGCTTTCAAACAGTTAATCCAAAAGTATTATCAAGAGATGAATCAGCAAGTTAATCGTGGGTAACCAATGGATTATTAACACCAGAGCGACGTTTATTTTTAGATTAGGGATTATTGAGCAAAGTCGGTGGAAAATTGAGAAGTACGAGTAGTTACGATGATAATCAAGACGCATCAAGGAGACTAGCAAAACATCCGCATTTTGTCGGTAGTCTCTTTAAGCGTGACTCCCACACATAACTAGTCTGCTCATAGAGGACCGATCTATAACTCTTCAAGCTCAAGGTTGTAATTAGGATAACGGGAAATGGCCGCTAATATCGTGCTATAGATTATAGAGGCTCATATATATGTGTATATATACTACACATATATATCTATATATAAAGAAAGAGAGAGAATGAGAGATAAGACTGGTGCTCAAGTACTTATTAATGCAGCAATCTTGCATCTTACTCGACTTGGTTCTAGTATATATAACTATATGTCCAAGAGGCTGAGTACCTACACGCGCAGGAGAGGACATTACCAACCAAGAGGACGTACTGAGTAAACGACTAAACGAGTTACAGCAAGTGTATAGATAATGCGCTGAGCATTAAGGCAGTTGCTGCTAAAGAACTATTGGAATACCGTTTGACTCATGAGGCGAGGTCGCCGACTCTAGACATTTTTTCCCTATCAATAAGATTCTATTCTTAATCATTTTGCAGTTGACAACACTGTAGCACTTTGTTGCAAGTAAAGAGCGCGTTTAAATTAAGCATTTTGACCTAAAATCCTTCCAGTTGAATAAATTCAAATCCTTCGAGGTTTTCCAGGTCCTCCAACCCTGATTAAAGAACCTCGATTAATTTCAAGATTAATTTACCTTTCAAACCTTGAAAGAAACTCCTAGAATAATCCAAGCGTGAAATCTCTGCCATGTGCAATTGTGCATTCAAACTCTACGACCTGAGTTGAAAGTGTTAGACCATGAACTTGACCAGTGATCGGGAGTTGACCGCCTTTCTGATCGTTTTACTATTCGAGATGAAATTTACATGCATATGCACTATGCATAGACCCAAGATCAACAGAAGGTATCTCACGAAGATATTAAACACAGCCCACTAAGGAAGAGAGAGAAGCAGCGAGAAAAAGAGAAAGAAAGAGAGAGACTAGAGCACTTTAGGGCATAACGGCATCGGTACGACTCATGGACATCACGTGTGCCAACTGAGGAAAAATTGGCGATTGAACAAGGATAGAGAAGAGACGAGAGAAGCAGAGAAGATCTAGAGGAAGAAAGGTATATATAGAGATACAGAGGGAGTTTTCTTTAGCGATCTGTGACACGCCACGACCAGGACCAGCAGCTTGGACTCGAGTCTATCGCGACTATGTCTATGACTAACAAGTTTGCACTTTAGCGCATAACGGGGTATTGCCTGCGTCCCATAGATCACGGACTCTGACCTAAGGATTGCGTAGGCTGCTCTTTCGCCTAGAAGAGCAAATAATAAAGACATGAGATAATGAACCTCGCAAAAACACAACACAATGACGAATTACGAATCGAAAACGTCGAATCGAAACGTTCATTTTTACCATTGACTGTACCGCTTAGACACGCCCACATCTTTCCTCGACTGTACTCATTAACACGCCCACATTTTCCCTAGACTGTACCGAGTAGACACGCCCACTTTTCCCCCGACTACAACGCTGAAACAGACCTACTTTTTTCCTTGAGTTTACCTATTATCCACATCCACTTTTAATCTTAACTGTACCTCTTGGCAAGCCCCACTTTTACTGTGGTTTGTTGAACAAGACACGCCTACTTTTATCATTGACTGTACCTATTAGTCCTAATTAATTGTGAAGAACATGTGCAGAGTGATTTTCTGAATCAATTCCGTTAAATTCGTCCCAGAGTCCTTTTACCCATTTCTACCCAGAAAGCGAATAATTCTTATTAACCTATCTATGGAAACACATCAATTTTAAATAACATGAAGCTGTCAAGTAAAAATTCAGACCTTTCCTAAAGTATAATTTTAAAAAACACCTCTGACAAGATAAATAACCCCCACCTGGCAAATAAATCAACTTTTTTTTGCTGCTCAGACGTCGAGGTGTTAACAGATCTGATGCCGAAATCATCTAAACTGGTCACGTTATTTAGGACTGGGTTGAATAAACTTTTATTTTGGGTTTTGCGAACATCCTCTTCGCGAAGAAACGGGGAGGAAGAGGGAAGGGAGAGAGACGAAGGCGATTGACCAATTATCTGTATTTTTAGGGCTGCGAGATTATCTTTTGTGTCTGAAAGACGTGGCCGAAGAAAAATAGAGGATATCCGTTATAAGGCCTCGAGAAAACACGAACCGAAGATGAAAGAAGATCAGAATCGGAAGATGTAAAAGAGAAAGAAAGGACAAGAAAGAGAAGTAAATGCATATTCACATTTTTATATCGATACGACGACCTTGAAAAGATTTGCCTTGTCTACCATAGGAAGCCTCTTGTAAACTCGTTCAATGCTTCTTTTTCCTTTCTCAAAGAGTGCAAAAATATCACCAAGAAGAGAAGGGCTCGACACCATGTCGCGACGATGATCGCGATAGCGTGGCGACCAACTTGATATTCTTCTTTTTTCACTCCACGAGGCAGTAGTTCATTTTTCCTTGTATAAATAATTTTCAATTAAATTTTTTTTAAAACGTTTCAACACTTGATTTTGAAATTGCCAAATTTCTACAGAATTAGAATTGCAATTCGATTTTGAAATGTACCGACAAATATCGGCTTTCAATCCATTAATTTTTTTTTTTTAAAAGGGAAAAATCAAGAAATAGGGAAAGACTCCGAAGTCTCCATCCAGATAAAAATAGTCGCCTCTTATCGCCAACAGGAACAAAGTTGTTGCGAATACATAATCTCGAGAATTCCACCTTATTTATAGAAGGATTATTTTTAGATTGTGATAAGAATAAAAAGAAATAATTACTCGGAAAAGAGAAAAAGCCGAAGAAGGGAAGGACATACCGGTTCGGTGGGCACGTTAATTGCGATTATTTGTTGAAATAGTCGCGCGTCTTGAGCACAGCTAACTAAACAACATCGCTGAAGAAAAATACCTTTCAAAAATAGAAGCTAAATTCCATTTTTTCTGGATCTTTTATATCAAATGCAATATCTTCAAGTCGTATCAAGTTTACGGTGCGAGTGTCTTCGACGATGCGTATCATTGCCCGATCGTCCTTGCCAGCAATGCGAGGCACATAACAGGCTGTAATGAGCCATTGGGCTTCGGGGTTTGATCCCACAGGTTGATAAGCAAATGGCTCGTACCCAAGAGCACAATTCAGAATGGTTATTAAACAATCGTTCTCGACGCGTAGATCTCATCAATTTATATAATGGTCAACTACCCGTGAATTCGAAAATAAAAAATTAAATTAAAAACAGGAAGATTAACTTCTGTCACGAGCATATTCTTCCTGTAAAACCTATTCCAACTCGTAATTCTAACTTCAAACAGAAAGATTTAATTTTCCTGATTCACAGGGTTTTTTAAATCGATTCTGTCAAGATCGATTTTCTGAATCGATATGGTCAAGAACAAATTTTGAGTGATTCTGTCAACATCTATCTTTTAAATCGTTGTCAAGATCAATCATGTAAATCGATTCTGACAAGATCAATTTTTTTAATATCTGTCAAAATGGTTTTTCTGAATCGATTATGTCTTTAACGATTTTTAGAACCGATTTTAATCGATTCTGCCATAATCGAACTTTTTAATCGACTCTGAAATGATCGACTTTCAGAATCGATTCCGTCAGGATCGACTCTCAGAATCGATTCCGTCAGAGATCGATTTTTGGAATCGACTCCGTTAGGATCGATTTTTCGTATCGATTCTGTCAAGATAGACCTTTTAAATCGATTCTATAAAGATCAATTTTTCCTATAAAACCCATTCCAACTCCCAATTCTCCCTTCAATCTAAAAGATATAGTTTTCTCTATTCTTCCTCATCTGTTATATTTTTTAACCGTCTTTTTTGCCAGCGACTAGTTAGTAAATCAATGTCGCTCGACTCGGATAGTACACCGTCTCTTGTTAGAAGATATCATCAAATTTATTTCCTTATTTACAGTTAGGAAGTGGAGACCACGCATGCGCTTGCACGTGTTATAATATAACTAGGGACAAGATGTTATGTCGATGAAAATGTTCAAATTATACGAAAGAAACGCGGTAAAAGTTGAATAATAACATTATCCGTCGATTCCAAGAGGTTTTACACAACCTCACAGGATATCGTAAAATCCGTAAAGAGTTTAAAACCCCGACTTCACAGAATTTAAAAGAATTTTAATTGGGGTGACGGAAGGCTAATTTTGGCTCTTCGCCGGACTTCCAAAATAAAGACTAAAGAAGTGGAAAGATCGATGGAACGTCAACGAAGGGATTAACGACCTTATCTTCCAATCATCGGATATTCCGTTCTAGAAATATAGAATATCCATCTCGCGGCAAAAAGTTGAAGTGGAGGGAAAAAAAAATGTAGCATTAAGATTGCCAAAGGGTTGTTTGCCTGCTGTCAGAGGAAGCTGTGCGACAAGGCGAACCAGACAATAGAGCAAGAAGTATCGAGTTCGGAGAATTGATCGACCATCAAAGAGTCAGCGAAGGCAGGCACAAGTGCCGGTCGTCCAGCCATTCGTCCACTCGTCCCTCGCGTCACTCGATCGCGACTAATATGAGGGATTCAAGTGGATTGAAGAATGCGCAATGCTCTCATGGAGCAGCGCGAGCGGCTCTCCGAGGATGATCGCTCCGTGTTATGGCGCACGGATCCCTGCTCTGCGGTGTCCGGAGGTGTCCTTGAAGCGGGCGGGGTCGTCACTCTAGCTCTGCTACAGGTAAACGACCATCGCAAATCCATGTGTGTTACCAGCCGCAGCCTTACAGCATCAGCATCACAGCAGCATCACGTGTGCATGTATTTTTGAATCCGTGTGCAGTGTGCATCGCACATCGAGGAGTGCAACTCCGAACCGAAGAGCACCAAACACCATGGCATGGCATGGCATCGCATAGCATGGCGTGCTATCGCACGAGAAGCCTCTTGCTTGACCAGTGTTACAAAATGCGTCCACCAATTCCCTCCAGCGATACTTTCAATTATCCTCTTCCGTGCCAGGCATTCTCAGTCCTCAACTTCAATCTTCCTTCCCCCCATTTCAGCACGACGGACGAGTCTTAATTAAACGTTCCAAAAGTTGAAATCTTGCATTGTCATTATATATGTTGTATTATGTATATTTATGGCAAAGACGGACCACTTCTTCCAAGAATTTCGAAACATTTAAACACTGCAAGATGAAAATCGAGCAGCTTTCGACAAGAATCATGCAGACTTTAGTTCAATTTAAAATAATAATTATAATAACTAGGGGCCTTTGTCCCCCTGCACGCTATGTGCGCCAACCACCATTTTATATTATTTTATTTGTTTCTTGAATATAACTCAATTAAATCTTAAATTTAGATTAATTTTCAGAAACTTTTTTTTTGAATCAATAATTTTATAAATTACTATTATTCATTTATTTATTTATATTTTATAATTTTATGGTAGAAATTTACATTCATTTTGAACAAATTTTATTTTTATTTTATTTTTACCAGAGAACTAACTTTAAGCAGTGCCCCTAGTAGCGAAACTTTTCCATCCAAAACTATAGTAGTTCCGACACTCATCAATAGATGCGCTCCACCCCTCGATTCCCATCTTACAAAATTTCTATTCCATATTCCATTTAATAGACTCTTTCCTTTAAAACAACATATTCCATCTCCACATCTAAAACGAATGATAAAAAGAACAAATCTCCCATGTAAAAATATTCTACATAATTTATATATAAAAATGATTGTACAAAAATTAGACATGCTGAAATGATTTATCATACCAAGGAAATTGATTTTAGAGTATATAATTTTGATAGAATCATTTTTGTGCAAAAATTAAATGCTCATTTTTACACGGGCTGAAATGATTCAGGTAGCTCAACTTTTTTCGACCAATACGGAAAGCCCTGAAGTTGTTCGGCATTGGTCGAGGTGTCAGGGTGGTGCGGTCGGGTTAAATAATTTTTCCAGGAATCTTGGTTGTACGTGTCTCGCTATCGCGCAACACGACGAACGGATTTCTCGAGCAACCGGCGAGCTTCCAGGGACCATGTTACAGGAAAGGCGGCCTTGGGCGTGCGCAACTCACGATAGCAGCACGGATGCTCGCTCGAGGTAATGAGTTAAATCCATTACATTGCTGCCTGCAAGAGCACTGCGCAACACCAACACGTAACCCAACTTGAACCTGAACCTGAAGTCAGCGAACGGCCGACAGAACTCGATCGAGTCATAGCACGAATCACTCTCCACAAAGTTAAAAATCTAAAACCCTAAAACCCCAAAAACCTAAATCAGACCAACAAACAAACACCCAGATCTTCAACTGCATCGTATTATCAAGTAGAAAACAAAAACGTAACTATATTTGCTAATCCTGATTCCTGAACCACTTGAACCCAGCTCATCGATCAAATTCAAATTGAACTCTTCCCCGATCAATCAGCCAAAAGTTAGAGGAGTCAAGCGAAGTAAAAGGAGACCTAAAAGAAGATCTAAAGGAGCCAAAAAGAATAACCATGCCTTAAGAATGGCTCCACTGTGTCAGAATGATAAAAGGGACTTGACCCTATTAAGCTGAGAGCTTTGTCTTGCAGACTCTGGAAGTGAATTTTAGTAAAGTAAAGAGAAGGAGCTTGAAAAATGGAGGCATGCGAGACACCCGGTAGGTGAGAGAGTCGAAGAGGAAGACGAAGAGGGTCGAAGGGAATCGTTGTTGGAAGATGCACTTCGTCCGAGACAGAGGCTGGAGCGAGACGGTGGCCAGTGGCGCCACGCAATTGTCAATTAACATTTTTACCGTCGTGCAAGAAAACACGAAGCTACGTGCTGGGTACTTGGACGTCGAGGTGGACTGGCCACTGGCCATTGGTCAACGAATGGACCCAACAGCGCCAGGGATACATTTCATTATGATTATGTGTGCAATGGATTGCTAATAGTACGCGCACCCTGACCATCCCCTGGGCGTAAACGCACTCGAAACAAGAGCCATCAGCATTCAAGCTTTACTCACTCGATCATTTTTCAATCGTGGGAACTGGGAATCTTTCTTTACTGACCAAGTGCAGGCGCCAAGGGCTGGACGATTCTCAGCTTTTTAAGAATCGATAATCAAAGCTTTCGATTCGATCTTATCGATTAATCGTAAAAGGAAAATCGATCCTAGAAAAATCGAACTTGTTTTAAAATTGATTTAAAAGTTTTTAAGCGTTTTTAACAAGTTTCAAACTTAAAACCTTCAAACGAGTTAGCCTTTATCAATACTTGATGATTTTTATTTAAAAATATCCATTTCCGATGAGAAAACCTAGGGATGACCTTAAATTTGGCCAACAATATAGAATATTTTTTTTTATTAGTATAACATTGGGAAAATTTTCTGTGACATTGGCCTAATCTATATAAAAAAATTTTTATAGCACACTGTGACCTAAATCCGCACTTAAGTCACGCTTTTCT
>CAJFCP010000566.1:224628-241649 GCA_904066005.1 Synergus itoensis | reverse complement strand
CCCTATAGCAACTCGTAACTTGACAGTCAACTTTCAAATGTCACTTTGATTTTTTGATTTTTATCTCAATTTTTCTCACATAAAAATTAAAATTTTGGGCGGATTTATGTCACATGTGCTATAAAATAGTATACGATACTCATGACTTAAGTGGCCCACTGGCACGGCGTGAATTTATCGCCCTCGCTTCGCTCGGGCGCTAAATACACGCCGTGCCAAAATGGGCCACTTAAGTCACACGTATCGTAATGTACTATTATTACCTTTGTGCCAGCTATAAATAATATGTTCTTTGACGATAAGATATCGCAAGAACAGTTAAAGTTGCCAAATTAATTGAAAAATATTCCACAAATTGTATTATGAGTTTACTGAAGAAATTTTAAAGCTTTAATTGCGTTTTATCGCCATTTTTAACAAACATTTGCTTACCGAAAAAAACATCATTAAGCAAATAGAATTCGATCTAAAATAAGAACAATTCTTAAAATTCTCCATTTGGTATCAGACTGCGCCGCAATTGTTAAAAGCGAAACTTGATCATCTGACCTCCGTAATCTAATGAACAAAATGTCCGAAAAAAATACTTTTAAATCTGTTAATTCTTTGCGGCGTTTTGTGCCAAGGAATTATCGCGACTTCATCAAACAATGACATCCGTAAGTGAAATGATATCTGATCTATAAATAATTCATCTAGAATAAAGAATAAAACATTGAGAAATAAATTGACTAAATACTTCCAGAAGAATCATCGGCTCTTCTTGCACGCGAAAAACGTGTAGTTAATCTCGAGCCAGATGGATTTCATCAGCATGTGCGGATTGAACAAGCTAACTATATGACATTTATTTCACAATATAATCGTGTCAATTGTATAGGTGTCATACTGTCGCATTACACAGTTATCACAGCTGCAAGCTGTGTTATGTTTGATAAATCGGTATACAGACTTAATTCTGGTTCACAATATCTAGCGACTAGTGTAAATCACACCATTACATCGATAGAGTCATTTAACGGCAATCCTCCACATGAAACTAATGACGGTATTGCTTTGCTAGCTGTTGATCCTCCGTTCATATTTAGTCTAAAAACAGGATCAATAGAATTATACGAAGGACCTTTACCGGCAGGCACAGAGGTTACTGTTAGTGGTTGGGGAACCCAATACCAATTAGTGTACGTTATGCATAAAATACATATGAAAAGTACATAAAACATAGCTCTTGGAGTAGCTTTCAAATGATGGTATCGTAATGTTGACTTACATATATTGTCATTTTGTTATATTTCAGACCTGCGGCTAGAGTACGTGAACTCAACCGCAGACTACGCCAAATCACTATACGAATAATGAACCACGAAGAATGTCATAATGTCTACCAAAATCACTTTAGGATTACAAATAAACATATTTGCACTTATGATAGAAACAGATACTGTGCCCATACTGATGCCGGTGCTCCCTTAGTTTTTAATCATAAACTGGCTGGCATTCACATTTTTAAAGGAGAATTTCCTCATCAAATAAATCCTGATGTCTTTATAGATTTGCAACGATTCGAATACATAGAGTGGATCAATCGACACGCAATGTTAATGTGAATTAACGAAAATTCATTAATTCTTAGCAAATTGTTGCTGATAGAAATATACAAAATGTGTATCATCCTCTAAAATTATGCAAAGCTTTTTATTTAAACCCCCATTTCATTATTTTGTTACTTGTTTTCTTTTTATTTTAAATTAGATCATAAATTTAGATTAATTTTGAGAAACTTTTATTTCGAGTCAATAATTTTATAAATTATTATTCATTTATTTATTTTAATTTTTTATAATATGATAGAAATTTAGATTTACTTTGAGTAAAGTGACGTTAATAAGGGCGTATATACCCTGCTGGAAGTAAAGCGATAGAAATCTTATACCTTTCTATCTCCTTCTATCCCCAAGATAGAAAGGGATAAAGATTGTTTATCCACTTTTATCTTTCGCCTATATCCGTCTATCTCTCTCTACCTCCATATTAATCTACATCCACGCCTATCTTATTGAATCTCCTCTTTTTTATTCCTTTCTAAACCTTTCTATTCCTTTATAAATCTTTATATTCCTTTCTATCATTCACGCCCATCTCTTTCCATCCCCACTTCTCAACCTCTTTCAATCTACTGTCTATCTCCGTTAATCTCTCTCTACCTCCTTTTAAATCAACGTTTGCTCTATTTCTTTGAATCTGCACTTCTCTATCTCTATCTATCTCTCGCCTATTACAGTCTATCTCTTTCTATCTCCTTATTACTCAAAATCGCTCTTATCTCTTTCAATCCCCACTTCTCTATTCCTTTCTATCTCATGCCTACCTGTGTAAAAATGAGCATTTAATTTTTCCATAAAAATGATTCTATCAAAATTATATACTCTCAAATCAATTTCCTTGGTAAGATAAATCATTTCAGCATGTCTAATTTTTGTACAATCATTTCTATATATAAATTATGTAGAATATTTTTACATGGGTATTCTCGTATATATCTATCTTGTCAATCAAAATTCGCTCCTATCTCTTCTAATCCCCACTTTTCTATCCCTTTCAAACTCTCGCCTATCTCCATGTATTTCTTTCTATCTCCTTGTAAATCGGAATTCACTCCTATGTATATTGGAAGACGTAATGACCGTTCCTTTTTTTAAGAAGATATTACAAAATATGTAAAATCACAATGTTTTATAAAAATATCAATAATTTTTGAAATAATGAATATTTTTTTTAATCTCTCAGGCTCATTTTAAAGATAAATTTCTATAAAATCTGATAAACTTATTGATATAATTGCACAATTATTTATCTGCATTGTATAAGGGCTTAAATTTGGATTTAAAGTACGTGAAAAGTTCAAAATCGCCTGATCAGTAGGAAAATAATAATACAAATCAAGTAAATGTTTTCTATATATTTTTACAGAAATATCATGATTAATTACTGCCTTTATTTTATAAAAATATTTTTCTCAAAAGGAAAAACATTCAAATATATCCAACTTTTTTTGCGCCAACTTCAAGTCCTCGCAAAATGCAGGGTAATAATTTTAAAACTGTACTTATTAGTTTATCAGCTTATAAAGAAATTTCTCTTTAAAATAAGCCCAAGAAATTTTTTAAATGTTCAATAATTCAAAAGTTATTGCTATTTTTATAAAACGTTGACATTTGAAGTTTCTTTGCAATATCTTCTTTAAAATAGAAATTTAAAAATTTCAATTTCTTAAGATCGATTCTCGCACAATCGATTCCTTTCTTTCGATTAATACGTGAGTCGATTCTCTTTCATTATTATTCAGATCCGATACAAGAACCGATTCTTTTCGAAGAAGCGTAATTTAATTAGAGAAGATAAAAAATGGAAAATTCCTGATTGGATAATCGCGGATTCGCAGGTGTAATAGCATGCATAAGAATGCGAGGATGGTTGCTGTGGTGGTCATTGCCAAGTATGGATAGACTCAAGGAGAGTGGTGGCGCGTTTTCTCAGTAAGCAGTAAGAAATTATGTAACGTAACGTAGGACGGTCGCTCTGCAAGGGCAAGGTCGGTGGCGCTTGAAAATTTACACACGGTGTCTCATGAAGGTCAGTAACACAGAACAGACTCGGTCTGAAGAACTTTTCTGATTCTGTGGGTAAAAGTAGCTGCACGAGAGTTCAGCTGTAATTTCAAAAAATAAGTTGCGAGATGAATCTAACAGGAGATAGATAGATAGATAAATGGGTTCGAGCGAGGTGCCCCACTTTCGTGGGGCTCCTACAGGCGCTCAGGCTGAAAGCCAATTGTGCCAATACCCTTATATACTCAGGACAATACTCTGAACTTTGACGCCTTTTCATCGGGAGGGTACCGGGACAAAATGTCCAAATCAAAATGTCCAAAGTTATTTAATGTCCAAAATACAAATTTTGTTTTACGTTCTACATCTGCCCGATTGTGTGCTTTTTTTTCTCATTTATAACCTTCTCGTTAACTCATTCAATCGTAGTTTCTCAATAGTATAACATTGGTTATATTTTCTTTCAAAATTCTCGTAAACTTCCTTTTTGACAATGGCAACTCTTGCGTTAGATATTATTACGAAGGGTAGTACTGTTTATGGGCATCTCGACGGATTTTTATACACCAAATCTTTCTCCAAAGGCTTTCAAATCTTCGTTGGCAGGCGTCGTCCAAGCATTTTCAGTTTTTTGATTGAATTGTAAAAAGAACAAGCCGCCGTTGAGTACATGTTACGAGAATTGAGTTTGGGCAAGAAAATTAAACAATTACCGAAGAACAGGCTGCTCCGCCAGGAAGAACGTATCTTCAGTATTGTCAGTACATACCAAAATCACGCCGACGAAAAAAATGAATTAGAGTACATTAAAAACATTGGCTATCATCTACATATTTAAATTTTATGTAAATTGAATAAAAAATCGTCTTTCCTCGATTATTTTATTTCCGGATTAACCCGTTGCGGGGCCAGGCCTACTCATCGGCTCCAGTGGCAGAGGCCGCGCTTTTTTGCCAGCCGTCTTGCCCCTATGACGGGAGTACTCCCCAATATACCAAGACACTAGGTAGGGTTGGGATGGGGGGAGCGATCCACGTAAGGTCATCACTAGCGGCCAATCCACGTCCCATTTTAATATTTGATTTAACACTCATCTGTCACTTGACCCTTCCTCGTTAATTCAATTACACAACTGCAGACGGCATTACCCACGTTAGCGGTTTTTCAGTTCTGCGAAGATCTATACGTCCTGATCCTTTTGACGCGGCAATGAGATTATGTGACACTTCTAGGAAAGTCAAGATCAACACAATGCTTTTCACGGTTCATCGAACTCATCAGCGACTGGGAATAGCAAAGAACGCGTCGCGTCGTGCGACATTTGCTGCAAGTACACTCATTCAGAGAAATGCCTAGAATTGTGATTTGCGAGTGAGAAAAGCAAACGCTCCTACGAAAGAAGAATTTTATAGTAAAAAGTCCAGTTATTGCTACTCGGGGACACACTCGTTACTCTCCAAGTCAGTTTGTAATTCTTTTAAGTTAAATTAGCGTCCCTTGTGTTGATTTAGCACAAAGCCTTCAGCCGACAAATCGTTAAAAAATCAACTCTCTTTGAAATATGAAGATGTTAATTGTTCTTCCTGTTCGTAGCTTGCATTGTCTAGGAATGCAAGAAAGTCCTGTTAGGGACATTTAAATCCATCTACAGTGGACAAGAACCTGGACTAAAAAAATGTTAAACAAATATTTAAAAATGTTTTAAATAAATTGTTATTTTTTCTCTTTAATGAGTAAGCTCAGAAACAAGTCTCTATCCTGTGGAGATGATTGCTAACCCCTAAGATGCAAAAATAGCAGAAAAATAAGAGACAGCCTTGACTCGAGAGTCCCTGAGTCGGCGATTCTCCGAAGCACAATAAAATAAGCGGCAAGTGTAGACAAACGATGCTTCCACCTGTTTACACCTATCCACGTAATAATTATCGCTAGAAATAACTCAGACTTCTGCTCGCTTCCTAAAAACGATTTGCTCCCGTCCTCGCTCAAGACCAAAGAGTGCAACAATCGAGAACGGAAGAGCTTCGTAATATCGCCGGTGCGTCATCATTTTGTGGCGTTCAACCACAATCTTTCTTCTCTTCGCGGAACCCTTTGTTCGTCGCTTCGCTTCTACATTCAGATTCATTGCAAATCCGGATACAGCAATGACTGCACCTTCATTATTGCTATGAAAAAGTAAACGCAACTTGTGTTTTGCAATCGAGAGTCTAGTATTATAGGCATTACTGAAGTGGCTTGTATTCTCTATCTGTAGGGCTTCGTAGGCGTTGTACTGATGGGATATCGATATCAAAAATATCGAATTTACTGTTCAAAGTCGGTTACAGGTTACAATTCCTTTACGTTTTGGACCTTTTTTTTTTGTAAATGCTCGGCATTAGTTGCATAAAACCGTCTATAGAATAGATTTTTAAATCAAAGTTTGAGTAATTTTTTATATAAATAAATAATGAGTTCATCAGCTGTTTAAAAGAAATGACTCACCCAATTTTAGTTATCAGCTTCCCGTGAACGTGCAAGTAGGATGTAATGAACCTCTTGTTCACCTCGACACTCGTCAACTGGGCCAAATCTTCCAAATCACTTTGGGCTAATCTGTCTTCGATTCCTGTCGACGCACTAGTTGTTCGTCTAACACGTTTGCCTCCCGGATGAATCCACGTTTCACGTCTTAAACTTCCACCAATGCTAGAGGAACCTTCCTTCTCTTTCATTCTCGCCCTTTCTTTCCACTCCCTTTCTTCTTTTCTCTTTCGTTCCGTAGATTCGTACTGTTTTTAAACAAAGTTAAACAATTAGTATCGATCTTTTTCGCAAAAGCTATCTTCATCTCTTCTGCAGTTTGCTTCAGAGAATTTGATCACTATTTTCTAATATTGTCACAATTTGCAAATTCAGGGTGGCCACAAGATTAAATTTTTAATTTCCCTGACAGAAAATTCGTAAAAATCTATAAAATTAGTTGAAACGTGTTGAAAGCCTTAAAAATTTCACGAAAACCTTCGAAATCTCTTAAAATTCCTTGGAACGTTTTAAAATTCTTTAGAATTCCCGGACAACTTTTAAAATCGTTTAAACTTGCATGAAATCCTTTAGAATTTTAAAAAAATTCCACGAAATTCCTTCAAATTTCTTAACATTCCATGAAATTCCATGAGGAGCATTAAAATCTCTTTAAATCACTTAAAAAATGTTAAAATTTTTTTAAATTCTTACAAGCTTCTTAAAATCTTAAAATACTTTAAAATTCCATTAAATTTTTTAAATATCTTAAAAATTTTTTGTAATCCCTTAAAATTCCTTAAAAAAAAACTCTTAAAATCCCTTAAAATGATTGAAATTTTCTTGAAATATTTAGAAACCTATAGAATCTCAAAAAATGCCTGGAAATTCTTTATAATCACTCGAAATTCTTGAAAATATTCTAGAAATTTTTAAATAAACTATAATGTATTATTATTATTAATAAGTCAATTTCTATTTTCCCTAACAGCTTCTCGCATTACTCTGACATTTCCCTGACTTCCCTAACATGTGGCCACCCTGAAATTATGTGACTACCACAATCTAAGTGCAAAGTACAAATGAAGTAAATGGAAAAAGGTCAATTCTTATCCTAGAAATAAAAGAATTCTACGTAACGTGAGGTAATGAAATGCTGCTTGAATTAAAGCCAACTAAGTAAGCAGTTTTTATAAAACGAAAAATGTTTTTTTTAAGCTATCCAAGTACTGAATTTTACTTACATAATGTAGATACTGGCGGCAAAACAAAGTGGAAACATTATTATAGTTAAAGTTAACTTTGTGGTAACTGCACATTGAAAATTTCACTTACCTTTTTCCTATTTTCGTCAAATAAACCTATTAGACTCTCTCTGGCTGAATGAAAGGGATTCGACGCCATGAGGGAACGCATGTAGTAGTAAACTGCATCCAGTTTCCTTCTCTGCAAGAGACAAGTAAACATTTTTAAAAAATGTAATAAAAAAATAGATTACAAAAGAACTTAATAAAAAAAACTATTTTTAAATAAAAAAAAAATACGTACAGCGTAATGTGCCAGTAAGGCAAGTTGATTATAAGGCCTTCCGTTCTTCGGATTGATTTGTTGTGCTTTCAGGTACCAACTATAAAAAAATAAATCACATTAGAAAAAACAATATCCGAAATTCTTAAAATATTATTTAAAAAAAACTCACTGTCTCGATTTTCCGTAATTGGTCGTCTCATTCGTTTGCTCTTTGTATCTGGCAAGATCACCAAGGAATAAGAATATCTTCTGAACACTAATTAAGGCCAAGCCTAAAACTCCGAGGCCTTTTGGTGGCATGGATGATGTAAGGTAAGTCTCTATCTTGAAATTGTAGACCTTTTCCAACGCGGAAAGCAAATTTTCCAAATACGCCGTACCATCATCAATAATACTCAGCATGATTTTTTTGCATCGCTCCCGGCCCTCAGGATTCTCCTTGGCCATGCTTTTCCTCAACAGTTCAATCATATTGTAAAAAAGGATTTTCCAGAAATGCTGTTCCACATTCTCCGACTGGCAGAATTTGATATCCTTCTCCAGTAAATTTTGCAAGCTTTGTTGAAGGAAGAGTCGTATGTAAGAGACTCTTTCCCAGTGAGTCGTCAAACCACCGGAACTTAAAATCCACTGGAGTTCCAAGTCTGCACGTTCAATGTCCAAAAGTAAGAAATGTAGTTTTGCCGAACGGAAACTGTAAGAAGATTATTTTCTTAGAATTGTTTTATTTCTTTTATTTGTTTTGTTTATTCGTATGGAAGAGAAAAGACTTACCTTTCGGAGTAAGGATCGTACCAAGAAGGTCGCGCATTTCCAAACTGTTCATTAAAGTAAGGCGTTGGTGCTCCGTCGGCTTGAGCACCCTGAAAACTTGCGTAACTCGAAAACATTCCAGGATGTGACTGAAATACCGGAATGTTGGACTGAGCCACCCCTTCCACTTCCCTGTAGCAGACAAAATACTCAATATGGATTTTTCGATTGATTTTAAACGATTGATTTCGACTCAAATAGGTTTTAATCGATTTTTTTCGACTCAAATCGATTATCAACGATTTTAATCGATTATTCTCGACTAAAATCGATTACTTTCGATTTACAGTCTGTTCAACAAGAAACGTTGATCGATTTCTCGAAAACTATTACAGATTTTTGAACGTTTTTTTTTTTAAATTAAAGTACTTTCAAAGCACTACGGTGCTACTACCTAATAGATGGTCCAGTCCCCATCGTTGTCCAGAATGGTTTGGCACCTTTTCGACATGCTTTCCACTAATTTTTCAGCGTAGTCCGTTGGTAAATCTAGCCATATCTTCTTGATTTTTTGCGACAGCTGTTTTAGGGTGAATACACGTTTTCCAGCAAGCTTCCTCTTCAAAACGCTCCAGACATTCTCGATTGGATTTGCATCTGGGGACTGTGATGGCCAGTCCAAGGTGTGTCTGCACCGCTTTCCAAGCGGTGCAGAGACGACTTCGATATTTAGGGTCGTTATCCTCTTGCAAGATCCAATCGGCATTATCGGCTCCAAACATCTTTTTAGCAGACCTTAGAAGACCACGTTGATATATTTGGAGCATTTTCTGAGCATTGAGGTTCTCGGTGAAGAGCTCTAAACATCCAAAACCGCGCTCAGAGAAGCATCCCCAAACATGGATCTTCACTGGGTGTTTAACGGTCGGCTGGAGAAATCTACTGCCTGTCGTAGACCAGGCATACTTTATGGGAACCCATACCCAGAACGACGCTTCATCAGAAAAAATAACGTTTGACCAGTCCCGGTGGAGATTTTCCGCAGCCCATGCCTTTCGTTTTTCCATATGGGTTTCTGAAAGCAGGGGTTTTTGCCTCGTGGTACGGTACTGTATCTTCGATTCAGCCAAACGCTGTCGAATGGTGTTGATACTAATGTAGACTCCCTTGTTGGCTAGTATAACCTTGGCATCTCGCAATCCTAGAGTAGGGGTACGCTTGAACAGCTGCACGATCGCTTTATCCTCCTTGCTGATTGTTACTCGAGATTTGCCTCTTTCGGGAAGGTCGTCGACTGTTTTATCAACTTTATACCGCTCAACCCACCTCTTCACGAACGTCTGACTTCTTGATGTATTTAGCAGCCGCGCTGTAGGACATATGTGGTCCTTTTGGATAGGTACACAAAAAGACAGCTTCAAAACGTTTGGCGTAAACGGAACTCATTTTAATTCACGTGCCTTCTCTCGGACGGTTCGAGCGATACTAGAACGACTTGGCAACATAGTCCTTTGAAAGTACTTTAATTTAAAAAAAAAACATTCAAAAATCTGTAATAGTTTTCGAGAAATCGACCAACGTTTCTTGTTGAACAGACTGTAAATCGATTATTTTGGATTAAAATCAATTTTAAGCGATTATTTTCGACTTTAATCGAACCTGGATTATAATCGCTTCTTACCTGAGTTTTGGAGCAGCTCTACTCCCCGGTGAAGTGACGATGATTGGCTTATTCGGATTATTGGGATCAAAAAGGGTTCTCTGTTGCTGATGGGATTGTTGTCTAGGAGGTGTAGTGCTGGGCTGAAAAGTATTCGTATCTGGCAATACGAGTACACCCGGTGGTTGTGCATTACTGAACGCAGGAGGCGCTTGATGACCCGAAGAATTAGAAGCTACGGTATTTGTGGAATGTGACGATAAACAAGGTGTTCGCCGACCATCGTCAGAATCACATATGGAAATTCTTCTCCCCGATCTCCAATTTTCATCCGAGGGTTGATCTAAAATTCTACAAAAAAAAAATTTCACATCATATCAAATTTTTTAATATGAAAAACTCAATCTTAAAAATAAAAAGAAACAAGAATTCACGATTTCCTTACCTATTTCTATAAAAATCGTCGTGATTCCTACTACGGTGATTTCTCTCCTTGCTCGACTCTCGACTGCGCTGAATTGCACTCCGTCTTCTGTTATCGAATCTTCTGATGCTGTTACTAGTGCTATTCTTTTGATTATTATTGTAGTTGTCATTTTCTCTATTTTGCTGATTATTCTGCCGTTCGCGACTAGTCTCATGTAATTTATCCCGCGTGCCGCTCCTTTTGGATTAAAACATTCTCTATTAGTTTATATTTTTACGAGTAAATGGAAGTTCGGAATTACAGAAGCGAGACTCACCGATCGCCGCCTCGTTTTCGACTTTTCTTCTTTCTTACGTTGCGACACCGGCCGCTACTTCCCGCCACTGGATGATTATCAGAAGGGTTGATATTTCCTCGTAAACTTAGTACAGATGAACTACGACTCAGTTGCTCCGCCTCAAGCCTTTCATTCATTTCGACCTCTTCCCCCCAGTCCTAGAAGTGATGAATGATTTCGGTCAATATAAATTAAATAAAACCACATAAATTAAAAAAAAAAGACTAAACCTACCAAAATTTCTTCCGTTTTTTCAGGTGCTGAATTGAAAGATTCATTTTTCGGTGGACTAGGATTCGAAATCTTTTGATTCTTCTTATTCTCAGGATGGGAATTAGCCTGATAATTAGTCCTTGGTCTGTAAAATAAAGATAATAAATTTTAAAAAAGTTTTATTTATAATTCTTGATAGACGAAACTTCCTCTTCATCAAAGTAAATAAAAGAAAAATTACGTTTTGTGTGAGGCCCAGTGACTGTCTGGAGAAGGACACGTGTTCCTATTTGAAATGGAAGTTGCTGGTGAAGGTGCACGAGGTGGTGGCATCGACATGCTATCCATCCGACTTAAACTCTCCATGCTGGTATACATTGTACTGTTACTTCCTCGTCGATCGTAAGACCTGTTACCAAAAAGAAAAGGAACAAAGAAATAAAAATAAAAAATCATAGACAATTAATCACTACACTCTAACAGTAAAAATGGATTAACAATCTTACCGATTAACATAATCCTGGCTAGGAGTGTGCGATCGAGAACTTTGTGCCGAATACTGATCCGGTGTGACTGGCCTGAAAGAAGTCGCTGTATTTTCTAGATCCTCAGATCTAAGTCTTCCTCTTCCTCTGCTTCTCGCCGGCACTGTGTTTGACCAATTCGACTGAGGAGGCAGTGATCCAGTCGGTGGGAAATTCTGGATTGTTTGTGAATGTTGAATTGAAGGAGGATGATACCGAGAAGAGCCCTGTTAAAATAATATGTTCATATATTTATCCCATTCTCCCGAACAGACACGCTTCCCTAAGAACATCAACCACGCCCACTCATTACTAATAACCTTTGACACACCCCAGGACACGCCCACTCTTTCTACTAACCTTAAACTCATACAGGACACGCCCACTTTACTATACGAACCTTAACCACGCCCTAAGTTACACCCACCCTTTCCTACGAACCCTAGAAACACCCACGTTCCCTTCTAAAAGCATTAACCACGCTCTAAGTTACGCCCACTATTTCCTGAGGATCTTAATCACGCCTTAGAACACGCCTAATTTTTTATATAAACCTTAACCACGCCCAAGTAACGTATATTTTGGTCTACGAAACTAAATCACGCCCTAAGTTACGCCCACTCTTTCTTGTGAACTATAAACACACCCACGATTCCTTAAAAATCTTAAAAGATCATAGAACAAACCCACCTTCTCCTAAGAACCTTAACAACGCCTCACGACACGCCCAATTTCTTATAAAAACCTCAAACACACCCCAAGCCACAGGGCGCATGAATATTCCCCAAATTTCATTTGACATAAATTTCATTTCACCGAAAATGAAGTTAGCTTTTCAATTATCATAATTTTTAATACTCCTAATTTTTATTTAATCTAATTTCTATTTACCCGAAGTAGCATTTGACATAAATTTTATGATATTTATTTATTATGTAAAATGCAGCAATCGAATTTAGAGAATAGAGTTTAGACCCAACACCCTTAAGACGATTTGTTCAAATGTTATTTACGTCCACTCAACACCCACTATTTAAATAAATTAATTATAAACAAACCTGAAATGTGACAGTACTGCCGTCCCAAGCATCTTCAGAGTTACTATTGGATTGCGGCAAAAGTCCATTCTCTGCGAGAAACTTCTTTCTAAAACGAGGAGCTAGGGATTCCAATTTTGTTCTCGGAATTGTACTTTCCTTCATACCGTGTCTACCCGAAGGAGGCTTCCCCTGAAATTTGTCAGGATAACCTGGCTCCACACTTCTTGTGTCTCGAGTTCTATTCGAGTCAAATTTGTTATTTGATGGTATATACAAAGGCTCGGAACCCTGTGGAAAAATGAAATCAAATCAAAATCAGGGAAACGGCAATTTTTGTTGATTTTATTTAATTATGATTTATGAAACTAACAAATATATTTAAATTGTTCGTACCTGTCTAACCTCGCGAGAGTTTTCCCTTCGATTCCCATAATTCTTCGCAGATGAAGGCGAATCGGGTCTCCAGCGTTCATCGTTTTCATTCGGATTGCGATTTCGACGATTCCCCGAGTATCGCTTGTTGTGATCGTCTCTGCGATTTCCACATTCGGTTTGATTTCCTCCACTCACGGGTCGATTGCGGTGACTTTCGCTGTGATAACTTCTGTTGGATCGAACGTCCCAGTCTCTGTGGTCTTCCCTCTCTCGTTCTTTTTCCCAATTCTGGTAAACAGGCGATCTAAGAACAAATTAGAAATAATGTTTAATTGTCAAATTTAAATTAAGAGGAACTCAAACTTCTAAATTTCGAATTTTAACCATAAAACTAAATTTTTAACTAAATTCCTAGAAACGTCTTAAAATTAGACGAAATCCCTTCAAATTTATTAATATTTCATGAAAACCCTTAAATTTTCAATAATTGTTTTAAAATTCCTTTTAAATTCCTACAATCCCTCAAAATTCAACAAAATCTTTTAAAAATCTCTTGAAATATTTCAAAATTCCACGAGGAAGTTTAATATCTCTTAAAATGCGTCAAAATTTCTTAAAATTATTGGAAACTTATTGAAATCCCTTAAAATTCGCTGAAATCTTTGGAAATTCCTAGAAACATCTTTAAATTTCTTAAAATTTCACTATAATATTTAAAATCCTATAAAATGTTATAAATTCTTTAAAATCTATTAAAATTCCATGAAATCCTTTACAATTTCACAAAATCTTTTACGAGTCATAAAAATCTCGTAAAATACTTTAAAATTCAATAAGGAACTTTGAAATTCCCTACAATACATTAAAACCTCTCAATAAAAATTCTTGGAAACAAAAATTTCACAAAATCCTTTAAAAATCAAAATTTCTTAAAATTCTTACGAGCCTTTTAAAATCCTTTAAAATTCAACAAGAATATTTTTAATCTCACTAAATCTTTTAAATATTATACAAATCTCTTGTAATCCCTTTAAATTCCTAGAAACCTCTTAAAATCTTTTAAAATTATTGAAAATCTCTTGAAATCATCTGAAACCTAAAGAATTTCAAAGAATGCCTGGAAATTCTTTATAATCCTTCGAAATCCTTGGAAAGTTTCTAAAATCTGTTAAATAAACTATAAAATCTATATATGCAATACGAAAAAAATAACATAGTTAGCATACATGTCAATCAATGGCAAATTTAAAAATTCCGCGCCCCCAGACATTCTAAAACTTGCCGCCCCCATTCACAATAGAGTTTTACTGTTTTATGTTTTTTATTACACATCTATATGTAATTTTATTTTTGATACGAAGATTCATATTTTTAGTTAAAGGTGGAATTATAAAACTTAAATAAAGTTTACAAAATACAAAATAATGACAAAAAAAAGAAAAGATTTCATTGAGATGGGTATTTTTTTTGCATACTTTTTTGTGAAAACGCAACGCATATTTTTGCTCAAGTTTTGCCGTTTTCCAAATTTGGTTGCCTCTTCAATTTTGCTGTCCCTCGAATTTTGCCGCCCTAGGCAAAATTACCTGACAAATTTTTTTTCCCTGACATGTGGCCACCCTGCAGTTGGATGTTCAACAAAAAATAGTTGATTTTTCAACCCAAAAACTAAATTCCATCAATTCTCAAATAGTAAAAAGTTCATTTAAAAAAAAAATGAATTTTCACGTCTACACCTCTACTTAATTTCTCACCTATTGGCCACATCTCTCTCTGCAAGCGCCTCTTTCACCTTTTTCGGTACGTACAACTGCTGTTCCGGTTTCTTACTTCTTCTCCTCGAGTCGTTCGCCAAATGATTACTTTTTGAAGGATTTTGATGATTGTTACTGTTATTTTTGTAGTTAACATGCAAGTCATTCAACTTTGAGGACACCTCGTCAATTTCACCCGCCGATGAAGTTTTCTTCTCTTGATTCGAGCCTGGAAACTGAGCATTTCGCAGCCGATATTGAATCGATGGAGGTTTCGACCTCTCCTCCGAGTGATTTTCATTTTCAAAATCGTCTGGCCGACCCGTTTTTCGAAGAAGTCCACCCCCAGGTC
This sequence comes from Synergus itoensis, assembly GCA_904066005.1. NCBI lineage: Eukaryota > Metazoa > Arthropoda > Insecta > Hymenoptera > Cynipidae > Synergus > Synergus itoensis. The sequence continues at coordinate 226,571 of CAJFCP010000566.1, read as the reverse complement.
TGTAAAGAGGCTGAGGAGGCGCTCTGTTTCCTCCACCGCCTCCACGCATTCCACTAAATCGTTCCTTTTCCAGTCTGTAGTCTTCGTTATCTAAACAAATTAAAAAACGACTTTGAAACCTTATAATTACTTCTAAAAATAGATAAAAAGAAGTGTTGCAGTTCTAGCAATTATTTTCGAATATATTTACATCACATTTCGAATTTTAAATTCTTAAAAGTTCTAATTTCAAAATTCGTTCTCTTTGGTTTATTAGAATTAGGTATTTTTTTCTTCTGCAGTGGGAGTCAGTTTTCAAGTATAAGATTGTGTACAGAGCGAAAGAATGTTTTATTTTTTATCATTTTAGCGTAAAACGAAGATTTCGAAATCTAATTTCAAATTCAAGCATTTTGTTTAACGCAAAAAAATATTAAAATTAGGCATTTTTTCATTCTATACACATATTTTTATTTAAAAAATTAGTGCAACGCCAAAGGGAAAAAATACATAATTATAATATTTTTTAAGTAAAATGAAGAATTTGAATTTTGAAATTAGAACCTTTCATTAATTAATCAATTTGAAAGAGTTTTAAAGTTACAATAATAATTGGATTTAAAAACCCGATTCTCAGCCCTTAATTTTTAATACATCCAAATATTTTGCTTTTAATTAACTTTCCGAAGACAATGGAAAAAAAAGTTCGTTACAGGTCCAAAAGAATAATTTTTTTTTCGGGGTATTTTTAGAGGGGGAATTAATTTTTGTGCACTTCAATAATTTGCAACAAGAAAGCACCAAGGAAGGAAATAAGCTTAAATCAATAGTCATTAATCAATACAATATTAACAGATATTAATCAGCATAATATTAATAGAATATAATTTCTACAACAAACAATAATAATAGTTATCTCAGATCATTATCAATAATAGAAATTTCTACGCAAAATTTTCCACCTTCCCAGGAGAATTTCCAAATATAAAATTTGCACAATATTGTGCAATACTTCTAATATTTTCGAAATGTAAAACGTCTTTCAAAATCAAACAACAAATGATCGGACACAAACTCAAGCGTTTATTGACGAAATTTTGGAAAAATCGTCAGCGAAATAATTACGTAATAAATGACGAAAAACGAGGATTATTATGAGAATCTGGAAAATTGAAATTTGGAAAAACATGCCGATGTCTAAAATTAAGTGCAACTCGAATTGAGAAACAATTTTTCGGAAGGAAGCTTAATAGTCGCAATTTGGAGGTTAGCTTGTTTGGCGGGGTATTTTGTGAAATTAAGGCGGAAATCTGTATCGAAAAGAGTATGAAAATAATTGTGGATCGAGTTTGAAAGCACGAAAATCGGATTTTCTTTGTCTGGAGACAATACGTGTTTTGCAAGTGTGAAAAAAGTACCTTGTGAATTTCCTCCCCACTTCCTGCGTCCTTTGTCGTGGTTCGCCATATTGAAATAGAAATCTCTTTACGACTTAATTCCTCGATATTTTTGAGGATTTTATGGACGTGATTGACAAATCAAAGACGGTAGTAAACTTGTCCTTTGACGATTTAAAAAAGACTATTGAAATTCATCTATTACGAGGTACGAGTCATTTAGAAGGCACCTCCAACCAATTCAAGTTCTTTCCAAGTTAAATAGAAAGTCGGTATAGTAGGGACACTCGATTTTGTATTACCATGGTATTTAAGCATGTAATCTTTACCATAAGAGCAATAAAGTTTCAAGCGACTTAGATACGAAGTACCAGTAAATGTCCGCTGGGGGCACTACAGTCGTTCTCAACCAAATAAAAATTGTCGTCAGTGATAGATGCATATACAAATGTAGTACATTTGTGTGGTCTAATCACTGACAACAATTTTTATTTGTGTTGAGGATGACGGTAGTGCCCCAAGCGGACATTTACTGGTACTTCGTATCTAAGTCGCTTGAAACTTTGT
>CAJFCP010000566.1:211598-222894 GCA_904066005.1 Synergus itoensis | reverse complement strand
TTTTAAAGGATTTTTTGAGGTTTTTGTTTCCAAGAATTTTTATTTAGAGATTTTAATGTATTTTAGGGAATTTCAAAGTTCCTTATTGTATTTTAAAGGATTTTTTGAGGTTTTTGTTTCCAAGAATTTTTATTTAGAGATTTTAATGTATTTTAGGGAATTTCAAAGTTCCTTATTGTATTTTAAAGGATTTCACAAGATTTTTATGATTCGTAAGAGATTTTGTGAAATTTTAAATGATTTCGTGGAATTTTAATAGATTTTAAGGAATTTATGACATGGAATTTTATCTTTCATTAAAATTGTTGATTTGAAGTTTCAAACTACAAACAAAAAAATTTCGAATTTTCCCAAACTGAATTTTAACTTACCATAAATTGAAGATTTGTCCTAATTTTAAACTTGTTAAGGAAATTTTTCGGTATTTGGAATCATCAAAACCGATAGATTTTGAATTTGTAAATTTTGTTTCTATAAATAAAAAAAAAAATAAAGAAAAAATACTTACAAATTTTTATTTTTCAGCTGGCCTACCTTAAACATATTTCGGAGATTAAAAAAGGACGACTCGAAATTCCCATTTAAATTCACATTTAAATGGGAACTTTGAAAACACTATAAAAATTGAAGAGATACTAAAGATGGATGAAAAGAAAGCCAAATAACTTATGAGAATGAAAAAAGAATCCAAAAGGGAATTAATTGGCCACTCCTGAGGATCAAAAAGGATCTATAGTTCGTAAGTACTCAATGCGAAATTCCTCAAAGCTTACCAAATAATTAAAAACATGATGAAAGTTTCAGCTTTGTAGTAATAACTAAAAAATACATAAAACTACATAGAATACAAAATAAAAGAAGTATTTCTATTCTCTACGTAGGTAACGATTACAAAGCTTCCTCTATGATGAAGAAAAAGTACACAAGATTTTATAAAAGTGTATAATTAATACGGAAGTGGATACAAAGTCTTCTTTTTATCTACGAAACTCTCAGCGACGACTAGCTATTTAAAAAGTATATTTTAATACAAACAATTTCCATTTTCAAAAACGAAAATCAAATTAGTGTGATAAATTAACACGGAATCCACTTCTTAAACTCACTATAACTCAGTTTTTTTCTTGTTGGCTGAACGTTGAATTTTATTTTCATCGAAGTCGATTGTATTCCAAAAATTTTTGTCTCCCAAATTGTCGTTGCTTTCCATTCGGAATAGCTTTGGACCCAATATATGTAAAAAGTTGAGTTCTTTTTTGGACGGATTCACAGGTGTCCATTTCGTCTTCAATTTCGGTTCCCTGAAATTCATAATAAATAAGAAGAATGGAATAAAAAAAGCTTTTACAATCGAAATATATCTTATATTAGCATCAAACCTCTCATTGGCAAATGAGACCCAAAAATCCAACAAGTTATTTTGCATTTCTCGATCGTTAGGAGTTGACGTCATATTTACACCAGATAAAGCTAAAACGTATAAAGCATCGTCCCCATGACAAACACCTGTTGATAAAATAATTTTTTTTTTAACAAAGCTATTCCCTTTAGTCTAGTTTAATCAAGTTTAATATTTCACTGAATATTTTCCTCAAACCTACCAAAATCCTCCTTCGAACGACTCCTAATTTCGGTAAAGCTGTGGGCTCCTCGATACGTGAAGTAGTGAAACCAAACTGGACTTTGGTTGCTTTTAGCTTGCATTCTTGCAGCTTTCTCAGCATCGACAACAAACGTTCTGTCTCCTACAACTTCTATCAGTTGTTTCACAGTCAATCGACTTATAGATTTAGATCCAAAGTAGTGTTTCCTTATTTTCTCAGCTATCTCGGAATGTTTTTCTCTGGGAATCGTGTAATTGAAATCCAGAAAGTGAGGGGCGATCGTATTCCAATTCGTATCCAATTCTTGCAAACGTTCCTTATCAGCAACAAACTCTGTTGAAATTATTTATAAATCAATAAACAAATAATATATTTATATATTAGTATTTATATATATATATTTATTTTTTATTACCCGCTGTTGGATATAATCCTTCTTCGCTCACAAGTCCAATCACCCAAGGAATATCCTGAACATCTCCACTTTTTATTATCTCTGCAGGCGATCGATCAATAAAAAATTGATCGCCACTTTTCTCAACTACTGGTCCAAATGGAGTCGAAGGATTGTAATACCAAATCTGCAAATTTTTAAGTCTAAGCGATTTTATAAAATTAAAAAATATTTTTTAAGGGTCGTTGCCAAAACGTAAAATTTAAGCCCCAGACTCATTTCACATATTTAATATATTTTTCTAAATAACACAAGTATAAAGTAAAGTAAACATTTCAGATTTAAAGACATTTTAACTGGTTTAAAAATATTTTAAATATTTTAGGTCTGAAATACTTTCTCTTCGAAAAATTCCACTACTTTTTGGCAATTAACCAATTTTCAACGCATTTGTATATTTCAGGTATATTTAGAAAATTTTTAAACCTGGAAATTTTCGACTGCTTCTACGATGCTGTGAGCAGGTCGACGTCGTAAGCAGAGAATCATTTCTCGATTGCTGTTCGTAGGGCAACCAAGAAGAGATCCCAACTTTTTTGCTTTCTCTGAAGCACCTTCAGTTTGTGCCCAAGGATATAAAGCTGTCCCACTCAAGGATATTCCACCTGAGTAGAGAAAATATTAAAAAAGAGTTATCTGGCTTTGTTGGCACCAAACTTCGAATAAAGAAAATGTGAAAAGGAAGGAAGGAAAATGTGAAAAAATGTCATCTACCTTGGAAGAGGTCGGCACTCATTGGCGATAGGTAATGATAGTGAACGCTGGCTCCACCAGCACTGAGTCCAACTAAAGTTATTTTATCAGGATTGCCTCCGAACCATTCAATATTTTCTGCTACCCAACGTATGGCGAGATTTTGATCTTTTAAGCCCATATTCCCAGGAACGATTTCGTCCTCCATGCTCAGAAAACCTGATAGAAAATTTGAGTGAGGAATGTTACAATAATAATAATCAGAGCTGGGCACAGTTAATCGGAAAGTTAACTCAGTTAATCGTTAATCCGTTAATCTGTCGAAAATTTAACGGAAGTTAAAGTTAATCCGTTAATCGTTAACGTTAATTTTTTATATGAAGAAAAAGATTTCCCCTCTCCCCTGAATCCATCCAAAAATGTATCAAGACTATAAAATATATTTTTTTGTTTCCTTTTGAAGGACATGGGAATACTAGAATGTATAATTTGTGAGAATTACAAAGATTTTGCGAAATGAAAACAAATGGAAAAGGTGAGAATTAATTGAACAATTGAATTGAACTCAATATTCAAGTTTTATAAAAATAGCAAAGTATAATTAGGTACTATTTACTAAAAATAACAAGCTTCACTATTTTTGACAATTGTTCATATGGTGCAAATTTAAAAAAATTTTGAGAGTTAACGGAGGTTAACGGAAGTTAATGGAAGTAAACGGAAGTTAACTAGTCCGTTAATTCCGATAGTCCGTTAACAATTAACGAAAAATTTAACTCAACGGTCTTGCCCAGCTCTGATAATAATTATTGGTGTTTTCTCAAAATACCTAAAACTCCTAAACGATAATTAATCGTGACAAGAATCACGTCCCTATCCATGAGATATTGTGGTCCATATAATTTTGCTCCGCCATACATGAAATAGCCGCCATGAATCCAAATTATCACCGGTAACTGGAACTTATCCGAATTATCCAATTCCTTTTTCACAGGCTTGTAAACATTTAAATAGAGGCAGTCTTCTGAGCCTTCGATTTTTTCATCCGTTGGTAGACGAACGTATTGTAGACACGAAGGTCCATATTTTGTTGCCAGTAATTCACCCGTCCAGGGAGAAAGTCTTTGTGGTGGCTGTAAAAAATTATCTTCGTGAGTGAATTATTTCGTAGGAAGAAAAAGAGAATAATTTTAAATTACCTTGAATCTCAGTTTTCCAATTGGTGGCGAAGCGTAAGGAATGCCTTCGAAAGCTTCGTATTCTCTACCATTTTGGGAAATTTTATAGTAGCCTTTAATTCCGCCCAGAGGAATTTTGACTTTCGGCACTTTACTCGCTTGAGAAATGCCTAAATATCCCACTAAAGTTAATAATAAAATGGAAGCTTTCATTTTTCTATTGGATAACTCTTCTCGCAGAATCCGAATCACTGAGACTTGCGGAGTTTGTTCAAGAATATTTATAAATGATCAATCTTAAGCTATCTTATCAATATGACTTTAGACTCTATTTCAGTTTATGTAAATCTAATCGCAAAAAGAAAGAAACCTAAAAACTACTAACTAAAAACAACTAATAGGAAAATAAGTAATCTGGAACTACATGAAACTAATTTGAAAAAATTGAATCTAACTGTGAAGATAAGGAGGTCGCTGAAATATAATTACAATTATTTTTAATTTATTTTATTAAGAATTTAAGCTTTTCTACAGTTATTTAAAACTGCCTGTAATGAGTAATTTTTTTCACACAAAGATTAATTAATTTGATTAATTTATAACTGTGACTTTTAAGAGTGAATAATTAAATTCGAAGCATTCAGTTTTTAACAAAATTTAAAGTTGGTTTTAAGAAAACCCTAAATACTTAATACTAAAGTATTTTTAGGACTGAATTTAGTTACTCACATCCAGTTTTGAGTTTTCAGAATTAAATTTATTTGCTAGAATTAAGTTTGTTTCTGGAATTGAATTTAGTTCCTAAAATTAAATCAAAATTAATAAATATAATTTACATGCTAAAACCGTTTTTTGAGGTCTTACAATTGATTTATTTGATAGGATAAATTTTTGTAGTCAGATTTTTATTTTAATTAATAAATAGAAGTGTTCTACGTTAATCTGAAATCATATAATTTTAAAAAATTTAATAAATATATTTCTGATGGATCTTATGATAAGGAGGGTAAAGATGAAATACAAAAAAATATCATTTTAAAATTGTTTATTATTATTTTCAAAACTTACACTACACACATTCTTTAACTTATTTTCACTTTTGTTTAGAAATTACTTTTAATTTAATATAGCTTAAAAAAAGTTCCTATTAACTCTAAAAATTATTGTATTTCTAAAAATTGATTTTAAAATCCTACGAACACCTTAAGAAGGTTGTATTTGTTTATTAATTAAAATTATTACTAGCTGCTTAAAATTAGAATTCGAAATTCAAAGGACTTGTGCTTATTAATGCAGTTTACTAGATTAATTGAGATTTGTCTTAAAAAATGCAATCCATAAAGCAATAACATCAATAATGACGATGATCTACGGATGCATTTAATCAGTCCTTAAGGGAAAAAAATTATGGCTACTTAAATGCATTTTATATATTTTTTTTATGAACCTATTTAAAGGTTCTTTTTATCCTTGCGAAGTCCGGTCGACGAAAAATTTGAGCCTGTCCTTTTTTCGCTGGATATAAGCTCTTGGTTTCCTGAAACAAAAAATAAAATGGGGAGATTAAAATACTGTTTTAAAGTACTAATACTTAATTTTTCAATATTAATACTGCTTCAGATTCAATTTTGAAAGCTGTGATAATTTATCGTTTGAAAATAACTTTTAAATCAAAGCGAAAGAAATTCCATTTCGAAATTCGTTAAATTCGTCAAAGATTAATAACAATTTTATTCGGGAATTTGAGTTTTTTCGAAATTACTCTTTCCGTATTTTTTTTTTACATTCCGAGATTTTGAAATTTCGGTTATTTTCTACTTTCGTGAATAAATACTTCCAGTAAATTTAAATTTTGTTAATAAACATTTTCCAGAATAATTTTTTCGGTATTTTTTCACATTCGAGATTTTGAAATTTCAGAACTTCGAAAATTCAGATAAATTAAATTTAAAATTAAATTAAATTATTTAATTTAATTAATTTAAGTTTTCGGAATTTTGAAAATTCGAATATTTCCAGGATATTGAAATTGCGGTAATTATTAACATTCGTTAATAAAAGAATTAATAATGGACGATCCCTAAAGATCTATATTTCGTCTCGAAGCGCGCAAGTCTTTCAAGAATTTTCTATCCAAACAAAGATACCTGCATTCCCCAACTTTTTCATAATATTATTTATTATGACAAGCCTTATCTCGTACTTTTATTAGTCACGTCTCCCGATAAAAAAAGGCATTGAAACCAAGGCTAACTGGCTAACAAAACAAAACAAAAGAAAAAATTCTGAAAAGATAAAACCTTGACTCTTTTGCGTCGTAATTTACTTTCATCAAAACCGCAGTACCAAAAAAATAATGTCTGCAATTAAAATTCCAATATTACTGTTTTTAATTACAACCGCTTTTTTTTTCAGAAAAACTTCTTCTCTTCAGGCTCGAGATTTTAAAACGAAGCATCTTTAAAAACAGGTGCGACTGCCATTTTAAATAATTCTACGACGCAGAAATTGTGTCGTTACGTGACCTTGAAAATTGGAGAAAAATCAAGAAAATGGAGTTAAAAAGTTGAGATTCAAATTTTGAGATAGTTACCTGTGATTTAGGACTTCATTTTCTCGACGTGGCGTTTGTTGTGCTCAGAATTCATTAATTTTGTGACGATCTTTCTAGAATGGCCTGAAGGATCGAAGTGATTTGTGTGCTGACCGGCTTCTCGTTTGCTTCTCTGCTTTCCACTATGGCCACAGAATATGTGCTTATCATAATCGTAGTTGAAATGCTCGTACTCGTCAAAATGCTCTTCGGACATAATTCACTCGTTGATTCTTCTCTGAACACAAAAAGACTTTTTTCAAAGTCGCAAAGGCTTTTCACCAAAGAATGGTTGATTGGTTGCTAGTGGCACCAATACTGCTACTGCTGTCAACAGTCAACTGCTGTTTTGTGAGGGGTGGCGCAGCTTTTTTTATAGACGCGGGGGCGATCATTACTCCCGCATGCGCAGAAAGTTCCAATGTTGCCAGATCTCAGAAGAAATTTTTATTCTATAATCTCAAAAGTCAATTTCCTCGTTTTACTCAACAAATATTATAACTAGATTTTTTTTCGCTCTATGGCACATTTCTTTTTTGAACTAGAAACTTGTCTACAGAGCGAAAAAATGTCTTTTGGTAATTTTTGGAAAAAAAAACAAGGAATTTGAAATCTATTCAAAATCGTTTTTGGGGAGAAATATTGAAGTTTCTGGCTTTCGTGCTCTGTGCGCATTATTCTAGTTGAAAATTAAGCACCGGCACAGAGCGAAAAAATATCTAGTTATCATATTTTTTGAGTAAAATGAAGAATTCGTATTTTTAGATTAGGACAGTAGGACCTGAATCTCTCAGTGGAAAAGTGGGAAAGCTTGGTGGATTTTTTTGTAATTGGCCTTCATTAAAAACTATATTTCAAATTGGATCGAGTTTATTTTTCACCATTTTTCACTAACATTTTAAATTTAGTGGGAACTTTTTAAAATGGGAAATCGCCTCAGCCATCTGGCAACGTTGGTGAAGTTTCCTTTCTTTACTCATTATCTGTGACACGTCAAGTGTCTGTGTTTGTTATTTCGTTATTTGACTAGTGTTCTAGACTTGTTCTAGATTATTTGTTTGTTTTTAAAACCTTCTTTTCCATTTTTTGGATCTTTCTAGAACTCTCTCGAGTGGAACTAATTTATTTTAGAAGGCTTTTCTGACTTTTCTTGAGTGAGTTTTCAGTATGATGTGAATAAGTCGACCGAATTTAATAATTTTTTAGTTTCTTTTTAGCCTTTAAGTTTATGACATGTTAGATTATTCTGGGAAACTAGTACTTGATTTCTTCAATTTTTTTTGTCTGAAGTACTAAGATATAATTGGATATAATAATTAGACATATTATGTCAATCTAAATTATGTTTTAAAAATGTCCAACGATTCAACGACGTCCTAAAAACGTTTTAGAAATGTATTTTGGTCTGACAGAAGATTTCCGGAACATAAAACTTTTCTGAGACATTCTAGAAACTTCCTTCAATTTTTTGTCCACTGGGCGATTTAATTATTTAAGGGTGTTGGAACTAAGTTCTAATCTAAAAATTCGATTTCTTCATTTTACTCAATAAATATTAAATTTGGAATTTTTTCCCTAGGTAGAATTAATCAATTTTTAACTAGAATAATGCGTACAGAGCGATAAAATATATAATTCAAATATTTTTTAAATGAAATGAAAATATTGAATCTTGACGTCAGATTTTGAATTCTTCGTTTTATGCAAAAAGTATCTAAACTAAAGATTTTTTCGCTCTGTATGCAGTCTTATATTTGAAAAAAGATTAGCGCTACAGAGCGAAAAAATATTTATCTATAATTTTCGTTGAGTAAAATGGAGAATGGAATTTTGAGAACACTTGGGTCCAACGCCCTTAAAGAAAGAGTTCAATAAATTTATAAATAATTATAGTTAAATAAAATGAAGAAATTGGATTTTGAGATTGAAACTAGAATCTTTTTACTATATTTAAAAACATTTCTAGATTTTTCTATTTAATAAATACATATATGTATTTCTAGTTTTTAAAACTATAACAAAAAGAAAATCTAGGAGAATTGGTTTTAATAAAAAGTAATTTTTATTTTTATTTAATTAATTTTATCTTTATTTCATTTTAGAGCAATATTTTAGTAGAAAAATAACCGAACCAACTTTTTTTTTGACAAATAAAATTCAGAGATCTAGTTGACATTTATGTTACCAGTTTCTTCCTGCAAAAAAAAAGTCAATTACCAAAAAAAATTTCAAAGAAATAAAAAAAAAATAAAGTCAAAATAAATTCAAAGAATTCATAGAAATTAAAAAAAATTGTATAAAAGTTTTTTTTTTTTTTTTTGTAAAATTTTGTGGAATTCTTTAGAAATAAACATTTTCTAACTATAAAATATTAAAGTTTTGAAATTTTATACAAGACAAGAGATTTAAAAAATATTTCAAGAGATTTTTAGGGATTTTAAAGAACGTCGTGTAATTTAAAGGACTTGAAAAGTTGTTTTAAAGGAATTTTAATGAATTGCGTGGAATTTCTAGATATAAAAAGATTTTTAAAATGAATTTTCAAAGGAATTTGTGTAATTTTAAAAGATACTGACATTTTAAAGAATTTTAAAGGAATTCGTGGAATTAAAAAAAAGATTTGTAAAACACAAATTCCATTCTCACTTTTAACTGTTCGCTTTGTTTTATTGTTGATTAGCCACAATTTTATTTTTCGCATGTTGGATTGTAGTAGAAATATTTCCTTCCATTCGGTTACGGTTCTTTCGCATTGATTCCTTTTTCCTATTCTGAAAATTATAGATAAACAAAAAAATTATTAAAATTTTAATTTAAAGAATTTCAAGGATACCAAAAAAGTTTTAGGATTTTCAGTGATTGTCCTGGGTTAAAGGAATTTTAAGAGATTTTAAAGGATTTCATGGAAAGATACACAAAAGATTTTTTTTTGTAATTTTCAATGATTTTGTGAAATTTTGGGAGACTTTCTATAATTATTGAAATTTTATAGGAGACCAAAAGAGTTTTATGAATTTTAAGTTATTTTGAAGAATTTTAAGCTTTTAAACAGTTTTAAAAATAATTTTAATGAATTTCACAGAATTTTAAGAGAATGCAATTTTTTTTAAGAATTTGAAAGCTTGTTGCGGAATTTCGTGGAATTAAAGGAATTTCAATAGATTTTGATAAATTTTAAAGATTTTCGTGGAATTTGAAAGGATTCCAAAATATTTTCAGGATTTGTAAGATATTAAAATAATTTTAAAGGATTTAACAAATTTTTAAAGGATACCAAAGGGTTTTTTGGAATTTTAAAGGACTTTATGTTCAAAGGACTTTTAAAGGATTAATCATATCCTAGAATTTATTATTAAAATTAAAATTAAAATTTAATTTTAAATTGAAATTGCGATGGAAAAATTACTTATTGTAAATTCTTGCTTCTTTTTATTAATTTCCTTTCGCTTTTTCTCCCCGTTCATCATGTTCGTTAAAACCTTCCTTGAATCTGCGCAAGGATCATTGCGACTTCTTTCTTTGTGAATTGAGGCTTCAAGTTGGCTGCGTTGTTTTCCGCTGTGGCCCGCGAAAATATATTTCCCATATTTCTCCTCCAAACTCTCATTCTGATCCAATTCATAATCCGAATAAACCGACGCCATAATTCACTGATTCAAAACTTAATTTCCCTCTGTGAAGGATCAAAAAATTTTTGCTTTCCAAAAAAACTTTCCGTATTCGTTATTCGTAATACATATATGCTTTCTTCCGCTTACCTCGGAAGTTTTGACGCTTCTGACAGCTCCTGAACAAATGACTCTGAATTTTTTGTTCTCCTATTGTAACTTGTAGGAAACATAATTAATTCAGTCGCAAGGGTCGCAAGTCTCTTGAAGGCGCTCAAGACTAAATTTATTTTCACTAGAAAACCAACACCAATTATTTATTTTACTTCTTACAACTTCAAGTCATTCAAAAACCAAAAAAATTTCGCTGATTCAAATTTAGAGAGCAGATTTGAAACAATAATAAAATTTATGCGAGATTTTAGAGAAATTTCGTTACATTATTTTTTTTAAAAAGCTTCAAAAGGTTTCTATGAATTTCAATGGATTTTGACAATTTTCAAGTGATTTTTACGAAGTTCTAAAGATTTTTAGGATTTTTAAAAGATTTCGTGGAATTTTGAGATATTTTAGGATATATTTCGCGGAATTTGAACGGAATTCATGAAATTTTAAGAGATTTTTTAAAGGTAGAGAATTTTAAGGGATTTGAAATGTTTTGAAATTTTGAGAGAGATTGTGAGGTTTCTAAGAACTTTAAGAGATTTTAACGAATTTTAAGCAATTTCTAATTTTTTCGTGAAACTTCGAGGAATATTTAAACGAATTCAAAAGATTTTTATGATTCTTTAAAGATTTTGTTGAATTTAATGAGATTCGTAATAATTTTAATGAATTTCAAACGATGTAAAGGGATTTTAAATTTTATCCTAGAATTCAAACAGATTCAAGAAGTTTCTGAGAATTTTAAAGAGGTTTTCACCAATTTTAAGAGATTTAAACGAATTTAAGCGATTTGGAAGGTTTTCGTGAAATTTTAAGTGATTTGGAAAGGTTTCTGGATGTTTTAAGAGAATTTTAAAAGAATGCAAGAGATTTTAATAATTTTAAAAATATTTAAGAATTTTGTGAAATTTTATGAGATTTCGAATAATTTGAAGGGTTTTTGTGATTTTTAAAAGATTTTGTAGAATTTAAAAGGATTTTGAAGGTTGTCGTAAAATTTT
>CAJFCP010000566.1:188700-211588 GCA_904066005.1 Synergus itoensis | reverse complement strand
AAAGGATTTTATGAGATTTTTGAAGAATTTTGAAGGATTGCATGGAATATGATAAGATTTCTAAGGATTTTAAGAGATTTTAAATGTGATAAGAAATTCCAAGAGGTTTTTTTTAGAAATTTTTAGAGATTTTTGCAAATTTTTATTTTTTATTTTTTTTATTTTTTTTATTTTTTTGCAAAGGATTTTATGAGATTTTTGAAGAATTTTGAAGGATTGCATGGAATATGATAAGATTTCTAAGGATTTTAAGAGATTTTAAATGTGATAAGAAATTCCAAGAGGTTTTTTTTAGAAATTTTTAGAGATTTTTGCAAATTTTAACTTGGATTTTAAGAGATTGATGATTTTAATGGTTTTTGTGGATTTCCAAGGTATTTTAAGAGATTTCTGAGAATTTTAAGAGGTTTTCACCAATTTTAAGAGATTTAAACGAATTTTAAGCGATTTGGAAGGTTTTCGTGAAATTTTAAGTGACTTGAAAAGGTTTCTGGGTGTTTTAAGAGAATTTTAAGAGAATTTTAAATGTTGTCATAAAATTTTCAAGAATTTTAAAAGAATGCAAGATATTTTAATAATTTTAAAAATATTTTACGGTATTTTTAAGAATTTTCTGAAATTTTATGAGATTTCGAATAATTTGAAGGGATTTTCTGATTTTTAAAAGATTTTGTAGAATTTAAAAGGATTTTGAAGGTTGTCGTAAAATTTTAAAGGATTTTATGAGATTTTTGTAGAATTTTGAAGGATTACATGGAATATGATAAGATTTCTAAGGATTTTAAGAGATTTTAAATGTGATAAGAAATTCTAAGAGGTTTTTTTAGAAATTTTTAGAGATTTTTGCAAATTTTAAGTTGGATTTCAAGAGATTGAAAGAGATTTCATTTCGTGACACTACTTTTTTAAGATAGGATCTTTCACTTTCTGTGTGAAAAGAAACACAAAACCCTTAAGTACAAAAAAAGAATCATTAAAAATCTCCTAATTTCCAGACCTAAAATTTTATAGTTTCAAATAGGTCCTGTAGAAAATTCGATCTCATTACATATTCATATTTAATTTTTTAAAATCCTAAAAATATTTTTGGATCCATTAAAATATCTCTTAAAATCTTTTTAAATGTCTTAAAATTAATTGAAATCTTTTGGAATCTTCACACAATACACTTTTTTAAAAAAGGATATCAATATACGAATAATACGAAAAATAGCTAATGAACTATTAATATTTATTTAAAAATTAATATTTAATTTTTGAAACATTAATGTGAATCGATATTTTTTTTAGTACAAGATACGATAATTCCATATATTCTTGCATAGGTGCATAATATAAAAAAAATGCTATCAATTTATATGCACATATTTATTTTTATCGTCTGGCGTGTCCCTGATTAGCAATCAAACGTTTTATTGCGCTGCTTTCAATATATTTTTTTTCTCTTGCAGTTCGCCATCACATCCGTGACAGCAAGCAACAAATTTTTAGTGAAAATCAGAAAATCACACGTTTGGTATTCGTAAGTTGTACTTTTCTCTTTCTGATAAAATCACATGTAATCTCATCAGATTTCACGAGTTTTTTGATAAACACTATGTACTTAATTTACTCTAAAATTAAAATTTATTTTTCTTATGCTATTGATATTTTTAAAAAATTCCGCATATCACTTTCAATCTTTTTAAACTCCATGAAATCTTCTTGAAATCCCTTGAAATCTTTGGAAATGTCTTAAAATCTTTCCAAATCTTTACAATTTCATTGAAATTTCTTAAAACCTTTTAAAATTATTTTGAAATTCTGAAAGCATCTAAAATTTTTTCTCCTGAAATCTACTGATTAATATTAATATTAATATTCTAATATTATTTCGTAGGAGGAATATCGCAAAGAGTCCCTTAAAATCTCTTAAATAATTAAAAACAATCTCGTAAAAGTGTATATTTATTCATGAAAAGTCTCAACATAAATATGATATAATATCACAAAAATTGTACTCAGTCCAGGCCGTAGACATCTCCATTTTTCCTATAATCCGCATTTGCAAAAATCGTCTTGTTGTTTTGCACAATTGCACAAATGACACTTCCGTGAGTTCTGTATCTCGAAGTTTCATGTCCTAATTTTTTCAAACCCTCAACAACTTCCTTTCGCACTCCATATTCGTATATCACTTTCATGGGGTACAACTGATGGTGAATTCTCGCGACATCCACAGCTTCTTTCAGATTATTCTCCATCCAAAAATATCTCATTATCACCTAAGGAAAAAAATAAAGACCATGAAATCTCATGAAATTTCTTTAAATTTCATAAAATCATTTTCATAAAATCATTTTCGTAATCTAAATGTCAAGAGTAATGAGAATTTGACATTTTTATTGATGCATTTTTATGTATGCAAATTTTTTGAACAAATAAGGTGATAAGGTGATAAAATGTCACTTTTAGGTGATAAGGTGTCACTTTTAAGTGATAAGGTGTCACTTTTAAGTGATAAGGTGTCACTTTTTTCAATACATGATACATGCTCGTTTGATTGGCTAACAAAAATTGTATAATAAGCTTCTGTTGAGGAAATTGTCAACTTTTATTATTCTGTCAACCTTTATTATTATCAACTTTTATTATTCTGCATTCATAATATATAAAATATCAATCTTTGCTATTGAATATACCAATTCTTGTTTTCAAGAATTTTAAAGTTTCGTAAGTATGCTAACAATAATTTGTATATTTACACAATTTCCCCAAATCGTAATCGACTATATTAATTATGAATATTGAAATAGCAAATATTGCTACTTTTCTTTCAGTGTAGAGTCTATTGCACGTGAGACTTGACCACAGAAAAAAACTTCGTAATATTATAATAAGACTTATTTTTATTCAAGTGCACTCAGAAAAAAGTTTGTTTGAATCAAACAAACGTATCATTGATATAGGGTTAATCAAAAAATATCTTTGAATTAAACAAAATTTGTTTGAATTAACAAAAATTTGTTTGATTCAAAGAAACTTTTTTTTAATATGATGAAATCAATTTTTTTGAGTTAAAGACAATTTATTTGAATCAAAAAAATTTTGTTTAATTCAAAGATATTTTTTGATTGATCCTATATCAATGATACGTTTGTTTGATTCAAACAAACTTTTTTCTGAGTGTGTTCTTCTTGGGAACATTCTCATACACATTTAAATAAAATTAAAGTACAAATTTTTTTCATCAAAATGTGCAGTTGAATTTTAAAGAATTTTTATGCCAAGCAAACATGCATGTATCATGTATTGAAAAAAAAGTGACACCTTATCACGGTTATGCCTTAAGTATTTGTTTAAAAAATTTGCATACATAAAAATGTGTCAATAAAAATATCATATTCTTATTCCTCTTGACATTTAGATTACACTCAGAAAAAAGTTTGTTTGCATCAAAAAAACGTATCATTGATATAGGGTCAAAGAAAAAATATCTTTGAATTAAACAAAATTTGTTTGATTCAAAGAAATTTTCTTTAATTCAAAAAAATTGATTTCATCATATTAAAAAAAAATTTCTTTGAATCAAACAAATTTTTCTTAAGTCAAACAAATTTTGTTTTATTTAAAGACTAGCAAAAATAACGCGCGCGCTAGGCGCGCGATTAGTTTCTTATTCAATCAAAACTTTTAATTAAATAAAGCAAACATTATTTATTTTAAAAAAATCAGTTTTATTACATACATTATATCATATATCATAAAGAATGCAAAAAAAATTAAACAAATAATTTATTTTTAAAGATAAACACACCCACTTCCCGAAAATGTATTAGAGCGAATCAGTTTCATTCCGAGAGTATCGGTGGTAAAAAGATAAATCATATCCTAATGAATCCGAGTCAATCCGAATTTTGTATAAAGATTCCTATCAGAATGAATTCGAGCCAATCCGAAGTCTGTATAAAGATTTTTATCCAAATGAATCTGTGCAAATCCGAACTCTGTATAAGGATTCCTATTCGAATAAATCCGAGCCAATCCGAAATATGTTTAAAGATGGCTATCCGAATGAATCCGAAGTCAGCCTATAAATTCCTCTAGAATCAATCCGAGGCAATCCAATATCAACCTAAAAATTCCGATTCACATGAATCCGAGCTAATCCTTATCAGCTATCAGTAACACCACAAAAAACTGATCAAAAGAAATAAAAAATTCTTGTATAATTTTACACTTATGCTTGTATATTAAAATTGATGATTTTATTAATCAGTGGTAGAAATTTCGATTTAAATAAACAGGTAAGTTTATTCGAATAGGCCTCTCAGACAAATTTAAATTATTATTGGCACCAAATTCATTCGAATTGAAGTCTCAGATTCATTCGGTATATGAAACTCTTCGGAGAAGCCTCGAATTCATTCGTATTAAAAATTCGGATTAATTTGGTTTAAAAAGTTTCTTCAGATGAGTCTTAGATTTATTTGGATTGAAACTTTGGATTCATTCGGTTTAAAAACTTTCTTCGGATCACCCTCGGATTCATTCGGATTGAAACCTCAGATTCAATCGGTTAGAAACTCCTTTCAGATGAGCCTCAAATTCGTTCGAATTGAATATTCGGATTCATTGAGTAAGTTTTACGAATGAGTCGCGCATTCATACGGATTTAAAGTTCGGAATTATTCGAATAGAACATGTGAATCGGAATGGCTCGAAATGATTTAGATTCGCTCGGATACAGACCTCGCATTTAAATACTTCGGATTTGCTCGGATTGGAATTTTATCTGAATTTTCGCAAGACTCGCAAGGGTTACTAAAAAATTCATGGGCTTGGAACGACCGCGACCAAAAATAAAAAAAAATAAGTTTAAAATATTTTTAATTTTCCGATATCTATAACAGTGATCTTCGTATTAAATTAAATTATATTAAATTATATTATATTAATTATTATTATATATTCGTATTATATTAAATTTTCGAATCAATTTTTATCCAGAAATACGTACACCTTTTAATATATCTAAAGTATTTTTTATTTTCCGACAAAATTTAAAAGAGAAGATTAATTTTTAAATAAATTTTTATCTAAAAATACGTACACATAATATGTTATTATAATTAATAATAGAAATATGAACATACTTTCAAATTCGGAAAACAGAAATTTCAAAACAAAGAAATACGAAAAAGCGAGCGGAAACATAGGAGCTAACTTCAGTGTGCTGACAAAGTGAATGAATATGAAGATTATTATTATAGAAGAAGATATTTTTTCTTTGACCCTATATCAATGATATGTTTGTTTCATTCAAACAAATTTTTTTCTGAGTGTATACGAAAATGATAAGCTTGGTCGAGTTCTTATTTTTCATTTTCCAATAAATAATCAAATTTTTTTGACATTTAAAGTGTATATCATTCGGTGTAAAATTTCAAGAGACTTGTAGATTTTTTAATGGGTAGAGAAATATTTTTTTGAAGTTTCTTGAAAACTTTAAAAATTTGTACTTCCATTTGATGATGAGACATATTTTCAATTAATAAAGGGGCGGCAATTGAAATTTTTGCCCAGGGCGACATTCTGCGTAAATCCGGCACTGGGCATCCCTGTTTCGATTTCGGATTAAATCAGATTCATTCGGATAGGAATCTTTGGTCTGTCTTCGGATTAGATCAGAATCTAATCTCTTTGGTTCGTATATAGATTTCGGAATGAAATGGGTTAAAAATGATAGAATTTTCTCTATCCGAAATTTTCATCAAGGACAGGAATTAAGATATCGTTATTTCAGAAGCAAAAAAAAATATCTCACGTACGTAAGCTATAGCAGAGGTAATTTTTGTGCCTCCAGCAGCGCCAATTATCATTTTAACATCACCATTCGGATCCACTAAAATCGTAGGCGACATCGAAGATAAAGGCCTTTTGCCAGGCTCAATTTGATTATTTTTACTCGGTGGAATTCCAAAGTAACTGTTCTGCGATGGTAGGCCAAAATCGTCCATTCCACTGTTCAGCAAAATACCCGTTCTCTCGCTTACAACACCGCTACCGAAGCTGATTAGAATCAGTTAAAATAGACTAAATTAAAATAAAAGAAATTTTTTTCATTTTTAAAAAACGTCCAGATCACAAATTTTTTTTATCTACTGAATTACTAACTGCAGGCCTGTACCCAGGATTTTGTTTCGGGGGGGGGGGGGGGGGCTACAGATTCAAAAGTAATATCATCATCAGAATATGATACGTTAAAATCGTAAAAATTTACAAAAAACTGAACTTTCTGAATTTTAGGGGGGGGCCAGGGCCCCTCGCCCCCCCCTGGGTACGTGCCTGACTAACTGTTAGGGGAATTTAATTTTGAGAGAATTTAGATCCAACTCTAGGATGGGGCGAATTTTTTTTTTAATTTTGATTGTGGCTAGCAAAAATCTATATATCCAACATCCTTAAGGCCATGTAAGACTTACCTCGAAATGACCCTAAACTGGCAACACTGCTGCAAGGCTATTTCTAAATTTATCGAGATATCAAATTGAAAATTTCTAAAATTGAGGCTAAAGCATTAAGGTACGTTTATCTGGTCCTAAATATTGATATTTATAAAAAAATAAATTTAAAAAAAAATTTTCTTTTTACAAAAATTTAAGATCAGATGAACATACCTTAGCATATTTTCTTTAATTTGAGAAATTTTCAATTTGATATTTCAATAAATGTACAAGTAAGGTTGCAGAGAAAAAAATATCGGTAAGGTAGGGATCGGTTAAGTCTTACATGGCCTTAATGGTTCAGATTGAAACTTGTCGCTACTTACTAAAGATTGACAGAGCTAGTTATAGAAACCGCATCGCCGTTGGGCGCGAGGACCGAAATATGGGATGTTCCATGATCATTGAAATTTGCTGAGTCCTCAGCACCGTAAAATTCCGGGTCATTCCACGTCCTCTCGCTGTTTATTTTGGCCCAATATGATCGAGCAAATTCCTTTGATGTCAAATTCTTTAAGAACTGAAAAAAAAAAGATTTAAAAAGGAGTACATTGTACACTCAGGAGTGAAAGTGGCGTCACCAAGAAAAATGGGAGTGGTTAAAAAATGGGCGTGGTTAAAAAGGCGTGCTCAATAAAATTAGGAGTGGCTAAGGGGCTTTTAAAGTAAAATGGGAGTGGTAAATAATAGTGGGTGTGATTAAAGAAATAGCGTCGTCTAATGAAGAGGCACTGCCTAAAAGGGCTTATTCAATGAAGAGGGCGTGGTAAAAGGGGCGTGGCCAAAGACTATAGACGTTTTCTGCAGAGTGGACGTTGCCAAGAAAAGAGTATGAGTTCTAAAAAATAAAGAATAATTCATATATGCTCAAGTAAAGTAGTGGGCGTGGTTAAGGGGCGTGTCGAGGGAAATAGGCGTGGCTTGGAAGTTTATTCAAGGCTAGGGGCATCGATTAAGAAGGTGGACATGAAAAAGTGACGCTCTGGTTATTTTGTGATGTTTAAAGTATTAAACATTAATGTTAAACGATTTAAAAAAATTTTCAAAGCTCACTTGTGATATGTTAACGAAATCCGTATCGCCCAATTTCGTTCTAAGTGCGTAAGCATACTTGAAAGTTTCTATCACTCGCTGAAATGTTATCACAGTCGAATTTATATCAGCTATGCTTTCTTTGGTAAAATGAAATTCTTCCAAAACATTCATTATGAAAGCAAGGATATCCCCGCCTCCTGGCACACCTGCAGAATATAATCTAACGCCATTTGAAAGTCTCGTTTTTGCTGGTTCTCTCCATTTGGCTCTGAAATATAAAAATAATATATATAAATAAAAGTCGCGATATTTTGAGACTCATTATGACTCAATATAATACCTGTAGTTGTTCAGATCTTTAAACTCGATTATACCCCCTCTTTTCTGCAAATCTTCGACTAGTTTGCGACCCAAAGTTCCATTGTAAAAATCACTCGCACCTTTTGCCGCAACTATTTTCATTGTTTCGCATAATTTCTTCGGCTTTATTATCGTACCAGGCTTTCGAAGTTCACCAGTTTCAGTATCAATAAACATTTCTCTAAAAAAAATTATTTTTTACTTGTATTTCAGTCAGTGGCGTAACTAAAAATTGGAGGCCCCCCGGTAAAATTTTTTATGGGGCCCCTTTGAAAATAAAAAGAAACAAGTTTTGAATAAATTTAAATTTTAAAAATAAAAATTGAAATACAGAGTGAAATTTATTTTTTCTAAGCAATCTAAGAGGCCCCTCGGAGGTCCCTCAGAGGAGGAGGCCTCCCCGCAATGCAGGGTTTGGAGGTTTGGAGGTTTTAAAAAATTTAAAGAAAATATTTCAACGAATTTAAGGGATTTCTAAGGTTTTTCGTGAAATTTTAAGGAATTTTTGAAAAGATTTGTGAGAGTTTTATGGGGTTTTAATTAATTTTAATTGTTATCCTGGAATTCGAAGGAATTTTAAGATATTTTAAAATATTTCTAAGAATTGCGAGGGATTTTATTCGTTTTAACGAATTTTAAAGATATAAAGGGATTTTAAATGTTACCGTAAAATTTCAAGAATTTTCTGTGAATTTTAAGGGATTTCAAAAGATTTTTACGATTTTTAAAAGATTTAGTAGAATTTAAAAGGATTTCAGAAGCTGTACATTCTTTTTAAAAGCTTTCAAGAAATTTGTCGATCTTTAAAGGATATTGTGGAATTTTTATGGATTTGATGGATTTTTATGAGATTTCTAATAATTTTAAAAGATTTCAAGAGATTTTTCTAATTTTTAAAAGATTTTGTAGAATTGTTAAGGATTTCATGGAATCTGATGAGATTTTTAATACTTTTTATGGATTTTAAAGGATATAAAAGGGATTTTAATTGTTATCATAGAATTTGAAAGATTTTCAAGAATTTTCTGGAAATTTTAAGAGATTTTCATGAATTTTAAGCGATTTCGAAGGTTTTCGTGAGATTTTAATGATTTTTAAAAGACTTGATCGCATCTTTAAGGGTTTTATTAAATTTTATGAGACTTCTATTAATTTTAAAGGATTTCAAGAGATTTTTCTGATTTTTAAAAGATTTTGTTATTTTTAAGGATTTCATAGTATTTGACGAGATCTCTAATACTTTTAATGGATTTTAAAAGATATATATATAAAGGAATTTTAAATGTTATCGTAGAATTTTAAACAATTTCAAGATGAAGAAGTTTCTGGAAATTTTATTATAAGAGGTTTTCACGACATTGATCAAATTTCAATCGGATATCAAGGGATTTTTATGACCTAAAATATATTATGGGATTTAATGGATTTTAAAACTGGTCATCAGGGAATCTTATTGAGGGATTTCAAAATATTTTTATGATTTTTACAAAATTTTGTAAAATTTACAAGGATTTTGAAAGTTTTCGTAAAATTTTAAGAGTTTTCAAGAGATTTTTCTAATTTTTAAAATATTTTGTAAAATATTTAAGGATTTCATGGAATTTGATGAAATTCCTAATGATTTTAAGAGATTTTAAATGTTCAGAAACTTCATGAGGTTTCTAGGAATTTTTAGGGATTTTCACGAACAATGTATGCGAGATTTTCGAGAGATTTCGTTACACCACTTTTTTTAAGATAGGATTATCGTATATAAAATTAATTACCTACTTCAGAGTCGGATCATCCTCGATGTTGAAATTATCCTCCTGGAGTCCTTTGTACTGCGATTTTGTTAGATTGTAACCATTCTCACAAATTTCAATACTCGGTTGAACTAAATCCGACCAGGGCAATTTTCCAAATCGTTTGTGAGCCTCCCAATAACCAGCAAGTTCTCCAGGAACAGCTACTGAAAGTCCTCCTGTTTTTACAACAACAAAAAATACTCTTTCTATTCTTTTAAAGAAACTCAGATTTGAATTTCCCGCGCTATTCACGATAATTCTCGCGCGAAATTTGAATAGCAATACTTGCTTTTCGCACTTTAAACAGTAAAAGTAATACTTTTTTTCGGGAAATTTATACATTGTTGTATTTTTTTCGACTTTAGATCATTTTAATAAATTTATTTACCTGTTTTCGAGGCATTTTTTGCTTTATTGTCATACATGTGTTTATAAGCTGCCAAAGGAGCAGAATATCTCGCATCCAGAACATAAGCCTTTTTTGTTTCTCTTTCGTAAACTGTCATCAAAAATCCTCCACCGAATCCCAAACTATGCATATTTATAAAGCCGTTGCAAATCATGGCGGCCAATGTTGCGTCCACTGCCGATCCATTTTTGTCTAATACAGTTCTGAGAATGAAGGAAATAAAATTTATATTTTTATAATTTGGTTTCTTAAAAAATTTTCTTTTATTTTATTTATTTATTTATTTTTTTTTTTCAGTATATTGACTCACTTTCCAATTTGAGCACAAGGTGGTCCATCAGCACAAACAGCGCCTCTTTTGAAAATTCTTAACTTGCTCCACGATGGCGGTTGCGGATTTTCCGGATCAGGTGGAATTAATTGATTATCGGGATTAATATTCACTTTTAGAGACGCAACTATTAAAATAAGTGTTGCTGCAATTAAACCCGCCAAAATTTCTTTTAAATGAAACCTGAAAGAAGACAAATTTCAAAAGCCTTTTTTTATTCCGTTCTCTTTTTTTATTTTTTTTTTTGTAAATTAAATTTTCAGCATTTTATTTATATTCGAGAGAAATGTACATTATTCACTTGAATCCAATATTAAAAGTCCTTGTGTTTGACATTTTGTGACATAAAAGACAATCGATTATTTCGTGAAATGCTTTGCATTCTATTGTTTTTTTTTTTAATTTTATTATACAATATATCCTATCTTAAAAAAGTGGTGTGGATTCTACAAAATCTTTTAAAAATCATAAAAATCTTTTGAAAAAAAATTCCCCGAAAAGTTTTATAATCCCTTTATATCTTTTAAAATCTCTTGAATTCTCTTAAAATTTCTGGAAATTCCATGATAAAATTTAAAATCACTTAAAATCCTTAAAAACTATCAGAAACGTTTCGAAATTCTACGACAAGATTTAAAATCCCAGAAACCTTTTCATATCTCTTAAAATTTCGCGAAAACCTTCGAAATCGCTTAAAATTCGTGAAAATTTCTTAAAATTTCCAGAAACTTCTTAAAATTTTTTTAAATTCTACGATAACAATTAAAATCACTTTTATTTCCTTTAAAATCCATTAAAGGTATTAGAAATCTCATCAAATTCCAGGAAATACCTTAAAATTCCACAAAAATTTTCAAAATCATAAATTTTTTGAAATCCACGTTAAAATTCCCAGAAACTTCTTGAAATTCCTTAACATATAAAATCGCTTAAAATCCTACACAATCTTTTAAAAATTAGAAAAATCTCTTGAAATCTTTTTAAATTATTAGAAATCTCATAAAAATTCCACAATATCCTTTAAAAGTCGAAAAATTTCTTGAAACCCCTTAAAAAATGTACAGCCTTTGAAATCCTTTGAAATTCTACTAAATCTTTTAAAAATCGTAAAAATCTTTTGACATCTCTCCATAAAATTTCCTGACAAACTTTAAAATCTCTTAAAATTCCCAGAAAATTCTTGAAATTTTACATTTAAAATCCCTTTATATCATTAAAATCCGTTAAAATTATTAGAAATCTTATAAAATTCCATGAAATCCTTTAAAATTCTCACAAAATCTTTTAAAGATCAGAAAATCTCATAAAATTGCATAAATCGCTTAAATTCGTTGAAATATTCAAAAAATTTTAGAAACCTCTTAAAATTCCTCAAAAATTTAAAAATATTTAGAATCTCTTAAAATCTCTTAGAATTCTTAAGTCTCTTAAAATTGCATGAATTCCTTTAAAATCTCACGAAATATCCTAAAATCCCTTAAAATTCTACGAAATCTTTTTAAAATCCTAAAAATCTTTTGAATTTTGTAAAAATCACTTAAAAATCGTCAAATTTCCTTAAAATTCCTAAATTTCCTAGTAAATGTAAATTTTTCTCCGAAATTTTATGAGATTTTTAAGATACTTTAACGGTTGTGGAATTTCTGTGGATTTCAAAAGAATTTTAGAAATTTTTAGAAATTTTGATGAATTTTAAGGAATTTTGTCAACTATTAAGTGATTTTTAGGGATTTTAAAGTTCTCCATGAAATTTTAAAAGATTTCTTGAAACTTCAAAAAGGATTTCCTGAAATTTTAAGAGACTTTTAAGACATTTTAACGGTTGTCGTGGAATTTTAAGATAATTCAAGAGTCTTGCGGGAATGTTAAAGAAGTTGTGGGATTTTTGTAGATTTTAAAAGATTTCTACGAATTTTGGCGACTATCAAGTGATTTTTAGGGATTTTAAAGTTCTCCATGAAATTTTAAGGAATTTAAAAAGATTTTTATGATTTTAGGATATTTTCAGGGATTTTAACGATTGTTGTAGAATTTTCAGTCATTTCAAGAGTTTTTCAGGAATTTTAAAAGATTTCGATGAATTTTAAGGAACTTTGGCGACTATTAAGTGATTTTTTGAGATTTTCAAGGATTTTAACAGTTGTAGAATTATAAGTTAATATTATATTATATTATATATTAATTATATAATAATAATAATAATATATTAATATAATATAATATATTATATTAATATATTAATAATAAGAATCCACAAAGATTTGTGGATTTCAATGGATTTTAATGTGACATTAATTTTAAATTAATGTAAAAAATTTATAACGTATTAAAATATTCTTATGATCTAGATTTTTTCTTGTAATCGAGTGACGTTTGTGACTTGACTCTGCATATATTACGTAGTCTTTAAACGTAATATAGTCAGTTGACCTACAGTCTTCCAGCAATAAATAATCTTATATCTCAACGCGCTATTAAAAATTCTTGAAAATATAAGTAATGAAATCAGTTGGACTGCCTTTTTAGACCCCTTAAAACCCTTAAGACTTTCTCCAGATTTTTGTAACACAACCTAACGTGAACCTTTGTGAAATTATAATAATCTTACTTTTTTTTTTTGTGTTGAACAGGTTTTTGAACGTAGAGCTACAGCACTGGGAGAACTTGGGAAGATAAAATATCACAAAATTCATGTGAGTTTTTTGCTGAGTTGATAAGACTAATTCTTACTTTATATTTACAAAATATAATTTTCTCCAACCTTTCGTAAAAATACCTTAAGGAATTTTCCATATCCGCCACTTTTGCTGAAGAGGTGAGACCGAGGGTGAGACTCTTTTCATTTTTGGGCGAACTTTTATTACGACGTCTCATACATTTAAAAACTGTAATGAGATCATTGAAATTAAGGGTGTTGGATCCAAGTTCTAAATTCAATATTTGAATACTTCATTTTACTCAACAAATATGAGAATTAAATATTTTTTCGCTCTATAGACAAATTTATATTTTAAAATTTATATTTCATCAAATCTTTTGAAATTTGTTTAAATCTTGTTGAAGTCCTTCGAAATCTTTTGAGATTTCTGAAAATATTTCAAAAATTTTTAAATCCCTAGAAATCTTTGGAAATGTCTTTAAAATCTTTTGAAATCCTATTATAATAATTTAAAATATTTTTTTAAAAAAGCACTATAAAGTGAAAAAATATCTGTTCATAATATTTTTTGAGGAAAATACAATATTTACGAAAAAATATTGTAGAAAATCAGGATATGCCTATAATGATTTTCCTTTAATTAATATAATATATAATTAATATAATGTATAAAATAATTATATGAAAATCAGTTTAGAAAAATAATTATAGGAATAAATATAATACCTATTAAAATACTGATGATATTCTTACAATTTTTTTTCGAAAGGGACTAGGGTCCAACACCCTTAATATTAAGAATAATAATTTGAAAAAATATTTACCTTACTCCGGCTTTTCATTGTCGAAAATATTAAGATAAAAGTCTAATTTCTGCTTTCTGAAATAATCTTGATGATTTTCAAATTCCTCATACATATTCACTTGAAATTTTGGTTTTTGATTCTTAATGAAAAAGAGAGACAAAATAATAACGACTGAATGGGTGAAAACTAAGCAGTAAACTGGAACTAAATTTTCTCGTCGGCTGAGATAAAATCGATATGAGTTTGCGCTCTGCGCCTTCATTTTATTTTAGAGAATATTAAAAGCCCCTAGTCTTTTTCTTATTTTTCTTCTTAAGTAATATAAACAGAGGAGCAATATATGCAGAGAGGAAAATTTTTGTATCCCTAAAAATATTGAGATAAAGTCACAGTAATTTCGAATCACTTTAAAAAGCACTGAGAGAACTTTAATTCGCACAAACATGAGTTTTTTAAATAATTAAATTTGTTTTTTTATTACAAATTATAATGTGGTTCTTTGGATAATAAATTAAAAGTATAATGAATAAAAACTGGAGTGTTGAGAATATTTTTTCTCGTGTTTTGCACTGTTGCATTTATAACTCTTCTATTGCATAAGGATATTATAACACAATTTGTCTCATTCACGCTGACATCTTAATTATTACTTACATGAAAGTTTTTTTTATCTATTTTAAAATATTTTAAAATTTGAAATCTGCTTTAATTTTCTTGAAATATAAATTTTTGAAATATTTTGTAAATCTCTTGAAATTATTTTTAATTTTTTTATGTTTTCTAGAACCGCCTCAAATTTCTTAAAATCATTTTGAAATTTTGTAAAATTTCCTGAAATCTCTTGAAATTTTTTGAAATCGTCTGAACATTTTTTGTAATATTTTAAAGTATTTTGAAATATTTTTTACATATCTTGAAATCTTTTGAAATTTCTTTAAATTATTTGAAATCTTCTTGAAATCACCTCATATATTTTAAAATCTTTTTAAATCTTTCACAATATTTTAAAATCTGAGAAAACCTTGAAATATATTCTACACTCAAAGTTCGAGTGACTAATCCCTCGTAAAAAAATATTAAACCAGCTTATACTTAATCCATCGTATATTTCTAACAAATTATACACATTAGATAAATAATTTAAGTTTTGTACATTTTTATAATAATAATAATAATAATAATAACAATAATAATAATAATAATAATATAATTTTCCTTCCATACTATAATAAATAATATAACATTTTTTCGCTTATATTTACAATATCAATTCGAGAACTTTATCGACTTTACTTCATAAATAACTATATATAAATCGCTTTTCAAAATAATTATAATTAATTACGTCTAAAAAGTAATAGATTAAACATTCTTCTTTGTATAGTGCGACTTTGATATAAATATCTAAATAATCGAACTATCTCGTAATTTAAATTTAATTATTTAACAGTAGAAAATATTAAAAACTTAAAATATACATTCTTCAGGTACTCGTTATTAGAGAGAATTAGAACAGGTGTTGTGCAGTTATTGCAGAAATAAAAAAAAGTTCATTATAAAATAATGCGTCAAAAAGACATATTTAACTAAATCCGATCTTATAATTTTCACCTTTAATCTTTAAATCTAGTAAAATGCTGGACCATGCAACATTTAACAACCGGTTTGCCTTCAAGAGTTCTAAATTATTTTTATAATTAATTATTTACATTCATTTTGTAAAGTAAATTTAAGATTCTTGGACCCAAATCCTGTCCTCAAAATTCAATTTCCTCATTTTACTTTTAGATTTGGATCCAAGATTCTTGATTTAGTTTACTTTTGGACATCCAGTTTTTATACTCAACAAATATGCCAACAGTATTTGTTTCAACGATTTTTCTACTTATTCCAATAGATTTTAAGGGTTTCGGATCCGAGTTCTAATCTCGAAATTCAATTTCCACATTTTACTCAGCAGATATTAAATAAATATTTTTTAAGTAAAATGGGGAATTTGAATTTTGAGATTAGAATTTGGATCCAATACTCTTAAAAGTCGTAAATAAATCTCTTATGGTAATATCGAATTAATATAGATACAAATATCAATATTATTATTACTATAATAATTAATTAGTATTAATTTATTCCTTTATTATTATTATTTTTAGCGCTATTTCTCCAAGTCTTACGAATTCGGAAAATTCGTCTTATATAGGATTGGTCGGAAAAAGAAAATTTTACAAATCAAAAACTCATTTTGAGATAAAGAGAAAAAAATTTAGTTTTTTGAACCACCCTATTATATACACCGAAGAATATAAATTACACAATTTATTTTTTATCTTATATACAAATTGTGTCCTATATCTGAACTATAATAGCAACTTATATGCCATCTAGAAATTTTTAAAAATTAATTTATAATATTAAAAAATGTTTGGCCTTTGTGACTCGACCGCTTTTGTATTTTTAAATAAGTGAAAATTCATTATTAATTTGGAAATAATTTTCTAACTGCATTAATGATTATAGATAATTATGAAAATTTTGAAAATATGAATCTATCCTCATATTAGTGGACACATTAGTTACAAGTCGCTATATTTAATTAGGAATTAAAATGTGGAAGTACAAAAATATAGTCTTAGGATATGTCATGTCGATTATTCTGACTTCAACAGTAGCAGGAATGTCCAGTGAGATTTCTCAATTTTTATATAGGCGATGAAAATTTCATATACGTATATAGGGAAGGGATACGGAAATTGATTGTCAATATTTATATTTAATCTAAAGGAAAATATTGCATATTTTCACGCATGATTGTCGGTTTTTAAATATTGAAAAAATTTCTCTTAAAAATTGTATTTTTGTAAAAGAAAAAATTCAAAATAATTCCAAGGAATTCAACAAATTCAAATTAAATCAATAAAATACAATGGAATTCTGCAGTATTCGAAATAATTCTAAGCAATTCGAATTAATTCCAATGAATTTCGAGGAATTCCAGTGAATTTTAATTTGCACGAATTTAAAGGAATTAACAAAAATTCAGTAAAATTCCGAAGAATTCAAAATACATTCATAGGAATTCAAAAGAATTTAGAAAATAATTTAAAAGATGTCAAAGGAATTCAATAAAACTCAACAAAATTCCATTTTAATCCTTTTGAATTCATCATAAATTCTTTTCACTTCTTTTCAGTTCGTTTTAATTCACTCGAATTCTTTTTAATTCGATTGAATTAACTTGAAATCACAAAGTCACTTAAATTTTTTTTTAATTGACTTGAATTCTTTTCAACTTAGCTGAACATATAAATTCTTGATAATCAATCTCTTGCAGTAGAAAATATAAACCAATGCCTGCCAACGACATTTTAAAATAATGTTACCAATTACTCTCCATTTTTCTACAAAAATTCACAATGTGAAAAAATTTTTAATAATTGTAGCTCCTTCCCAAAACGTATTTTTTTTTTATTTGTACTGAATGAATGCAACCATTTCATTTTATTACATTCATCGTCAATTAGAAAATTTTTTTTTTACTTGTCCCTTAACGAGTTGCATATTAAGAGTGTTGGATCCAAGTTTTAACTTCGAAATTAAATTTCCTCATTTTACTCAACAGATATAAAAGATAAATATTTTTTCGCTCTGTATCCATATTTTAATTTAAAGTTTGAATAGCGCTACAGAGCGAAAAAATATTTGTTTATAATATTTGTTGAGTAAAATGACGAATTCGAATTTTCAAGTTAGCATTTAGATCCAACACCCTTAAGATTTTCATCTCACGTTAAAAGGTGCGTCTTTTTTTCATGAACTTCTTCCGAACTGCTCCAGCTTGTGTCACTCTCACTTTGCTCTTGGGTATTTTCCGTTTTTTCTTCTTGTGCGAGTCGCAACCTTTCCTCTTTATATTGACGGTCCCTTTCCTGCAACAGGTCCCTTCGCTGTTAGGAGCATTGATTGAATTCTGGAAAGTGTATGTATGAGGTTTGGTTAAAAATGAGTCAGGATTATGATTTTCTCTAAAACCTAGGGGCAAATGGGTCGTAACCACTTTGTAGGCCTAAATGAAGAGTGGGCGTTATCAAAAAAGTGGGAGTGGTTAAAAAAGACGTGCTGAAAAAGTAGGAGTGTCTAAGAGGCGTTACCATAGAAAATAGGAGTGGTAAATAATATTGAGCAAGGTTAAGGGGTAAAAGGGGTCGTAGTCAAAGTTTGTAGGCGTTACCTGGTGAATAAGCATATCAAGGGACGTTTGCGTGATTTTAAAGGCGCAACAAAGGCAATGGGCGTGGAAAAGGAGGTGTAACCAAAGTTTGTAGGCGTTGCTTGGAGACTGGACGTTTCCAAAAACCTGGAAGTGATCAATTAGAGTGGTGACCAAAGATATGTGTTCAATAAAAGTAAGAGTGTTTAAGAGGCGTTACCACAAAAATGGGAGTGGTAAATAATAGTGGGCGTGGTTAATGGGCGTGTCAGGAAAAATAGGCGTTGTCAAATAGGTGTAATAAAAGAAAAGGGCGTGTTTAAGTGAAGCGGGCTAAAGCTCTGAGGGTTTTTAAATACAAAGGTAGTTAAAAATGTGCAATTTATACCAATGGCAACGTTCTGGATGGAAGAGTAGAAGTCGTGGTTGTGGCTGTATTGTCAGTGTTTTCGCTGCTTTCGCTATTTTGTTCGGTAGCTCTGCTACCGATGAAAATGACTCCTTCCTCCAAAGTCTTCACTCGAACAAATTTTCGCCCGGTTGTCCAGGACTCCATTAAATTTTTATTGGCACTGCTTCTCTCTTTTTTTTGCTTAACTCCGGTCGTCCAAACGCTTGCGTCGCTACTTCCGGTGCTACTCTCGCTCCCGGTGCTGGGTTGTCTCCATCTACGTTCTTCAAATGAAAAAGGTCAAAAATCTTTCAATTGGGAAAAAATTGATCCGTGGGATGAGATCAATATAAATATATCGACATAGATCACCAAAATCGAAGCCAACTGAAAAGAGTCAGAGAGAAAGAGAGAGGGAGAGAGAGCGATAGAGAGAAAATGAATAGCAACTCAGATTCTAATTAATGTAAATGAAGGAGAAAATCGAGGGGTTAACCACTTGAAATTTTGATCTACATCTGAATTAAAAAATTCAAAGAATTCTTTTGATTTCAAAGAAATTAAAATTCAATTATTATTATTATTCAATTTAAAATCGAGGGAATTGAAAAGTGATTAAGAAAATTTTTACACTTGAATTCAGTTAACGCTTAACCCCTCATGAAAAATAAATCGATTTTAGAGAAGCAAACCACATAGAGCACATCTATTTGTACGTAATTTATCAAATCTTTTACTTTCACAAATCTGCAAATCAGATGTCGCTCCTGAAAAATTTTTCATAAGCAATGGACTTTCGCAGTCCTGACTCTCTTCGCTGCAAGCTCGAGTTATCAAAATCCTTGGGCTTTGATTTGGAGTATCACTCATAGCTAAACACCCACCATCATTTCCGACAATTGAAACGATTCCTTCAAAGTCGTTAGAATATCGAGAACCCAACTGAAGGCTCGCTGTGCTTGCACTCGTCCTTACAGGTTTGATAGGTCCTCCTTTAGAGAAAAAACAAATGATCAATAGAAAATTTATAGAGTATTTTTTTTCACTCGGGGGGTCTCAACATTTTTTTAATTAATATGAATTTTATATAAATGGGCGGGACCAGGCGTAGTGGGCGTGGTTAAGAGGCGTTACCAAAAATTGGACGCGACCAGTCATAGTGGGCGTGGTTAATAGGCGTTACCAAAACTTGGGCGGGATCAATTATAGTGGGCGTGGTTAAGAGGCGTCCAAAAATTGTGCGGAACCAGTCATAGTTGGAGTAGTTAAGAGGTGTTACTAAAAATTGGACGGGACTAGTGATAGTGGGCGTGGTTAAGAGGCGTTACCAAAAATTGGGCGGGACCAGCCATAGTGGGCGTGGTTAAGGACGGGAATTTCTAAGAAGGTGTAGTTAAAATTGGAGTTATCAAACAAAATTACACTGTTCAAGGATAGTTGATATGGTTAAGGGGCGTGTCAGGGGAAATAGGCATGGTAGAAAAAGGCGTGGTAAAAAAGGCGTGGTAAAAAAGGCGTAATAAAGGCAAAGGGCGAGTTTAAGTGAAACGGGCTAAGGGGCGTCGACTAAGAAACTGGACCGGAAAAGAGGGCGTGAAAAAAGTTTTTAGGTGTCACCTGCGAAGTAGGGATGGACAAAAAAAATGGGCGTAGTTTAGGTAACGGCTTGAGATGGAGTATTAGATTAGCGATCCTGTATAATGATATAGATAAGAGTGATTTTACGGTTTTTTGTTATTCCGCGATTTAACGACACCACGCCTTAGATCCATCAATCAACTCATAGCTTAAGCTTTCCTACAGTGTCATCAAGATATATCTGGCCTCACCTAGATCAGCATTTGGCACCCTGAGAGTGTTGCATGAAGCAGCGGTTTGTAATCTAGTGCGGTGAAATGGTTTTCGTAGGTTGCGTTCGTCGAAAGGATTTCCGGTTCTGCAGGAACCAAGAACTAATAAAGCCTCGCTGAGACGTCGCTGCAGTGGTGTGAAGGGGAAGAAGGAGGTTTGTCCATTTCCTGAAGGCCTCCTTGAACCAGTCGCGCTCGGTGTTCGCGCCTGAATTTCCTGCAATTAGATCGATCGATAAGTTTGCTTAAAGGAACAAGAAGATGAGGCTCGAATAAATAATTGTATTTCTGGTGGCGCGTGGAATTTGCTTTGATCAAACATCAACTCAGCGTATTTTTAGCCAGAGGGTGTTTCTCCATTTTCCCCCTGGTGGGAAGAGTAAAAGATAGACATCGACGCCACTGTACCACACCTTTTTTTATTAGTAGCCGTTCTTATTTCTCATTCAAGGTCATTGTAAATGTGAAAAGGAAGTATGTTAAACTGTCTTTCCGATACTCTTGCCTGAAATATTTATTTAAATTTATTCTTCAGGATGGTGATTAGAGGTCAGTGCTAGTAGTTGACTAATAGTGAGTCAATGACTGAGGAGATAATTTTCTACTAGTCACTGTTTAAACCTGAACGATATCTCAGGAGTGACCTGACCCAGCGACCTTGAAAGGAAATGAGGCGAATGATGTTTCAATCAGCGTATTACCTGCTGTAGTTCCGATTTGGTAGCCTTCTTCCGCCAGTAGTTTTGCACAGAGCGTCGCAAGGTTCGTGATTTGAGACCATAGAGGAGGCCGTTTACGGGTGGTGAACAGGCAAGAAGAAGTGAGGCCAAGGACGCAAAACGTGGATGTGCATGTACACGTTGAGTTCCAACGTCTCCGAGTCCAATCGCATAGCAGGCTTCCCACAGGACCAATCCGCAATAAGGAAAGTAGAGCAAATAAAGAGAACCAACGAGTTGCATCACCTGTCAAACAAAATTGGTCTTTTAGTTTACTGGCCTAGTCTCGGTATTGTTGTTTAAACGATTTCAAAAAGATTCCAGGAGATTCTTAACAATTTCAATGGATTTTGAAGGATTTCAAAAGATTCATGACGGCTGTGGCTAATAATCCACGCCCACAAACTTTGACCACGTCCACTTTCAGTCAAACCTTCTTTAACTAAAGTTGGGCGTGGAAATTGGGCGTGGCTGAAGTTTGTGAACATGAAAATGGGCGCGAACAAAATTTGTGGGCGTGGTTAAGGATAAAATGGGGCGGTTCTTGAAAAAATGACATCAGCGAGATTTTTTTATAACATTGGCGACTGAAATTCAATTTTCAGATACCTAAACACGCGGAGAACGTTATTAGACATCTAAAGGGAAAGGGGGCGTGGTTGAAGTTTGTGAACGTGAAAATGGGTGTGGTCAAAATTTGTGGTCGTGGTTAAGGATAAAATGACGGCTGTGGCTAATAATCCACGCCCACAAACTTTTACCACGTCCATTTTCAATCCAACCTTCTTTAACTAAAGTTGGGCGTGGAAAGGGGGCGTGGTTGAAGTTTGTGAATGTGAAAAGGGGCGTGGTTAAAATTTGTGGGCGTGGTTAAATATAAAATGAGGCGGTTCTTAAAAAAATGACATCAGAGAGATTTTTTAAAACATTGGCGATTGAAATTCAATTCTCAGATACCTAAACACGTGGAAAACGTTATTAGAGATCTAAAGGGAAAAGGGGCGTGGCTGAAGTTTTTGAATGTTAAAATGGGCGTGAACAAAATTTGTGGGCGTGGTTAATGATAAAATGGGGCGGTTCTTGAAAAAAATGACATCAGCGAGAGTTTTTTATAACATTGGCGACTGAAATTCAATTCTCAGATACCTAAACACGTGGAGAACGTTATTAGAGATCTAAAATTACAAAATGACATACCGTGCTCGCAGCACTGTGAAAACGAGGCGGTCCACCGGCATTGGGTGAGGTTACTGATGGGATAAAAAATGGATTTCTCTGGTGCGTGATGGTCACCTGGGCGCTCAAAGTGACCTCATAAATGGCACTTGCAATACGATGCCGATGATAACGAGCTATTCCAAGTACCCGTAAATTACAGGCCGTTACGACCACTGCCGGTAGTGCCAGGCCAAGCAGTGTGTACGCCAGGCCGTAAAGAGCCGCTGATGATCCCCAGCTGTCGTTTCCAAAGTCCGGAGCGCAACAGCCGAGACCGGGAATGTATGTGTAAGGTGGTGCTAATCCTGAGATTGGCGGTAAGCAGAGTAGCAATGAGCCGGTCCAAGAAGCTGCTAATCCGAATATCACTCGTCGTGGTGAGACCAGCGCCGCGTAATGTAGCGGGGCAGCGATCGCATAATACCTTCGTGAAAATAAACTCTCTTTTGAAATTTCTACAGTTTGAATTAAATGTATTAAGTTTGCTGGAGGGGCGCCAGGTCTCACTCTCTTCAGATTCAGCTTGAGTTGAAGTTGAGAAAGAAGAAGCAGTTGATATTTTTATTATTTTCAATTTATTTTGGACAATTCAGTCCTGAAGCGGGTCTGAGGTTCGACTTTTCACCCTAGT
>CAJFCP010000566.1:161611-188690 GCA_904066005.1 Synergus itoensis | reverse complement strand
TCTCTAGGGACTAAAAAGTACTTTTTACTCTCTAGGGACTAAAAAGTACTTTTTACTCTCTAGGGACTAAAAAGTACTTTTTACTCCCTAGGGACTAAAAAGTACTTTTTACTCCCTAGGGAGTGAAAAGTAGAACTTTAGCTCCGCTTCCGTGAACAAGTGAACTGAGGCTTTTTAAAAAAGAGGCAACAGTCTCAAGAGAGATTTCAAGGTCAATTTGGGCTCTTTTTAAAAGAATTTCAAGTGTGAAGATTGAGACAAACCTTTCGCAGTTTAGGCCCGTTACAGTCCAAAGGGCCACTGGGTGTAGAAGGGCAAGAAGAAATCCGTGAATAACGCACCAGGTGCCGGCAATTGGCCATGAACCAGTACTGCATATTAAAATCACTAGACAAACTGCCGCCTCGACTGCACCTAAGTGAATCAATAGCAAGGTGTTGGCACTTTGCTGTTGATGAATCTGTGTCAAAGAAGTAAAAAAGTCTCAGATAGATGCTACTTTCATTAGATTTGGGCCAATTATTCAACTATCCAATTAATAAAAGAGTTCTGTGTATTGAGATATGGAAACAATGGTATATTACGTCTCAAGAGGACAAAAGGGACTTTTTCAACGAGTGTAAAAAATAAATACATAAGTTGAGAAAGTCCCTCTCTCCAATGACGCACACGATATTTTTTCATATGACTATGAAGCGGGCTAAAGCTCTGCTTTTCAGTTCGTAGGGAGTAAATATTTTATTTATGAAATTAGTCACTCTTTAGTCTCTAAGGAGCTAAACATTATTCACTATTGACGTCACTTTTTCGTCCCTGGCGATTAAAAAGTACTATTTTCTCCCCAGGGAATAAAAAAGCTGAGCTTTAACTTCGTTTCATAGGCATAGAGTAAAAATTTCTTTTCACTCCCTAGGGACTAAACACCATTTAAACAAGACGTCACTTTTTTGTCCCTAGGTAGTAAAAAGTACTTTTTTCTTCCTGGAGACTAAAAAGTAGACCTTCAGTTCTGTTTCATAGATATGAAGTAAAAAAGTACGTTTTAATCCCTAGGAGCTAAATATCGTTTACTTATAACGTCACTTTTTATTTCCTGGGGATTAAAAATGTCCTTTTCTCCCTAGGGACTAAAAAGGCTTTTTTTTCTCCTAGGTGATAAAAAGTACCTTTTTTTCCCTAGGAACTAAAAAATTCAACTTCAGGCCCACTTCTTCGGTATGCAAAACGTCTGAAGTCATGTGTGTGTTAGAAAAAAAGGAAATTTATGCTTTTTACCTGTTTTCCGAGTCCAAGAACGACGAGAAGTATGTAGGCGTTAAGAAGAAGGCCCACACAGGATACAAGGACGATTGGTACACCAAAGGCCCAAGGGCCCATTCCTCCTTCTCCCTTAGCTCGATTATTGACCTTGAGTCAACGTAATCGGATTTGACGTTAACTTTTTGCCGAGAAATAATTGCAAATATGTTTTGCTATTGATTTATATTTATTTTATAATTCATGTATCATTCGATATATTTCATCTCGATTGTTGTCATGGTTGTCATCCTTCTCGGCTCCGATTCCGCTTAACGTCACCTTGATGACAATGATGAGAAAC
Organism: Synergus itoensis; assembly: GCA_904066005.1. NCBI lineage: Eukaryota > Metazoa > Arthropoda > Insecta > Hymenoptera > Cynipidae > Synergus > Synergus itoensis. Next base: position 187,090 of record CAJFCP010000566.1, on the reverse strand, counting down.
GCGAGCAAGTGCTGAATAACACATGAAAAGAAAATATCAAAAGCTGGTGCCAACGATTGGATGAAATCTAGGTAAAATTGGATTATAGCTCTCTAAATTTAGTCCTCACACCGAGAGGTAGACGCTACTTATCATCGCCATTCGGTTTTCCGAGCTTTCACGTTCCTTGAAGCATATTGGATTTTATTTATTTTTAACACACCCCCGACTGATCAATATCTCTAGAATTTTGATTGTCTGATCCGGTACTCTTGTTGCGTATCTAATTGGAAATATCGCTCTGATAGAGAATTTATTACAATATTTTGATACTGAAAGAATAATTTAACTATAGTTATTTTCTCTATTTTTGCACTTATTTTTGCAAAAGTAGAATTTTAGTTAAATCGCGACTTTTGAAGCTGGAATCTTTTGGAGAAATTTTTGAAAAACCTGTTATTTATGATTCCATAATTTACAGTAAAATTGAACCAAGTATCACGTTTTATTATGAAAATTATTTGATTACAGTTTATTGTACCTGTACCTGAAAAAATCTATTCTGTTTCCAAAACGAATTCCACAATTTTTATATATTTTTTATTTCAAAGTATTCTTGGAACAACTATATTCATAAAAAAAATTCTTGTCTGAGAAATTTTCAATTAAAGTTTATTCAGCTGCGTCGTGGATAAATCCGCATTAAATTGATAATCCAAGAGCTGAACCGGATATTGTATTTAATACTTAAAATCCATTTCGCAGAATTGGGAAATTACGTCTGAAGAAAATCATAAAAAAAGATGATCCTCTTTCAAATATATCAGATCGAGTCTGAAATTAAAGAAATAAAAATTTAAGAGTGTAGAGCAAAAAAATATCTGATTTGAATACTTTATACGTAAAATTACTACCTTGAATTTTGTATTCAAACCAAAAAGTTTCATTCCGATCTAATCCGAAATCGAACCAAAAATTCCTATCCGAATGAATTTGAGCATGAACTAAGAATTCCTATCCGACTGAATCCGATTTTAAAACAAGGATATCAATCCGACTTAATCCAAGATCAAATCAAGATTTCTACCCAGATTGAAAAAGATGGAAAAGTCAGCTCGGAACGGTTTCGGATTGATTCGAATTCGAAAGAACTAAAAATCTGTCGGTTTCATGCGGATCGATTCAGATTGGAAAGGATTGAAAGTCATTCCGATTCATTCGGATTGATATCGGATTCATTTGGCTTAAACTTTGAAACGATTTACTGATTGAAAAGAATTAACAAGGATTAAAAAATCCTTCCGAATGAGACTCGGATTCATTCAAATTGATCGTTCGGATTGAAATGTGAGTTCAGATTGGTTTCAGATTCATTCGAATTGGAAAGGATTGAAAGCCGGTTAGGATTCATTCGAATTGGAAAGGATTGACAATCGTTTCGGATTCTTTCGAATTGGGGACTCAAAGTGCAAAAGATTGAAAAGTAAGCCAGGACTGGTTTCGTATTGATTCGGATTGGTTCCGGATAGCTTCTGGATTGATTCTGATTGGTTCCGGATTAATTCGGATTGGAAAGCATTGGAAATCGTTCAGATGCATTCGAATTGAATTTAGAGTTATCCCACGGATTGAAAACGATTAAAAAGGATTGAAAACTTTTGTCGCCAGGACCTTAATATAGAATTTTTTCTTCATTCTATTCTAAAAAGATGATATTAAAAATAAACAATTAACTAATTTATTATGACTAATTAATAAATTAATTTAATAATTAATTAACCAGTTTTTCAAATAATACTGTACACAACTATGAATACTGTATTTTTTTTTAGAAAACAAAACCACAATTAAACATCAATACAACTGTAAACGTAGTTAATTTTGAAAACAATCTAACAACTATTATTTTTTATAAAGCAAAACACATGTTGTAATTATTTAATTTATAAAATATAAGGAAACTTTTTTTATAAATACTAGCAAACCAAGAGACGCGCTACTCGCGCATTGTTTTATTTTTATTCTTACAATTTTACAATTATTCTTACAAATTTACAAAATTTTTTAAAGATTTCAACTTTAAGCGATGTCAAAAGGTTTGCAAGAGTATTATGGGGTTTTAAGAAATTTTATGAGATTTATAATAATTTTAAGTGATTTAAAGAGATTTTTCTGGTATTTAAAAGATTTTGTGAGAATTTTAAAGGATTTCATGAAATTTTATAAGATTTCCAATAGTTTTAAGGGACTTTACAGATATAAAGGGATTTTCAATGTTACCGTAAAATTTCAAGAATTTTCTGGGAATTCTAAGAGATTTTAAAGTTTGTCATGGAATTTTCTGGAGAGATTTCAAAAGATTTTTTACAATTTTTCAAAGATTTAGTAGAATTTAAAAGGATTTCAAAGGCTGTAAATTTTTTAAGGGCTTTCAAAAAATTAATCGATTTTTAAAATACAGGGTGAGTTTTTTATCTTGAGACATCGAAATATCTCAAAAAATACTATTGAATAATATTGAATAAAAACTTTTTATTTTTGAGGGGGAAAATCAAATATGCAAAAATTTACCCCACGCCACCCCCCCAAGAGGCTGGGGCGGGGGTAACTTTATAATTTTAAATGGCAATCCCAATTTTTTATAACGGATTACAAAAAAATGTTTCGAATAAAACTTACGTATTTTTTGACGGAGAATCTGAATCCGTTATAAAAAATTGGGATTGCCATTTAAAATTATAAAGTTACCTCCGCCCCAGCCTCCTGGGGGGGTAGAGTGGGGTAAATTTTTGCATATTTGATTTTCCCCCTCAAAAATAAAAAGTTTTTATTCAATACATTTTTCACGTAGGATGCGTATTTTTTGAGATATTTTGATGTCTCAAGATAAAAAACTCACCCTGTATATTGTGGAATTTTTTAGATTTTATGGATTTTTATGAGATTTCTAATAATTTTAAAAGATTTCCAGAGATTTTTTTAATTTTTAAAAAATTTTGTAGAATCGTTAACGATTTCATGGAATTTGACGAGATTTCTAATCTAAAAATTCTAGGATTTTTTTAGAGATTTTCATGAATTTTAACGTGGATTTGAAAAGATTTATGAGTTTGAAAATTTTTGTGGAATTTTAAGGGATTTTATGGAATTTGAAGATATTTATAATACTTTTAATGGATTTTAAATGATATAAAAGGGATTTTAATTATTATCATAGAATTTGAAAGAATTTTAACATAGATTTTAAGAGATTAATGATTTTAAAAGTTTTTCTGAACTTTTAAGTTTTTTCAAGTAATTATTCTAATTTCTAAAAGTATTTGTAAAATTTTTAAGGATTTCATGGAATTTCATGAAATTTCAAGAGATTAATGATTTTGAAGGTTTTCGTAGATTTTTAAGGATTACCAAGTAAATGCGTAAGGGGTAGGGGGTAAATTATATTATAATTAAATAAAATATTAATAAATAAAGAATTAATTAATTGAAAAAAAATTATATAAATTAGTATTTTAATAAATATTTAAATACCGAGAGGTTTTATATCAAATGTAATATATTTACCTAAATTCTAAATGAAGAGAAAATTATTTAAATTTAATATAAATATTAAATTTTTTACTTGATTAATAAATTATTATTATAAAATATAATGCATTATATTGCATGTATTTATATTTTTATATTATTATATATAATAATATATATATTTATATTTATAATAATATTTATAAAATTTATATATAAATTAATTTATAAAATTAAAATAATTTATATATATAATATAATAATTATATTTATATAATAATAATATATTTATATTTATTTATATTGCGCGCTCCATGGAGCGCGCATTCGTTCTTGTAATATCAATTTGCGAAGATGTTTAATTGTTTATATTGTTTGTATATTGTATATAGTGGCACTTTATTGTCTTATATGCGTTCTAGAAGAGCTGGAGTTTCTAATTTGGTTAGTGGGAAGCACAGCGGTTCCATTAAGGACCATTAAGGAAACCCGATGTCGACGTCGGGACGACTCGCGATTTCCGTCGTTCCTTTAGCATTAGTTTGGTTTGCCAAACATATAAATTAGAGCAGATGCGGTAAATGGAACGCCACATCTAATGAATTTAGATTGGAAAGCATTAGGCTCTGCCTTAAACGATTTTGATTCGCCCGAGTATTCTTAGTGAATTACGACCCATTTTCCTTATTAATGGTGGAAGAAATATAAAAAGAAAGCAGAATAAAGAAAAATAATCTAGAATAAAAAATACAAGAGGAAAGAGAATAATTTAGAAACATTTATGGTGTTGGGTTCAATAATTTCAACCTCATTTTATCTCTTTATTTTTTTTTCCTGAATGAAATATTATAATTAAATATATCTAAAAAAAATATAAGAAAAAAATATCTAATTGTAATATTTGACAAGTAAAATGAAGAAATCGAATTTTGGAGTTAGAACTTGCTGGATTCAACACCCTGAAAGTCGAATTATAAATTAATAAAAAAAAAACATAAAGTGGATTAATTTGGAAAAAAAAATAGTAAACAGTGTATAATTTTGTAATAAAGTTTATATTTTACTTTAAGGAAGAGGGAGGCTAGTAATAAAATGAAAACCGTCCAGAATCTTTTCATCGATATTTTTCCATCATGAAATTGATTCAACCCCGGACGTGAAGTTCACTTTTTTACTCTCTTATTGCTTTCTAAGTGCCATTACTCTTGCCTGAGTTATAGCCAGACATATAATTCTATAAAAAAGCTACTATAAAGCTGCATAATTTTTCTTAGAGCTTGTGACGTTGTTCCCGAACATAAATGCTTTCCTCAAATTCAAAACCGCTGAGAATGCAATAAAAATTGTTGTCCTTGTGAATTCAATAAGAAGATAGTGCTCTGAACGTTATGATCGCATTATTCGATTATTGGAAATGTTATCGCGTCAATCGAAGTACCAACAACGAAATTGCAAGCAACCAATAAGAATAGAAATGAGTTAAAAGATTACGGTCTTTTTATATTTAAAATATATTATCACTTGTGCAAATTAAATATTTTTAAGGGGATTCATAATAAATTAAGAGAATTGAAGATGGATTCGAAAGGATTCAAAAAAAATTTAAGATGAATTCAAAAGATTTTAAAAGAATTAATAGGAATTCAAAGGAGTTCAAAAGAATTCAAAGGAATTCGAAGGAATTTTTAAGTATTTGAATACCAAAGAATTCAGAGCGATTCGAAATAATTGAGGAGAATTCAAAGAAACTAAAAAAAAATTGAAATAAATTGTTAACAATTCCAAATAATTCAAACTATTATATTGTAATTATTTTATTCAATAGAATTACAAGGGATTTAAAGAAATCCTACCAAATTCATCGAAATTCCTTTGAATTCTCCAGAATTTCTTTACACTTTTTGGAATTGCTTCGAATTCTTTAAAATTCCATTGAATTATTTGAATTTCAAAGTGAATGAAAAAAATTCTAAAGGCTTTAAAGGAATTCCATTGAATTCCGTGAAATTCCTTTGAATTCTTCAGAATTTTAAATAATTCATAAGAATTCTATTGAATTAAAAATAAAAAAATAAATAAATAAATTCTGCTGAATTTTTTTTAATCCCACTTGAATTCTATTGAGTGCTTTTAATTCAATTCTTCTAAATTCACTTGAACTCTCTTGAATTATTTTGCAGAGAAATTGATGGAGAATCAGTGGTCGTAATGCGATCAGAGAAAACGAATGAGATGGAAAAAAAATCGATTTAAGCTCGTCCTGCTCTCAACGCGAAATCATTGTTGTGGTTTATGCAGATTATATCCTACTCTCAATTAGTCATGATTTGAAAATAATCAGAAAATGTGAAAACGTTTATTTTTTCTAAAAAAATTCCTAACTGTAAATTGTCCCCGCAGGGTGGAAAAAATTAAATAAAGAATTAAGCATGCTAATTAATTCCAGTCACGAAAGCTGACATTTTCATCAGGACTTCGACCAGGACGTTGAAATTATCGAACTTTTGGGAGGAGTTCACAAGTTTCGTGAGATTAGTTCATTAATCACTAACTGCTGATAACAAGAAAAGTGCCAGCCTTTTTTTTCCCAATTTGTATCAGTTTCGGGAGAAAGGACTCTTCTTTTTCAACAGGTCGTGGCTCACTTAATAAGGTTTCGGTCTCATCAACAAAAGGTAACGGGTTCAAATCTTCCGGTCGTCACTTGTTTTTTTTTAATATCCATTATTAATTTTCTCCTTTTAACGGCGTTGGACCCAAGTGTTGAGCTCAAAATTCCATTCTCCATTTTACTCAACGAAAATAATAGATAAATATTTTTTCGCTCTGTGGCGCTAATCTTTTTTCAAATATAAGACTGCATACAGAGCGAAAAAATATTTAGTTTCGATACTTTTTGCATAAAACGAGGAATTCAAAATCTAACTTCAAAATTGAATATTTTCATTTTACTTAAAAAATATTTGAATCAGATATTTTCTCGCTCTGTACGCATAATTCTAGTTAAAAACTGATTAATTATACAGAGGGAAAAAATTCCAAATTTAATATTTAAAGAGTAAATTAATTTTTTTTAAATCCCTTCACATTTTCTTGAAATGCCTTCAAAAGGCAAACAAAATAATCGCGCACATGTTGGTTTGGTGATCTCTTAAAATTTTACAAAAAACTTAGAAATTCTTCAAAATTCGATAAAATCACTAAAAGTAACTTGAAATCTTATAAAATCTCTTGAAAATCCCAAAATTTTTTTAAATTCATTACAAATTTCTTGAAATTCTTTTGAATGTCTTTAAATCTTTCTAAGTATTTTGAAATCACTTCAAATCTTTAGTAATTCTTCAAAATCATTTGAAATCTTTTCGAAATCTCTTAAAATTCCTTAAAATCCTGGAAATCGTTTGAATCGCTTAAATTCCCTTAAAATCACATAAAATCTCTTAAAATCCTTCAGACTTTGTTAAAATAGCAAAAATCTCTTGAAATCCTTTAAAGTCTCTTCTAAACTTCTTCAAATTCTTTAAAATCCTTTAAAACTTTTTAAATCGATTTATATCGCTTGCAATTCTTTAAGGGCGTTGGACCTAAGTGTTGAGCTCAAAATTCCATTCTCCATTTTACTCAACGAAAATTATAGATAAACATTTCTTCGCTCTGTAGCACTAATCTTTTTTCAAATATAAGACTGCATACAGAGCGAAAAAATATTTAATTTCAATACTTTTTGCATAAAATGAATTCAAAATCTAAATTCAAAATTGAATATTTTTATTTTATTTAAAAAATATTTGAATCGAATATTTTCTCGCTCTGTACGCATAATTTTAGTTAAAAACTGATTAATTATGCAGAGGGAAAAAATTCCAAATTTAATATTTGTTGAGTAAAATGAAGAAATCGAATTTTTAGATCAGAATTTGACTTCAACACCCTTAACTTTTATTTTTACTTCATAAATTTGTCAATTTTCATTTCGGGTCTAATTCTAAGAGAAGAATTAAAAAGTCTAGATTGGGTTAACTCGAAATGATACAAATTATCTGTTATTACTGTTTCTTCCGTCCTTATTACTGTCCAAGTGTCTGTCGACTTTATATACAATTGGGAGGGAGGAAGCAAGTAAATTGAACTTCCTTATCGCTACTGAAAAGAAGAACAAAGGAGTCTAAGATTTTTGCTTGACGACGTCTGAAAAATTTATTTACAAATATTAATTAAAATCCGGATATTAATTTCTGTAAACCCTTCAAGATAAAAATTCAATTCACTTATAATATCGTAAGCGACGAAAGGACTTAAAATTCACCTCGTCGTAACGAAAGACAAATTATTGCTTCAGTTGATGTTACGTGCTCATGCATTTTTACATGATACGATATTATACGATACAAGGCACGTACGTAAGACCTAATCTCAATAATGCTCCGAACGAAATTGATGAATATATCTCATGGAAACCTTTTAAGGTTTTCATAGTCCTGATAAGAATTTCGGATAGGAAAAATTCTATCAACTTGAGTCCGTTTCATATAGGAATTTGTATCCGAATCAAAAAGTTTTATTCCGATCTAATCCGAAGACGGACCAAAGATTTCTATTCGACTGAATCCAGCCCAATCAGATTTTAAAGCAAGGATTGGAAAGGATTAAAAGTCGTTCGGATTCATTCGGATTGATTAGAACTGGTTTCCGATTTATTCGGATTGGGGTTACAAGTTGGAAAAGATTGAAAGTAGTTTAGATTAAAAAGGATTGAAAGGTAACTTCGGATTGATTTCTGACTCATTCGGATTGGATCGGAATGAAACTCTTTGTTTCGAATACAAATTCCGAAATAATTCGGAAAATCTCGTTTCAATATATAATTAAAAAAAATTTTTTTTACCCTTCCAATATCCTACATCCCATCAATCAAATTTCCAATCGCCGATAAAAAAGAAGAAAAACTAATTACGGAAAATGATCTATTGCAGTTGTGTGATTGAAGGAAAAGTGTGAAAGGAAAAAGCGGAAATGAAGAAGGAAGTGAAAGAAAGGGTCGAAGTGAAAGCGCATAAAAGAGGTGGGTAAGCTTATTGGCCGTATCGATTTATTTCATATTACCGTGCTTCTCTTCTCGTGGTATTTCTAATCTGTAAAATGATCCTGACATTGACCTTGACTTTACTTTTTTTATATTTAATAACAACAAATCGATTATTAATATGAAACTTCTTAAAAAATGTATGAAAGTCATTAGAAATCGATTAGGCGATTCGAGTACAATTTCTTTTCTTTATCTATCCCCTTTTCTTAAAATGTAATGAAAATAATGACCCTGAGATAGTGAAAAAGTCACCCGGATAAAAAATCCGATTAGGTTTCAATGTACGTCATTCCCGAGGACAAAAGTTCAAACCGGTTCGGAATTTCGCGTTTTTGGATTAAGAAGCTTTCTTGGATAAATACGAAGTTATCTTGCCCCGTGTAAATAACTGATCTTTCTCAAATAACGGCTAATCCGATTCATTTAATCCGTTTTTAATCCGCTTTAATCGGTTTCAATTTTCAATTTTTAATCGGTTTTCATTTTCAGTCAGTCTATTTTCTTTTAGAAGGGCGGATTTGTTGTTCTTTTCTAAAGAAAATAATTAATTACCTTAATTAATTCAAAGAAAGAATTGTTAATAACAATGAAAAATATTGTCAAATGTCAGTTTCTTCCATCAGAATTTTAATTTGGGGATAAAATGAACAATTATGCAAAAAAATAGATTTTTTCTATTAAAGAGTGACTGTTTAATGTATTTGTTAATCAGTATTGTTTATAACAATTGTAAATATTGTTGATTTTCCATTTCTGTCATGGAATTCTCAGTTTTGAAGGCAAAACTGATGATTGCGCAAAAAAATCCATTTTATATATCCAGATTTATTAAATTTGTTTATAACAATTGAACGGATTGCAAGAACTTCATCTAATTTATCAGGATTTGTCAATCGATTGTAAATCTATCAGTTTTTCACCTTTTTCACGTAATATCAATGAATGATACTGAACAGGCAGCTCAAATATGAAAAATTATCATTTTTTTTGCATTTTTTAACTTATTGAATAACAAACAGAGCCTTTTTTACAAAATCGGCATCGATAGACCTCTCTAGAACTGAATTAACTTTAATTAAAAAAAAAAAAGATTAAATCGGATAATAATTGCATACTCTGTATCATTTTGAACCCCAATTTTCTAATTCGCCACACTGTGCGTCATGCCCGGGGACGAAAGTTCGAACCGGTTCGGAATTTCGCATGTTTTGACTGGCAGGCTCTTTAGGGCCAATCGGAAGTCATTTTTTCACCTGTAAATGCTTGGCCTTTCTAAAATAACAGCCAATCCGATTCATTTGCCTTTAATCCGCTTTAATCGGTTTCAATCTTTCTCTCAGCTAATCTATTGTTTTTTTTTTTTTAAGAAAGACAGGTGTGTTGTTCTTTTTTAAAGATAAGAACCTTCCTTGATTACTTTCTGCAAACAAGTCTCTGGTATTGATCCTGACCGAATTGAAACTGGACGACTGACATATCGATTCTACGGCATGTCCTACTTTTATCAAGTCAACCGTAAGGATATGACTTTTATGCTCCTTCCATCACGCTTTTATCTAGTTGCTCTCCGCCACACGCGAGCTCCTCCCACTTTGCATGAACAGGGTGAATTTTTCCCTTCCCTTTCACCAGAACACGAGGTACAATATAGAGCCGTGACCATGGTAAAGGAGCGTATTTAATTATGTCCACTTTTTAAGTATCGAGCCGGCTTTGACGAAAAATAATAGTCGTTAATTCATAATTAAGATTGAGACATATATGACTTGATCTAAATCAAGTCTGATTAAATTAAGTCAGTTAATGGACGGATTTCGTGTACTTTATTGTGCTTGATTAGACACGTCAAAAAATGATATCCTAATAGCTTGCTCGCTACCATTTGAAGGGTCAGAACTAAAATTCAAGTTCAGTGGAGTTCCAAAGAATTTAATGGAATTTCTAAGAAGTTAAAAGAATTCGATTGAATTCAAACGAATTAAATCAAATTCCATAGAATTCCACACCAAAGATTTCATTGTAACTCCTTTGCATTCTTGGAAATTCCTCTAAATTCTTATAAATTTTTTGAAATTTCACTGGATTTTTTTTTAATTCCTTAAAGTAAAAAAAATTCTATTAATACTTTGAAATTCTTTGGAATTCTTTTGAATTATTTTAAGTTCTTTTGAATTCTTTTGAATTCATTTTAAATATCAAATATATTTATCTATATTATAAAACCATGTTCTCTTTTCAACTCAACCTTGGCATGATTTTTCCAGCGGTGTTTAACTCTCGCGATTCTTTCGATCGAAGCATCAAAACTAAATTGACTCGTTTTTTTTCACTCAATTCGGGGAAGAAAAAGATTAATGATTATGGAATTTTATTTCTATTTTTAAAGTCAATCCAAAAAAATATTTATCATTCCTCAGTTACAATCTGAATTCATTTTCCTCAATATTTCTTCTCTTTTGCGTGTAAATTTCATACATTTATAATGTGGGTTATTTTACCCACGAAATTCCCAGATAATTTTCGCATTTAAATATTTTAATAATTTTCAGGATATTAGAGCCAAGATCTAATTTGAAAATTCGATTTCCTCATTTTACTCTTCAAATATTAAACTTGGAATTTTTTCCCTCTGTATAATTAATCAGTTTTTAACTAGAATTATGCATACAGAGCGAGAAAATATCTAGTTCAAATATTTTTTAAGTAAAATGAAAACATTGAATTTTGAAGTTAGATTTTGAATTCTTCATTTTATGCAAAAATTATTGAAACTAAATATTTTTTCGCTCTGTATGCAGTCTTATATTTGAAAAAAGATTAGTGCTACAGAGCGAAAAAATATTTATCTATAATTTTCGTTGAGTAAAATGGAGAATGGAATTTTGAGCTCAACACTTGGGTCCAACGCCCTTAAAGAATTGCAAGCGATATAAATCGATTTAAAAAGTTTTAAAGAATTTTAAAGAATTTGAAGAAGTTTAGAGGAGACTTTAAAGGATTTCAAGAGATTTTTGTTATTTTAACAAAGTCTGAAGGATTTTAAGAGATTTTATGTGATTTTAAGGGAATTTAAGCGATTCAAACGATTTCAAGGATTTTAAGGAATTTTAAGAAATTTCGAAAAGGTTTCAAATGATTTTGAAGAATTACTAAAGATTTCAAAATAAACTAAATAAAACTATTTCAAAATAATACTAAAGTGATTTCAAAATACTTAGAAAGATTTAAAGACATTTAAAGAAATTTCAAGAAATTTGTAATGAATTCAAAAAAGTTTTGGGATTTTCAAGAGATTTTATAAGATTTCAAGTTATTTTTAGTGATTTTAGAGAATTTCAAACGAGTTTTTTAAAAAGACTAGTAAATCAACACACACAAACAATGTATGACAAATTTTTAAGATATTTTGTGACACCACTTTTTTTAGAGAAGAATTTTAAAAGGTTTCTAAGAATTTTAATGGATTTTGATGATTTTTAAATAATTTTAAGAAAATTCAAGGGATTTTTATGATTTTTAAAAGATTTTGTGAAATGTTAAAGGATTACATGAAATTTGATGAGATTTCTAACAATTTTAATGAATTCTGAAGGATATAAAGGGAATATTATCGTAGAATTTTAAGGGATTTCGAAAAGTATCTAGAAATTTAAACTTTTAAAATATTGTATGAATTTTGAAGGATTTAAAGTTTGTCGGATAATTTTATTGAGGGATTTCAAAAGATTTTTATGACTCAAAAGATTTCGTAGAATTTAAAAAGATTTTGAAAGTTATCATCAAATTTCATGAAATTTTAAGAGATTTTGAGGAATTTTAAGAAAAATTTTTTTTTCTTTTTTAATTATTTTTATAAACATTTTGTGAAATTTTAAAGAATTTCATTTAATTTTTTAAGAATTCCTAAGAATTTTTAAATACTTTGACAAATTTTAACGAATTTAAAGAGTTCTTTAAGAATTTTCTGAGATTTTATCGAATTTCGAAGAATTTCTAAGTTTTTTGTAAAATTTTAAGAAACCACCAAACCAACATGTGCGCGATTATTTTGTTTGCCTTTTGAAGAAATTTCAAGAGAATTTGAAGGGATTTAAAAAAAAATTATTTTACAGAATTTTTTTAAGAGATTTTAAGGGTCGATTTTAGCGAATTTCGAGAAATTTCGAAAGATTCAAATTCTTATCTTATCATTATATGCCTGGTTATTTAAAAAAAAAAAAAAAAAAAAAAAAATACATTTGTAAGGACTTCTGGCACGATTCGCAGTCTAGTAGAAATCATCCGAGAGGTGCCTGAGTGTCTGGCCAATTGGCCTGCAAGCAAAATCACCTACACTGCATTGCGTTTTTTTTTCTTTTACATATTTTCCTATTTCTTCTATCAAAAAACATTTTTTTACACTTTTCTTAAATTTTTTATTTCTCTTTCAGTTGATTTTGGCTGCAAAAAAAAATTTCCCTGATGACGGAATTAGCTCAAGAATTAGCTGATATCTTATGGTCTCCAGAGTTATTGGCAAAGGTCGATTCTATAACTATAATGTAACTCATTCGCGGAAGGTTGAAGACCCTGCTTCTACATTATTAACGATATAAATCGATTGCGTTTACTTGGCTTGGTAAACTCGTTTCTCTCCAACTTATCAAATCTTCCATTTCTTTGAGAATTTAAATGTCCGAGAGTCCGAGTCCGAACAAGTTTTTATAGTATATATATGTAAAATCTATATTTATAATATCTTGGAATTCACGCACAAGATGGAACTTCTAACAGAAATATTCCATTTTGAAAATATTTTCAAATTTATGATTACGATCAAAGGATGTAATATATTTAAATGTTCAATATATACGTAATATATACCAAGTATATGGCAATTTATAATGTCGTGTATGCATAAAGCAGGGGTTGAATTTCCAGTGTATATAGTATCCCCTTGAATATCTTGTTCTTATGTAGGGTCATATACACATAAAACCTATGTCGCACATTTCAGTGAAATCACCCCTTCAACGTAAATGTATTCTGCATTTGAAACGAGGTCGAAGCTCAACCATAACACTATCGTATTATATAGATCACTACAATCACTCTTTCACAAAATTGAAAAAAGTTATTTGAAAAAATTTCATATTTTTTTGTTGTACAAATTTTTTACGAGGCGTCATGTCAGGTTCAATCCGGCACGGAGGACGAATCACGTTTTGTTTACTTTTTCTGCCCACATTATTATGTTCCTATATTATGATTTTGTCTATCATTATAAATAAGTAATTAATAATAAGTAAACTGTAAAATATTAAGTAATATAAAATAATAATAAAAATAAAATAATAATAGAAATAAAATAATACAAAAATAAAATAATAAATAAGTAATTACAATAAATAGTATTTACCTAATGAACTCACCTAACAAAATATCCATAATCTTAATGAAAAGCGTCCTCTAGTTTTTTCTAGATTTCTGAAATTGCCTCGCGAAAAACAATTGTTTAACATTTTTTTTTCGAACTACACAATACTCGGAGTTTGAAAAGTTATCATAGAAACGCGCACGACGAGCGGCGTCGGAGGGTTGTCGCGATTTAACGAGAAACACCGGACTTGAGTGTTGTACATAGTCGCGAATGCCACGTGCTATGTAATGTCAACGCCGACGCGTCGCGACGCTTGTCACCGCGCGCGCGCATTTTTCTAATCACTCATAACTCGAGTGGACTCAGAGAATAAGAATCAAGAAGAATGAAGAAAATTGTTCCGGATTTCGGGAAATTCTTAGAAATACCTTCACGCATATAGGACCATTTTTTTTCGTGAAATTTCGAGGAATTTTAAGTGAACTCAAGAGATTTTTATGATTTTTAAAAGATTTTATGAAATTTTATGAGATTTCTTATAATTTTAAGGGATTTCAAAAGATTTTTCTGATTTTTGAAAGATTTTGTGGAATTGTAAAAGATTTCAGGGAATTTTATGAGATTTTTAATAATTTTAATGGATTTTAAAGGATATAAAAGAGAATTTAATTGTTGTCATAGAATTTTAAAGAATTTCAAGAAATTTCTGGAAATTTTAAGAGATTTAAAAAGGTTTCTGGGATTTCAAATCGTGTGAAATTTCGCTGAATTTCGAAATTTCAAAAGGTTTCTGAGAATTTTAAAGAATTTTAGGGAATTTTAAATGTTGTCATGGAATTTACAGAGAATTCAAGAGATTTTAATGATTTTTAAAAGACATTATGTGGCATTTTTAATGATTTTATGAAATTTTATGAGATTTCTAATAATTTTAAGGGATTTCAAAAGATTTTTCTGAGTTTTGAAAGATTTTGTGGAATTGTAAAGGATTTCAGGGAATGTTATTAGATTTTTAATAATTTTAATGGATTTTAAAGGATATAAAAAGGAATTTAATTGTTATCATAGAATTTTAAAGAATTTCAAGAAATTTCTGGAAATTTTATGAGATCTTCACCAATTTTTTAGTAATTTGGAAGGTTTTCGTTTCGAAATTTTAAGAGATTTAAAAAGGTTTCTGGGATTTCAAATCTTGTGAAATTTCGAGGAATTTCGAAATTTCAAAAGGTTTCTGAGAATTTTAAAGGATTTTAGGGAATTTTAAATGTTGTCATGGAAATTCCAGGAATTTTAAAAGAATTCAAGAGATTTTAATAATTTTTAAAAGACTTTATGTGGCATTTTTAAGGATTTTCTGAAATTAAATTTTATAAGACTTCTAATAATATTAAGGAATTTCAAATGATTTTTCTGATTTTTGAAAGATTTTCTGGAATTAGTAAGGACTTCCTTGAATTTGATGAGATTTCTAATACTTTCAATGGATTTTAAAGGATGTAAAGTGAATTTAAATGTTATCCTAAAATTTTAAAGAATTTCAAGAAGTTTCTAGGAATTTTAAGATGTTTTCACGACTCTGAACAGATTTCAAGAGATTTTCATGACTTTTAAGTATTGTATGGGATTTAAAGGATTTTAAAATTTGTCAAGGAATTTTGTTGAGGGATTTCAAAAGATTTTTATGATTTTTAAAAGATTTTATAGAATTCGTAAGATTTTAAGAGTTTTCCAGAGATTTTTCGAATTTCTAAAGAATTTTGTAAAATTTTTTAAAATTCTTAGAATCCTATTAACATTATTCCTCAAAATTTCGAAACATTTAAAATCTTTCAAATTATTTAAAACCTTAAAATTCCCTAGAGTTCTTAAAAATCTTCTAAAATTTTATAAATTCCTTTAAAATTCCGCGAAATATCCTAAAATTCCTTAAAATGCTGCGAAATTTAAAAAAAACCCTAAAAAATCCTTTTAAAATTCCTCTCTAAAAAGGTGATGATCTAACGAAATGTCTTTTGCTGTTGTTGCAGTTAAAATGGAAGATTCATTGAAGATGCCTTTGAAATTAACGAGGGATACTGGAAAGCTGAGTCTGGGCCAACGGATTTTTTATGAGAAAAATGGGTATCTCTTGATACCACGACTTGTGCCACTGGATGTCCTTGAAAGATGCAGTCAGAGGTAATTTATAAGCAGGGTGTCTAGTGATCAGGGAATTGGAAATTCCCGAGTTTTTCCCGGTTTTCTCCCGGTCTTTTCCAGTCTTTTACCGGTCAAATTATACAAAATCTTTTAAAAAACATAAAAATTTTTTTAAATTCCTCAATAAAATATCCTGACAAATTTTAAAATCTTTTAAATCCCATAAAATATTTTAAAAGTCATAAAAATCTCTTGAAATCTGTTCAACTTCGTGAAAACCTCATAAAATACCCAAAAACTTCTTGAAATTCTTTAAAATTCTTCGATAACATTTAAAAGTCCTTTAAATCTTTTAAAATCCATTAAAAGTATTAGAAATCTCATCAGATTCTAAAAAATTTTTAAAAATTCCATGAAACCTTTTAAAAGTCAGAAAAATTTCTTGAAATCCTTTAAAATTATTAAAAATCTCATGAAATTTCATAAAATCCTTAAAAATGCCAATAAAGTCTTTTAAAAGTCATTAAAATCTCTTAATTCTCCTAAAATTCTTGAAAATTCCATGAAACCTTTTAAAAATCAGAAAAATTTCTTGAAATCCCTTAAAATTATTAAAAATCTCATAAAATTACATAAAAATTCTTGAAAATGCCCATAAAGTCTTTTAAAAGTCATTAAAATCTCTTAATTCTCCTGAAATTCTTGGAAATTCCATGAGAACATTTAAAATCCCTAAAAAATTCTCAGAAAAAAATAAAATTTCGAAATTTATCGAAATTCCATGACAAGATTTAAAATCCCTTAAAATCCCAGAAACCTTTCTAAATCTCTTAAAATTTCACGAAAAACATTCGACATCTCTTAAAGTTTGAGAAAATCTCTTAAAATTCCCAGAAACTTCTTGAAATTCTTTAAAATTCTATGATAACAATTTAAATACCTTTTTATGCTTTAAAATACTTTAAAATTATTATAAATATCATTAAATTCCATGAAATCCTTAAAAATTAAATAAAATATTTAAAAATCAGAAAAATCTGTTGAAATTCCTTAAAATTATTTAAAAAATCTCATGAAATTCCACAAAAACTTTTAAAAGTCATTAAAATCTCTTAATTCTCCTAAAATTCTTGGAAATTCCATGACAACATTGAAAATCCTTTAAAATTCTCAGAAAAAATAAAATTTCGAAATTCCATGAAATCCTTAAAAATTACATAAAATCTTTTAAAAATCAGAACAATCTGTTGAAATTCCTTAAAATTATTAGAAATCTCATCTCATCTCTCTTAAGGGCATGTGATACTTACTATATGAGCAATTTTTTTCGATTTTATTGATTTTCAAATTACCCAACTTTTCAGCCACAAAAATAAATATTTTGCCCTGAAACTTTGGAAAACGGAAGAGAAGATTAAAACGGACCGTTATTGACTCTTTTTATCTTGTATAATGAAAAAAAGTTTAAATTTGCTAAAATTCGTAATGCATTTGTCACTTTGAGGTTAGGTGCTCTATGCTTTATGAGTGATCAAATTACCCAACTTTTCAGCCACAAAAATTAATATTTTGCCCTGAAACTTTGGAAAACGGAAGAAAACATTAAAACGGACCGTTATTGACTCTTTTTATCTTGCAAAATTAAAAAAAAGTTTCATCTTGCTAAATTCGATCAAAAAGTATCACATGCCCTTAAAATTCCTTGAAGTGTCGTGAAAACATTTAAAATTCCTTAAAATTCCCTAAAGTTATTAAAAATCTTTTAAAATTTTATGAATTCCTTTTAAATTCCGCGAAATATCTGGAAATTCCTTAAAATGCTACGAAATCTTTTAAAAATTCAAAAAAATCCTTTTAAAATTCCACTTTAAAAAGGTGACGTAACGAAATTTCTTTAAAATCTTGTATATACATTGTTGTTCGAAACTTACTACTCTCTAAATTTGAATCAGCGAAATTCGGCTAGTTCAGATTAAGAGAGTGATTAACTTTTGAATGACTTGAAGTTATAAGTAAAAAAAAAAAATAATCGCGTGTTGGTTTGCTAATAAAATAAAAAGAAGATAAAGTAGAAAAGCGGCGATTTTTCAATAAAGTACAAAAAATTCTTGATCCTAAATGAAATTCCCGGGTTTTTCCCGGTCAAATAAAAATCCCGGGTTTTTCCCGGTCAAATAAAATTCCCGGGTTTTTCCCGGTTTCCCGGTCCGCTAGACACTCTGATAAGTTTATCCCATTGAACTACGTGAACATTAAAATATTCTTCTCTTGTTGTTTAGATTTGACGACATAGTTTCCGGAAAAGTATCAAAAGGAGCAGTGATAATGATGAAGGACATAAAAGATCGAAAGTCTGTTAATAAGATACAAGAATTCAACAGTGACGATGTCCTATATGAATACATCGCTCACAAAGATATATTGGATGTCGTGGAATCATTCATTGGACCAAACATCATGTCAATGCACACAATGTTGATCGCCAAGCCTCCTGACATTGGTTACAACACCTCAAAGTAAATCATTCATTCATTTCTGTTTTCATCTCTCAGGGTGGCCACAAGATTTAATTTTTCAATTTCTCTGACAGAAAAGATTTTAAAATGAGGAACTTTCAAATTACACCTCATTTAATATTTTTAAAAGGTTCCTCATCTTAGAGTAGAAGAGAAGGTCCTTCAACTGGGATGAAGATGACGATGACGATCACTGGAAATCAATACTTTCGGAAGAAACTTTAAAGTACCTTAAAATCCTTTAAATTCCCTAAACTTTCTTAAAAATCCTTTGTAATCCCTTAAAATTTCTAGAAACCTCTTATTTGTTTCCCCAGACATTTCCCGGTCTTCCCTCATTGCTCTGACATGTGGCCACCCTGATCTATTATGTATAAAATTTGAAATTATACCTTCTGCTAAAAATGTCGGAAAGAAAACATATAGAAATCGAATATAGACCGGACACAAACCGGGCAGGAAAAATTTGCTTTTTATCCGGTTCTATCTGACTTCTATCCGGTCTCAGATACATATTTTCGGAATATATCCGGTTTTATCCGGTTCCTATTCGAGAAAGAGGATCAAAATATTGTGGAAATATTTTTTCTGGTTCTATCCGGTTTGTATACGAGAAATAGAACCAAAAATTAAATATTTGAAAATTTCCAAGTTCATTTCTTTCTGTTTTCTATCCGATTCCTATAAGGGTCTTGACTCTGGTGATTGTCTTCGAGACGGAAGTGTACAATCTACCCGGTTCTATCCGATTTCGATCCGACAAATGGAACCACAAATTAAATATTTTAAAAATCTCAAGTTCATTTCTTTACGTTTTCTGTCAGATTCCTATAAGGGTCTTGACTCTGGTGATTGTCTTCGAGACAGAAGTGTACAATCTACCCGGTCCTATCAGGTTTCTATCCGACAAATAGAACCACAAATTAAATATTTGCAATATGCAAGTTATTTTTATCCGTTTTCTATCAGATAGAATTCGGGTAGGAGCCGGATAGGAAACAGATAGAAGTATCTTGCAGATCCAGATACAAATCGGATAGGAATCGGATATAAACATTACACGATACCGGATAGAACCCGGTTAGGAGTCGGATACAAGTCGGGGACAAAAATCGGATACAGTCCGGCTAGGACCAGATAGGAACTCACTTCTATCCGGTTCTTATCCGCTTCCTATCCGACCTTTTAAGCAGGGTTCTTTATATATATATATATATATATCATTTTCTAGACATCCACCCCATCAAGATTTATACTACTTCCCTTTTCGTCCAGCCGACAAAATTGTAGCATCCTGGACTGCCATTGAGCCATGCAACACCGAAAACGGTTGTCTTTATGTTTATCCTGGATCGCACAATAAATATTCTCTACTTCCGCATGACTATCCTCCTGGATTCATTAACATGTTGTACTACGGCATTCAGGTTTTTTATCTCATTCTTTTTAGTTTTTATATTAGAATGAAGTCATTTCAAATTGGACAAGCAGTTCATGCTCAAATTACAGAATCGGTTGCCGATTTGTATTATCAAATGTGGTCAGCGGTTTTTTCGACAATATTCAAAGTCAATTTACTCAAAAACGGCAAAGAAAAATGTCAGCAGACTTTGTTTTTAGGAGTTTGAGATAGAAATAAATTTTCCTTATTGACTTTTTTTGTATCTCGTCTTGTCTCGTCAAAAAGTATCGATATATATATATATATATATATATATATATATCGATACGTTTTTTGGCGCCATCTGTGTGCGCTCTGGTGGCGATTTTAGAAAGTAAGTAACGAGTATCTGAGCGTCACTTTATCTCGGCAACTCTGTGACTTGAGCAAAGACAATCCAAAAAGAGAAAGCTCCCAATTTGCAGATCAGGTTTAGAAATGTAAAGATGCTGTGTACAATTTTATAGGATTTAGGCGATGACGTAGAATGGGTATATCTCAAAATGGAACCTGGAGACACAGTTTTTTTCCATCCACTGCTCATTCATGGATCAGGAGTGAATAAATCCACAAGGACCAGAAAAGCAATTTCCGTCCATTATGCTTCCGCTGATTGCAACTATATTAAGGTAACAATTGCATAATTTCCATTTATCAGTAGTAGAATAGAAAAAAACCCCCCTTTCCTAATGACAATTTTACTAGAAGTTATGAAATGTTATGGAAAAATTTCAGGTGGATGGAACTGTGCAGGAAAAAATCAAGAATGAAATTCTGGAATTAGCGAGTCGCAAGTTTCCTGGTCTGACCGGTATCAGCTATGCGGACTTCTGGCGCTACAGGGCAGCTTTAGTACGCGGAATTAGATCTTCCCTTTGAAGGAATACTCGATATCGGCAAATTTATGTTATATATGTATATATATGAAAATGGGATTTAAACTGGGGTTGATGGAAGATTCAAGATTTCCTTTTCCTCTCCTCTCCAGATCCCGATGTATTAACTTCTGAAAAGAAAAGGATTTTGAAAAAAAATCACTACAGAAGAAGATGCAAGAACGACTCTTTCGTCGTCATTATTATTATTGATAGAAACCAAGTCTCGTTGATAACGTCGATGCTGGGAATTTGGAACATGAAGGTTGTAACAATGTTTAGAATGTGGGTTTTTATAGGTGTTTTCATGCCGGACACTCGCACTGGAAGTTCGACAGGCTGCGAGGCAAAATTGAAACCGATCGAGACCTCTCAGTCGTACTTTAAGGATGTCATCATCCTTTCGAGTTTTTGTTTCTTCCCTGTGAGGTTGTTCTCCCTCGGAAGTTTTCTTTCCTTTTGCTCGATACTGTAAACGGAAGAAAAATACAGAATTTTCAGAAAATAAATCAGTTTTAAAATACAGAGTGCCCATAAACATTAAGGACCGAGCATCAAGTTTGCGGGAAGTTTTAGTTTTCTTTTTCAATTCGAAGAAAAGTGCTGCTGAAAGCGAGGGGCTATTCACTGAAGAATTCTCATGACGACCGTTGACTAACTTTTCCGAAATCCTCACGTCGTCCCTGTAGTAGTCAGCAGTAGTCAGTAGAAATCTTGGTTAGTCTTTGGTAGTCTCTGAGCATTCTACCGTACTCATGGGTATCGACAGATAACCACTTTTAAAAAAATATAGCTACACTCGAAGTTCCCAATAGGAAAAAAATCCAAACCAGAGGCGTTCTCAATAGTAAAGAAAAGTTCTTCTCTCTATAGTCACATCAATTGCGCATGCGTATTGCATATCAAATACTATTTTTAGCATTTTAAACTGCGCGCGAATAGCAACCAATCAGATGCCGAACGCAATGCAATTATTATCAAGTGCTTATTGCGAATCACGCTCTTTACTATTGAGAACGGAATTCGTTTACTATTGGGAACTTTTTACTATTGGAAACTACGAGTGTATAATTTTACAAAAGAATCCCTCAAAATTAATGCAAGGTTTCAATATATTTCCAAAAATATTTAGCTATTCCACGGATGGCGCTGTGATCGCTAATGTCATATTGGGAATGAAAAGAGAATTAAACTAATAAATTTCTCAATTTTTATAAAATTTTCTTTTTAAGTTGAGGAAGAATTTGGAGGCCCCTTCGAAAGCGGGACCCAGGGCTTCAGCCCCTCCAGCCCCCCCCCCCCCTATCCAGTCATGGTTTTAGCTGATTTTCGCGACGTTTTCTGTGTATTTACTATGCTTTCGACAGTCATATTTGTTAGTTCGCATAGACGCCGACAGTGTCGCAGAATATGTTTAAATTGTAGGGATTATACATGCAGAACAAATATCGAGTTTCCTCTCTATGTTAAATATATACTTCTAGGCTACAAATGACAATCTGCAAGTCATCCCCTCTCTTTGGTCCGAGATGTAGTGGGAGTTAGACGTGCAATACAAATGGTGCGTGCAATGCACCATTTCAAATAAAGACATTTGTAACGAAGTGATTTGTACTTTACTCAATCCTTCTTAAGTAATTAATTCTTTATAGGAAGCAAAGATATTATTATTAGTAGATGCGGTGCTCGCCTAGTAAACGGTGATGATTATAGAAGGCGCGTCAGTCGAAAGTATTCAGGCTACTCCGCAGTGCGGGGTAGCCCGACACTTTTAGACTATCGCGCCAGCTACATTTGTCTCCGTTTACTAAATCAGCACCACATTTATCACGGGTTTACTAGCGTTATTAGACCAGCACCGCATCTACTAATAATAATATCTTTGTAGGAAGTGCATAGATATACCGCAGTGCACAGTTCCTATAGTGTGGTGACCCCGACGTGATAATGTAGGAAATAAGTATTTCACTACTTGAGATCCCTAATAGCACATTCTGTTCCTGGGACGTTCCTGGACGTTCCTGGAACATATGAACATTCCAGGAACGTCCCAGGAACAGAATGTGCTATTAGGGATGGCATAAAGCCATCTATATGTTTGCTCTTCTATGTTTCGTCCCGGGTCCGCCCACTGGACTCATCAGTAAGGCAATGTGGACGGACCCTGCCTTAGACACAAGGAGAGATTTTTCCTTTGCCGGGAATCGAACCCGGATCGCCTAGCTTCTCAGCGCAGTACGCAACCGCTGAGCTATGCTATAACGATGATGGTAGTGGTAGGGAGAATATAGTCACTGTGTGGCTATTCCCTACAAAATTCCCAATAGTTGAAAAAAGTAGATGGACACCCTGTAATAAAAAAAAAAAACCTAGGATTAGAATCTCTTGTATTTACCTTGCTTGGATGAAGACAGCAAGATATGCAGTATTCGTAAATAGCGCAGCATCCCTGCGTGTTGCAAGTTTCGCAACTGTATCTGTCCCTTTTCACAGACGATGGAGACTGGTCATCTTGAGTTTTTGGCAAGTCTGTATTGCAGCAGCCACTCGCCAAAATGTCTTTACGGTAACAAACGAACCCCTTTTCATCCGCTATCAAAACCTTGCCCTGTAATGATGCATAATATTAATTTTGTAAATATTTTCTTAACACCTGCTCAAGTTGTGACCAATTTTCAGGATTATTGGGACGGAAGTGATTATCGAAATACCTGAATAGAATTCCGGCAGTTTGTGGCTAGAGTTTCAGACTTGTTCCCTTGGTCTGGTGCAATCGGTTCCACGATGGAGTCGCCATTATTGTTATCACTTAAGACGTCCATCTCCCAGATTAACGACTTCATAGAAACCTGTTCATCGCTATTTTCATCATTCTCATTAACGAATGGATTGTCATCTAAGTCTTCAAAATCATTTTCTAGCGAAATTCCTCTTCCCTGAAATTAATGTTTATCATTAAGGGTGTTGGAGTCAAGTTCTAATCTAAAAATTTGATTTCTTCATTTTACTCAACAAATATTAAATTTAGAATTTTTTCCCTCGGTAGAGTTAATCAATTTTTAACTAGAATTATGCATACAGAGCGAGAAAATATCCAGTTCAAATATTTTTTAAGTAAAATGAAAATATTCAATTTTGAAGTCAGATTTTGAATTCTTCGTTTTATGCAAAAAGTATCGAAATTAAATATTTTTTCGCTCTGTACGCAGTTTTATATTTGAAAATAGATTAGCGCTACAGAGCGAAAAAATATTTATCTCTAATTTTCGTTGAGTAAAATGGAGAATGGAATTTTGAGCTTAACACTTGGGTCTATTCGTTTAAATCATACTTATTTTATTGAGTCATAAGCTAAAAATTAAGTTGACTCCTCATTCCCATGAAATTTTACACATATTACGGGCCAAAATTTATGCTTTAAGTTTTTAATCTCTTAAAATCCCATAAAGTTATTGAAAATTTCTTAAAATCATTAGAAACCCAGATAATTTCAAAGAATGCCTGGAAATTCTTTATAAATCTTCGGAATCCTTGGAAAGCTTCTAAAATCTGTTAAATAAACTATAAAAGCTATGAAATACGAAAAAAATAACATAACATAAATGTCAACACTGATGTATGGAATGAAAACTCACTTCGTGTCGCAGAAGAGAAACAGCGCAATATGTGAGCGATAAACAAAAAACCAGGCCAAGCACCATTCGCCTTCGAAGTAGCCTGATCAGATTTGCCACAATTGACATGCTTGTGCTTTCTTTGCTCATCCGTTAATGATCAACAATATGAGCTTAATTTTGATTTTGCGAGACGAAAGG
This sequence comes from Synergus itoensis, assembly GCA_904066005.1. Taxonomy (NCBI): domain Eukaryota; kingdom Metazoa; phylum Arthropoda; class Insecta; order Hymenoptera; family Cynipidae; genus Synergus; species Synergus itoensis. Next base: position 162,352 of record CAJFCP010000566.1, on the reverse strand, counting down.
TTTTCCAGTCTTCATCTTGACATTCACACCATTTGTTTACTGTTTTCTATCAATGGAGGCATTTGTCTTCCAATTTTGATTCATCATAATTGCGTCATATATTAAAATAGAAGAATAAAATGCCCCAGCCTGCGAAAACGGATTATTCGAATTAGAAAGTATCAATTAATGATTATACAGATTGGTAAACAGTGCGAAATTATTATTAGTCTTTAGTTCTATGTATATATAATACTACTATCATAAACAAGATGAAAATAACAAATGATAAAATAACTTTTCTGAAAACCAGGTTATGTTCGACTTATTTTTTGTTTACATATCAACTCAATCTGACTTACCATCGAGAAACTCAATTTTTTATACTTTTATTGGTCGTTATAAACTTTGTTAAAAATTACAGACAATCTCTGTTATTTCCGTTTTGTTACATTCTATTAATTATTTCAGAAGGTGACTTTCGACTGTTTTAGTGTTTTTCTCGTAGTTTTTCTTGTGTTTGTAAAATTGTGTGAAATTCTGGAAAATTCTCGTCAAGTTGTATCAAGGAAATATTACCGTGAATGTTACTGAAAGTGCTGAAAGTATTCCCAAATATTGCGGAAATATTTAAGGTTTACACCACTGTAAGCAAACGATATATCGAATCTAGGAAGAACCTGATTGGTCAGTTCCCCTGGTGACTCGAGGTTTCATGGGAAGCAACCAATCAAGTTCGGTATAGGTTTGATATATCGCTTA
>CAJFCP010000566.1:141381-156611 GCA_904066005.1 Synergus itoensis | reverse complement strand
AGCGAAAAAATATTTATTTTTAATTTTCATTGAGTAAAATGGAGAATGGAATTTTGAGATTAAATCTTGGGTCCAACGCCCTTAACACACTATTATCTGAAAGGTTGTTGCATCTCATCTTGAACAATGAAAATTTCATTAGAATCCGTGCCCGGAATGTGAAAACATGATTTGGATTGATATAAAAGTATAATACAAAATAAACATAATTAGTTTAATTTTATGTCTACAAATAAAGAAATGAAAAATTGAAACTATAATAGTATCACCATACGAACGTTACCATACGAAAATATTTTTATTTAAAATAAAAATAAAATGGGCTATAAAAAATACATTTCTTGCTATCTTTAACACATAAAATGTGTGTTGATATAAGACTTACTCTGTCACAATTTGCTCATAAAATACATTTACGCCTGTTATCTCTCCTATTTCAAATTGAAGGAGAGAATAAAGTTGTAAAGCGCCCAGAAACGTATGATTATATGAAATGAGAAACATTTTGTCAAAAGTTGTTCCAGTATTAAATTTTGTTTAATTCTATTTCTATTTCATTTCGCACATTGTCAACGGGATACGAATACAAAAAACAATTTCATGAAAATGCTATGCTTGTATCTTTATTCAATATACGGGGATTAACACATTACTGTAATAATTCATTGAATATAATAATTCATTAAACAAAATAATTCATTAAGTAAAACCTCTACTTGATGATCAATGAGAATACATTGTCACAAATTGATTGATCCACTCTCTGTATATGGGCAGAGCGACATTAGTATAAACGTCAGGCGTTTGTTGGTTTGAGACCATTCTTGCCCAAGACAAAATACCAAGTAGCCAACCATGAACCACTAGGGGACTGCCAGCATCATTGTAGCCACTGCGCCTATGTCCTTGTGGGTCATGAGTGCAAAATTCCAAATTTGTAAAGTGATTATGCTCATTACCATACCTAGTTGCACAATCTTGCCAAGTCAATACTTGCACATGGATTGAATACAAGCTCTCAGAATGAGTTATGTCGGGTCTAAAACAGACAAAAGAACATTAGTGGAGAAAAAGAATTTTAGGTGAAATGTTACATTCAGTTCATTACTGGTTGGTCTATGTGTATCATTAAGAATATTAAGTGTATGATATCTTACCCATCCAATGCGGGACTTCCCCAACCACTGAGAATACCTACAAAGCCTGAACGCACTTCTTCAGTAAACAATTTTATTGGTCGATTAAAAATCAATCGATTCACCCCTAATGCGATATCTGGGTGAACTACAAGCAACGCAAGGTTGTTTGCATAGTTCTCTTCATCATAATGAGGGTGTATTTTCTTCAATATTATGCGGTGTGGAACTGATGAACTTAGATTTCTTGAACCAGATAGTACGTAGATATCATCAGGAGTAGCACAGAAGGCAGCGGTTAAAACAATTTTAGCTGCTAATATGGCACCTCCACAGGTGTGTTCTCTGTTTTTCGCAATGCTGACAGCGTAATGAGCTACTACTGCATTTGGGTTAGGATTAACGACTCGTTTATTGCGGAGTAGAAGATCCGGTAATTGCTCTGCAAAAGAATGCATGTTTTTTTGTTACAATATTTTTATCTAAAAATGTTGGAAAGTTATCTGGTGTATTAACAGTGGAGTATGTTTTACATACTATAAGCAAAATCTGATAAATTGATGATAGGCGTGGCATTTGATATGTGAATAGGATCAGAATACTTACCATTATAATAATCACATATCACTTACCATTTTCTTCCAATTCAGAACAAATTCCTTGAGAAAGAGCGATCAAAAGTATTATGATATTTAACAATGACTTCTCCATTTTTTAACAAACATTAGGACCTACCAATGGAATGATATATGCAGAAGAAAGATCCTCTTTTATACAATACATTCGGCTCATATGTACGTACTGTAATTTATTATGGTATGAATTGTTTCAACACTGCTGTGTTAGAAGCGTATCACGATGTGAGCTAAACATAAAATTGAGTTTATCACTGTACTTTATAAACGAAAAAGCAGATAAATAAAGCCAACTTTTTACAAAGTTGGCTTTGCAATTATTCCTGCTTATAAAGCAGGAATAATTGCGTTTAAAAAAAATTGGACATAATAAGAAAACTTTTTTTTCTGCAATAAAAAAATCTTTTGATTTTTTTGATTTCAGGAAATACAGGGGACATACAACTTCCAACCGGAAGTTGCTGAAACTAATCGGCAAAGGCTAACATTGGATTATGTAGAAGCACTTTTTCTTCAGTCGAGAGGTCTTGACCATCAACTAGAGAAATCCTACTTATATGGTAAAGGGGGAAGAGGAGTATTTAATTTCAGCAGCTTCCCGTGAGACACTGTGGGACACCTTGTGTTGCATCAGATTCCTCAAAGTGATCAAAGGATCTGTTGAATATGGAAAGAAACAGGTAAAAGGTTGTGGTCACTGCCTCCACATTTCTTATGGAGCAATATACGCATTCATGGCGAAAGGTAAGTTCAAAAGATGTTTTCGAAAACCAAATCGTAACTGACGCAGTTTTAAATTTTAAGGTAAGTTCAAAAAATGGTTTCGAAAACCAAATCGTAACTGATGCAGTTTTAAATTTTAAGGTAAGTTCTAAAAGTGGTTTTGAAGACCAGAAAAGAGAGGCGGCAATTTCTGAACCGGGAGGACTCATCTGGTACACAGATGGTTCCAAAGACACCCAGAACTTCGGAGCTGGAATCTGTAGGAGAGTACCAAGGGCTGAAATTTCAATAGCACTTAGAAAATTCCTCTCTGTATTTCAAGTCGAGGTGGTGGCCCTTGACTCTCAGGAGTTTTAAAATTTAAGGTAAGTTCAAAAGGTTTTTTCGAAAACCAAATCGTAACAGACACAGTTTTAAATTTGGTAAGTTCAAAAAGTGGTTTCAAAGACCAAATCGTTGTAGTAGAGGTATTAACTGGCCACTGCCACCTGAACAAACACTTACACACAATGGAACACTTAGGGAAATATATGTCGGGGACTACTTTTTAAGCACAGAAGGTTTTGACGACGTGACGTTTAATGAAGTGGGCATAGTTCAATAGGTCTTACCGCCTAATTTTTTAAATATTGCCATTCAATATCGAAATACAAATAAAAAAGTAACGATTAGCCTAATTTGATGAGTTTATTTACCCTATAGATCAATATATACATTATCATACGACTTGATTCATGAATTCTTTAAATACGAAGTCTTGTCACGTTATGAATCCATTGTTTGTATACAGGTATAACGACGTTAGTGTAGACATCAGGCGTATATCGATTTACAACTACTCTTGACCAAGACAAAATGCCAACAAGTTTACCATCGACTGTCAACCCACCGCCAGCGTCACCGTATCCACTACGCTTACGTTGTTCCGGGTAATCATGAGTACAAATTTCGTAAATTGTAAAATGAGTGTGTTCGTCACCATACCTAGCTGCACAATCTTGCCATGACATTATTTTTACATCGATTGATTGTACCATGTCAGGATAAGTTGTGTGGGGTGCACTAAAAAAAAACAAATAATTAAAAAAAAGTTCAGTATCTGTTTGTTCATGCGTATCATTAAGAATACTAAAGATAATGGTGATATATTTATTTTACCTTGCCAATGAAGAACTTCCCCAACCACTGAGAATACCTACAGTACCCGTAGGAATTGGTCCATTGTGAAACGAAATTTCTTGATTAAAACCTCTCTCCCGAAAGGAGATGATTGGTAAAACGATGAGCAATGCAAGGTTGTGTGCCAAGGTGGTCGGATTAAAAAGAGGGTGTTTTTCAGCATGTCTTATAGTGTGTATAACTGAATTACTTCTTTTCCTTGAATCAGATAATACGGTGTAGGATCCAGGCTCATGGATGCAGTGAGCAGCAGTTAAAATAATGTCACGGGATAATATAACACCTCCGCAGAAAAGTTCTTCATTTTTAAAGATGCTGACAGCATGACGAGGTAGTGGGTGCCGTCTTGTGGTTGGGTGAAGGACACGTTTCTTGCGGAGCAGAATATTCGATGATTGCTCTGCAAAATATGGATAATCATCATCATCATTCTGATCCCACAATGAATCCTAAGATTCGTATGTTCTGACTTATCAATGCGTTGTTTATACCATCATAGTAGTATCTACCACCATATGTTATGCAAGTTACATAACAGCACACTTACCATGTTCTTCCAGTGAAGTCGAAATTTCTTGAGAAAGAATGGCCAAAAGTATTAAGATACTAAAGAGCTTCATCATTTCTCACAAAATTTTAAGACGCGCCAGTTGACTGATGTGTGCTAATAAGGAAGCTCCACTTTTATACAATCACTTCTGTTTATAGAAATCTAAATTCTTTTATTATACGAACGAAATATTAAAATAGATTTTAGTATGTACATGATAAGATTTCGTCAAGGAAGATGTAAGATGGTTGTAAAACACATCGTAAATAAAATAATTTAAGCGACTATAAATTCAAAATCATTAGCATCGAATGTTAAGATGTTTAAGATTTCATAAGATGTGTATAAAGATTTCATCACAATTCGTGCTCGGGCAAGGAAAAGTAGGATTTGTGCTATTTGAGGATTATAGGGATATAAATATGTCTAATTCTATAAAGAGCTCTCATATTTTTTTTCGTGCAGAAATCTTCTGCGTTGTGACGCAGGGTCGGAGTTTTTTCTGACAGTTTTATGATTTCTGATTTGCCAGATTTTATTGCGCAAACGTAAATGCGCATAACGTTGTGCACATATAGAGATTCGAGGTATACTTGTATTAATATACTCGCATTTTAATATTTCAATATATGAGTATATATTTACTAATATATATAGTATATAGTATATTACTAATATATATAATATATAGTATATAATACTTTCGAATATTAAAAGTATAACATTATAATGGTCAATTAATGTCTATAAGTTCTTACAAATTGATTGATCCACTCTCTGTATACAGGTAAAGCGATGTTGGTATAAACATCAGGAGTATACGAATTTACAACAACTCTTGACCAAGACAAAATACCAACAAGGTAACCAGCGACTGTTAAGGGACTGCCAACATCACCATATCCACTGCGTCCGAGTTTTTCCCAATCATGAGTACAAATTTCGAATTTTGTAATATGAGTGTACTCGTTACCAAACATAGCTGCACAATCTTCCCAAGTCAATATTCTCAGATGGGCTGACTGTACAAGCAATGGATAAACGATTCCGGGTCTTCAAAATTATAAAAACAACAACGTTTTAGAAATTTGCAATTGGTTCATATCAATATGTTTAAGAAAAGATTTTCAAGAAATTGTCTTACCTTTCCAACGTGTTACTGCCCCAGCCACTGAGAACGGCTACAGGGCCAGAACGTATTATTCCATCATATATCGTAACATCGCGATTAAAAGATCGAACATGTAAGGAGATATTTGGTGCAATAATAAGCAAGGCAAGGTTGTTTGCAAAGTCATGCGAATTATAATGAGGGTGTATTTCTTTGTGAATTATGTGATGTCCAGTTGCTTCATTTATGTTGTTTGAACCAGCAAATACGAAATATTCTCCAGGCTCATTAAAGCAGTGAGCAGCTGTTAAAATTATGTTGGTTGTTAATATAGCGCTTCCACATGTACGATGTCCATTTTTTAAAATGCTTGCAACATATCGAGGCACTGCCGCTGTTGGGGAAGGATGAATGACACGTTTCTCACGGAGTAGAGTATCCGATAATTGTTCTGAAACATGATACACGTATTGTTAATATATTAGTAGAACACACTTGCCTCCATTTCCAATCGTGAGCAAGAAGTGCGATTGAAGTGGAGGCCTGTGATTGATCCGTTATTCTTATCCAATCACAAAGTGTACAAGATATTTACCATTTTCTTTGAATGAAGCCGCAATTCCTTGAAAAAAAACAGCCAAAAATATTAAGATATTGAAGAATTTCGTCTGCATTTTTCAAAGCAGTTATAAAACCTCTGAAAGACTATAAAACATCTGTCTCTTTTATACACTAATTTTGTGTTTGTACAAATCTTTAAATTCCATTTTATTTATTTTTTGTTATCTTTACTGTTCAAGCTGACGCAATCTATGAAAATATTTGCTATTTTTTCTTCCTTAAACTGTACAAGTTTCTAAGCCGATTAGATATTTTGATTGATTATATTATATTATATATAAAAATATATATATTATATTATATATATATATTTATTATTATATTATTATTATATTATTATATTTCGTTTGATTCTGATATATCTTTTCATTAACTTTCGAAATCTACAGCAAGATTCTCAAAATAAAACAAAATAAATAAAATAAAATAAATAAATTGACAAAATAGCTTTATTATTATTATTATTATTATTAACAGTTATTATTGACTTTAAATATACTAGTACAATATTGCAATAAACAGGTAAAAGCAATGACTCATATCGAGATTTCCCTAACCAAAAACATTAAGAAAAATATTTATAAAAAAATTTGTTAAATTCTTGATTTCTTCTAGGTTGGTACAATATTGCAGTCTATTATGGAGAGCTTGTTTTGCACCTTAAAGAGGAGAAACAATTTTTTTTAGTGAAAAAATAAAATCGTCATTTTGTATAAACAATACGATTCTATGACCATTAATTTATTAAATACAATTTATTTCTCACTCATCGACTTCGTGGATAGTCTAGGAACGACATTCATGGATTGTAACTCCTGAAATAGAAGTTTACAAGCATAGGGAATTGTAACTGTAGAAACCCCTGCATTTCTTCTATCTTTGTCTTGCTTCGATTCGCAACTTCGACAGTGGCCGCTGTAGACCATCAATCCACACTCTTTGCAGATATCGACTTCGAAAGCGTCACTGGATAACATTAATCTCTCAACCAGCAAATTACTCGCACCGTAAGCGATTAAACAATCTCGTTCCATCTCTCCGAGTCGTAATCCACCTTCTTTTGATCTTCCTTCGGTGGGTTGACGAGTCAAAACTGCACGTGGACCTCTTGCTCTCGCGTGCATTTTATCCTGCACCATGTGCTTCAATTTTTGGTAATATACCTGGAAAAGAAAAGAGTAAAATTAATTAAGGGCCTTGGATCCAAATTCAAATCTACGAAATGTTTTTGGAAAAGATAGTACAATAAGGTACTAAATATACTGACGTAACGAAAAACATTCACCCATATCTAGAATACCCCAAACAAAAACATTGACCCATATCGGAACGCCTCACCTATGTTTTTGGAAATAATATTACAATACTGAAATAAATGTATTGCCCTAATAAAAAACCTTGACCCGTGACCGTAAATAGTGGTGAAAAGGGATTTCCAGAAAAATTTTTGATTGGGTTTGGTAAAAGGCAATTTTTTTGAGTTTGTTTGAGATGGTTATTGGTAAAGGGAAGATTTTTTGGTTTTTTTAGGGTGGATTTCGGTAAAAGGTTATTCTTTAAATATTTGTGGCTGGATTTTGCAAAAAGGTAAATTTTTTGAATTTTTTAGTTGGTTTTGGTAAAAGGCAACTTTTTTTAGTTTGTTCGGGGTAGTTGTTGGTAAAGGGTGGCTTTTTTGAGTTTTTTTGGAGTGGGTTTCGGTAAAAGGTTATTTTTTTAAATTTTGTAGTGGATTTTATAAATGGGGATAAAAAGGGCGGTAAATGGAATATACTACCCTAGCCAAAAACACTGACCCAAATCGAGGTCTTTACCTATGTTTCTGAAAAGGGTAGTACAAAATTGTAATAAATATTTTTAAAAAGTTTAACGAGATTTCAAAAGAATCTTACAGGTCCTGAATAAATATACGCTTGCAACGGTTCTCCGGTTGTTCCCGAGTAGAAGAAATCCTTGCCAAGATAGTTGTAACCCTGCCGCACTAATTCATCGCAGCAGTCCTTAACTTTCGAACCTCCAAAGGCTAGAACAAATAATACTATTAAACAAGACTTCAAAATCAGGGTGGCTACAAGATTCAATTTTTTCATTTCTCTAACTTCCCTGACATGTGGCCACCCTGAAAATTGTTAAAAAAAATAAATATTAAAAAAAAGTACCTGTTCCGTAATGAAATTCGCCTTTTAAAACTCCAGCCTTTCCAGCGAGGATTTCAATCAACTTTCCAACCGTCATTCGAGACGGGAATCCGTGAGGGTTCATAATAATATCCGGGCAGATACCCTGATCGTTGAAAGGCAAATCAGCTTGTTCGACAATCAAGCCCGTTACACCTTTTTGTCCGTGTCGACTGCTGAACTTGTCACCGATTTCTGGCCTTCGAGTCTGTCTCAGGAGCAACTTAAGCAGGAAGGAATTGTCCTGGAAGCTGGAGATCATCACTTTTTCCACGTACGAGGGAATCGGACCTTTGTAGACAACTGGAGTTTCCCGATATTCAATCGGTTTCTGAGGCTGACCGGCATTCACGTGAGGTGTCGCAGTTTCAGTCGGTACTGATTTGTTAATCATGACCTTCCTATTCTCGACCATTTCTCCAGGAGCGACAATACCGTCGGAATCGAGAATATCGTGTTTAAATATCGGTTTCTTCGTATTCGTGTCTATCATTGGCCCCAAGATTTTGTCTGGAGCTCCATTCGGGTGCTTTTTCAAAACACATTTGCTGTTTCGGTAAACTAAACACCTTCCGAAGCCTCTGTCAATCGAGTCCTTATTTATCACTAGAGCGTCTTCAATGTCGTAACCACTGTAAGACATCACAGCCACTATGGAGTTTTGGCCAGCTGGCAGTTTATCGAAGTTAATTAGCTCGATTGTTCGAGTCTTGACCATCGGAGCTTGAGGATAAACGAGGTTGTACATCAGCGTGTCGATCCTATTTCTTTGATTGTAACCAATCGTTCCCATTGCTTGTTTTCCCATAGCGCATTGATAAGTGTTTCGCGGACTTTGATTGTGATGTGGGAAAGGCACGAGCCCAGCACAAACTCCGAGGATTGTGAACGGCTCGATTTCCATGTGAGTTGTTTTCAGATTCAACTGACTCTCGTCGAAGGCGATGTAACTGTCGTTCTCTTCGTTCACGTCCAGGTGCTCGATAATTCCTGTAAAAATATTTTGTAATGTAGCGTAACGCTGTTACCACACAAGCACCACTAGAATTGTCTGAGCTGAAATGTGCATCGCTAGCACTTCGCCAGGGTTGCAAATAATTAATTACATCTGTAATTATATTACTAGAGTAATTAATAATTACATCGATAAATTGTAATTATTCTAAAAATAATTAATAATTACAAATGAATAATTCTGATTATATTCCAAATAATTAATAATTACAATATAAAATTGTAATTATAATAGAAATAATTACTAATTACATAAAAGGAATTGTAATTATATAAAAAATAATTAATAATTACAATATAAAATTGTAATTATATTAGAAATAATTAATAATTACATTTAAAAAATTGTAATTATACTGGAATTAATTAATTCTAAAATTTTTTTTTTAATTTTCAATTATTATTTGGAAACCGAGAGTTTATTTGTGTATTTACGTACAAGGGAAGAATGTTACTTTAAATTGTATTCGTATTCGGTTGTGTTTACGATCACAAGTAAAAGAATTAATTAATTCCAGTATAATTACAATGTTTTCAATGTAATTATTAATTATTTCGAATACAATTACAATTTTCTTTTGTAATTATTAATTATTTTGAGTACAATTACAATTTTTACTTTGTAATTATTATTTATTTTTAATATAATTACAATTTTATATTGTAATTATTAATTATTTTTTATATAATTACAATTCCTTTTATGTAATTAGTAATTATTTCTATTATAATTACAATTTTATATTGTAATTATTAATTATTTGGAATATAATCAGAATTATTCATTTGTAATTATTAATTATTTTTAGAATAATTACAATTTCTTTTATGTAATTAGTAATTAAAAATGGATAATTAATCATTTTTGCAACCCTGCACTTCGCAACCCTATTGTGTAAAGGCATCGCTTCGATCAAATGCCAAAGCGATTATTAACATTCTGACTTTCGTATCGATAAGTCTGTCCCACGGGCCAGACTCTAATTGTATAGTGAATAAAGAATTTAATCAATTGTTTAATTTAAACAAATTATTGGCGATCCTGATCACATATTATTAAAATTTAAAAGTGACTTCAAAACAGAATTATTTACGAACAATGGATATTTCTGTCAATTTTTAATGAATTGATCTGAAAATTTCCAAAAATCTTCCTTTAATAGCAAGGAACAAATGTCTCACTGGAAGTTCTTTCAACTCTGAAGTTCCCTCGATACTTTTCTTCGTCGAAACTAAAAAAACATGCTTATCGAGCAGTCTCAATTCGCAATTAATTATTATTAAAAAATAAGTAGCTTTAATTGTTTTCTTCATTTTGTAGGCATCGCAATTTCAAATAGTTTCAATAATATTCCGTGAGTCTTCCCTCTCTCCTAAAAGTCGCATTTATCTGGTCGACTTCGAACGCTCACCCTGAAAAATCTCATTTTTCGAGTAACCTCCCTTTCTTCGACGCACGTCACATATATATATACTCAGGACAATACTCTGGATTGGCACCTTCATCGGTAGAGAAATTTACTTCGCAGTAAATTCAGAAATATTTTTATAGAAAAAATAAGTCACCTTCATGGAGGAAATCTTCAAAGGTTCGCAAGCCTTGTTCCAGAAGCTTCATGTGCTCATCTTTTAAGAGGGGCTGACCATTTTCCACTATTATGTAAGGTCGGCACAATCTTCCTCCGTCGGAACTTATGTGAATGCATCTGTAGATAAAAAGGGATTTTAAATGAGTTTGTTTGGGATCTTACAATGATCCAGGAATTTTAAAGAGATTTCAAGAGATTTAAAGGTATAACAAAAGAATACCTGAGTTTGTGTTGAGGATAGATGGAAACGAAGCTGCTGATTAAACACTTCCTCCTCAGTTTTCTGAAGATCCTGACCAATCGCTCGTGATTTCTCACGACCCCGAGAATTGTACCATTGAGGAAGACCATGTAAACTCCCTCCTGATAAAGTTCCTCGCCTCCCAGCATTCCTGGCTCTACAACTGCGAGGTTGTAGGCAATTCTCGCCAGAGGCTCTTCCTCCACTTCCGTCGTGATGTGAGTCATCAGTGCCAGATTCTTCACCAGTCCACAACCCTTTAAAAATATTTTACAAGTTTAAAATTGAGGAAATCAATCGTAAAATTAGTAGATTAAGGATCTTGGCTCTGAACGCACACTTCTAATTTAAAAATGAGTATCAATAGGAAGAGAACTTATTTATTACCTCTCCTTCGGGAGTGTCGCTTGGGCAGAGCATTCCCCACTGAGAAGCTTGTAGAGATCGAGGACCTGACACTTTTCTGCTTTTTTCGAACTGCGAATTCACTCTGGTCATCATTCCTAAAGCGGAAATGTAGGAAAGCCTGGAGAGAACTTGAGTAACTCCGTGGCGTTCCATTTTGAAACGTTTGATTGTCCAGTTTCCCTGGTAAAGATAATATTAATTGATAAGAGTCGCTTAAAAAGTTTAAAAAGCTTGAGCAACATCGAAAATAAATAATTAAGTAATCTATGGACTCACTGTTGAAATCGCGCAAGCCAAACCGGTCGTAATTCTATCCTGTCGAAAATATTTCACAATGTCGAACTGCGCTGCCTTTATCTTCGGAATATTCTTGTCCGCGACTAATTTCAACTGAAATGAGGAAAAAAGAATATATGTAATTAAAAGTTGAAAAACTAAGTAAAATAATTGTCATTGATAAGAAGTTCTGGACCTAAAAACTGTGCTTACCTCCCAGTTGAATCTTTTCAACAAGTCCTCAAACATTAAAGCTAAAAGCGAACCCGCCAATTCCAGCCTTTTGTTTCCATAATAATCTCTGTCGTCCAACAATCGACGATCATTCTCAGCCATAATTACTTTGCGGACCATTAAGGCGAGGTGAACTGCTTTTAATTTGAAGCTAAAGTCAACGACCTGCAAAAAATATCGTTTTTAAAATATTAAAAATTTTAAATATCGTTTTTCAGTTGAAAAGAATCGAACTCGAATTATTTTTGATCAAATTACGTACAGGAACGTGAGATAAAAGATTCGTTGCCAAAATGTCTTTCATCTCGTCATAAAGATTCGACTTGACAACATTAAACCTCTTCTGCTTCCTTTTAGCACTCAGGTAACTGTAAAATAAATTAAATAAACAATAGAAATCGGTAGCCTCGAATCTTACCACCTAAGCTACCGACAGCTTTTAGGTAATAAATAACAATCAAATTAAACTTTTACCTCAGTGCTTGGTTCTGTGACTTAATGTCTTGACATTCGTCCAAACTAGCATTTATCTTTTCTCTGATATTATCCTCAGTTCCAATTAATTGGACGATTTCCTGATCACACTGAATACCTAAAGCATTAAAAACCGCCACAACCGGTACGTCCTGAAAAATAAATTCGAGAGTAGTTTACAGATTAAAATTGCAAACGAATTCTATTTCATTTTACTCAAGAAATATTATAACTAGATATATTTTCGCTCTGTAGACATATTCTTTTTCCAAATAGAAGTCTAACTAAAGAGCGAAAAAATATCTAATTATAATAAGTGCTAAGTAAAGTGAAACATGGAATTTTGAGGTGAGAAATCAATGAACTCACATCTGAGAAAATATTCAGTCTAACGTAATATCTACCGCCCTTTCCAATTACGTTACTTCTCGTCTTTCTCTCGTGAGTTACACTGTTACAAATTGCCACAATGCAACCTTTGCTGTCCTCCTCGAGTAAAATTCGGTTCCTCAGCATCTGCTCCTGAATCAAAATTACTTTCTCCTGACCATTGACGATGAAATAGCCGCCAGGATCGTGAGGACATTCCTTCAGCTGAGCGAGTTCGTAATGAGATTTATTTGTCAGGACGCAGTTCGAACTCCTGAGCATTATTGGCATCTTTCCGAGTAATAAATTGTTTCTAATGATTGTTTCGTGGCCTCGAGTGTACTGAATATTCACTGTAATTGGAGCTGAGTAGTTCAGATCTCGCAGTCGACAATCCATTGGAGTCGCAGGCCTTGTCACGTTGTACTCTTCCTCGATGATTGGCGTGCCGACGAAGACGTCTAAGTACCTAAAAAGATTTTTATCAGTCTGATAAAGAAACTATTTTTTGAATTTAATTACATAAAGACGATAAAAACAGTAATTTCGATAAAAATTTATTTATCGTTTAACTCCGAGGGGTTGACAACTCAACCAATGTTCGTACAGCTACTTCTGACTTCAAGATATTTCAGGATATTGCAATTATTTCAGACGATTTCACTGACTTCAGGAAATTTTAAGAAAATGTGACTTTATATGAATTCAAATTACTTTAGATACTTCAGGAGATTGAAGACAGTTGAATTGAATTCATCTGAATTGACTAACTTTAGAAGATTTCACTGAATTAAAGTCACTTAAAGTCACTCGAATTTACTTGAAGTGATTTAAAATTATTATTTAGGTGATTTTAAGAGATTTTAAGTAATTTTAAAGAATTGTAAGTGATTCTAAGAAATTTTAAGGCATTTCAAAGAAATTAAAAAATTCCACAAAGTCCTTTAAAAATCAAAAGAAAAAAAAAAACTTACAAAATTTTTTTAAATTCCATGACTACTAAAATTCCTTGAAGTTCTACAAAATCTTTTATAAATCATTAAAATCTTGTGAAGTTCTTTAAAATTTCTGGAGGAACATTAAAATTCCTTAAAATTCTTTGAATTTCCTAAACTTTCTTAAAAATCTCTTAAAATTTCACAAAGTCGTTTAAAATTCCACTAAATCTTTTAAATATTATACAAATCTCTAGTAACAAATCCCTAGAAACCTCTTAAAATCCTTTAAAATTCTATTAATTTAGTTATATTTCGAGAATTAAGCAGATAACAAGACTCACTTTAAATAAAAATCAGGATCTGCATCACAGAAAACCATTTCATTCGCTTGGACGATTTTCTTAACTTCGACATTGATAAAATAATTAAAAGAATCAATGTGTTGCCTAACTAGTCCTTTTCCTTTCAAAAACGCAGGCACCAATTTCCATTTGTCCTAGAATTAAATAAAATTCAATTAATTCAACCTTCTAAAAAACAAAACCTTAAATTTTGAATTCTTCATTTTATTTAAAAAGTATTAGAACTAAATATTTTTTAGCTTTATATATATACTTCTTTTTATAACAGAATTATGTGTATAGAGCAAAAATCCCTTTATTTTTAATACTTTTTTCGTAAAACGAAAAAAAAAACGAACTCTAATCTAAAAATTCAATTTTTCCATTTTACCAAAAAATGATTGAAACTAGGGATTTTTTCGCCCTGTACGCATAATGATATTTAAAAAATGAGCACTTTAGCATAGCTAAAAAATATCTTGTTAAAAAATTTGTTTAGTAAAATCATAAAATGGAGAAATCGAATTTTGACGTTAGGTTAAATAATCAATTGAAATTAAAGAAAATTAGAAACATAGTATTTTTTGGAATATTTGGGCATAAAATATTAATCAAATCTGTATAAATTACTGTTTTAAATATTAATTATAAGAATTTTAACGATTTTAACAACATTTCTTAACCTATAAATATACATACTGGAATCGGTGGAAGTTGTATGACTTTAGAATATTTTTCTTTGAGTCTTTCAGCTTCAGAAAGCTGAGATTTCATATCCCCCATTTTAGGGAAAAATTGCTCACATTTGTTAATTTGATATTTAATAATTAACTTATTGTTTTTATCGCTTTTATGCACATCCAAAACCTCCAAAACTTAGGCGTCCATGCTGGCCACGGATGGGTAGGTAAAATACCATAGGTAAATTACACGGTGTTTTACAGTAATTTACCAAGAATTTACTAGGTATTTTACGTTGAAACACCAAATTTATATGGAGTGGGGGGTTTTCTACGTAAAATGCGTAATTTACATAAGTAGAAAACCATGTATGTACATATAATATGTACACTCGAATCTCCCAATAACAACCTTCCCAATAACAACAATTTCCCAATATCAACCGCATTTAGGGTTGTGAGCAATGAAACGTTTCATTGAAACATTGAAACTTTCACTTGAAACTTTCAAATGTTTCACTGTCAAAGTTTCAT
>CAJFCP010000566.1:119929-131381 GCA_904066005.1 Synergus itoensis | reverse complement strand
ATAGGTACGTAGTAAAGTTGTACTCATATCCTGTGATCTTAGTACTACATACATTATTATCAATACTCACCTAATCCCCATGGGATTGATTGACCATTGTGGCTATAGGTCGAGCTTCAATCAAACCTGATTGAACATCTATATCTTTCTTTCTTTGATAAACCTTGTAATTCTGTTTAGATCCTCCTATTAAAACTCCAGATCTAGTCTGGACAATTATAGGAGAGTTCCCAGCTCGAACCCTAATGTGGCAAGGTTTTGTTGAGTTCTGTTTCCTAATACTTCCTAAGCATGGATCTTCCTCTTGATTATTCCCATAGAGGCAAAGGATTCTATGTGAGTACTTTATGCATTTACTCATATCAGGTTTCCAGCATATAAGATTATATGTGCAGACCATAGATCCTGGGAGGTCCAGAATAGTTGATACACCTTGATGGATGATATTGGTTGTATAGACATTGTATACGGGAAGTGGACTTAGATTAATGATCTTGGGGAGTTGGATTATCCCTTTCATGACTGCCATATGGTGTATCTTTACCTCAGTCAAAACTACATTCCCTAGTTCATAGGTAATTGTGGGTTCTTGTTGGTATAGTGTTCCTTGCATTTCAGGATGATCTAGTATTACTTGGTTTAGATTTTTTGCTGATAGCAAGGATGGTGTTAATGATCCTGTAAGAGCTCCTGTATAAGCTTCAAAAAACTCACCAGGTGCAGAGAACAACCAATTGAAGATATATGATTGCATACTCCTATCTCTTCTTTCATTACAGTTAAACTGATCTATTAATCTGTTCATAGTTCTAGTATTGTCACCCACCATGACAGATATAGCTCCTACCTTGTCTATAATTTTGTTGTTTGAAGCTATCACTTCTCCTAGTTCCTGATCAATATGCTTTGACATATCTTGCATATACTCAATTTTCTTCTTGATACCTTGTATTTCCACCGTGTTCCATAGGCTTAGACCTCCTGAGAGAATGGAGACTATAGGCAATACCATTAGTTTAGGCCTTTTTGACTGTATTCCTACCATATCCTTTAAGTGTTCTAGTATATGGAAATATGATTCCGTAACATTCCCATCTCCTTCACAGTAGTTATTCTTTGTAAAAGCAATGTTAGGTAATACATAGACAAAAGGGATTAAAATGGATCCTGAGTAACTTAAGTAATGACCTCCTGGTTCCATATATATTCCAACATTTGGGAGAAAGTGTGAATCATCAAAGATTTTTAGGATACTGGCCTCTTCCTTTCCAGGATAAGGCGGTATAATCACTACTAAAAACAGCAGGCTAATCTTCATACCGGTAATCGTAATATGCTTCATATCGTTGACTTGCTTGGTAACTTTTTTATTTCACGTGTACACTCGCAAAGGTGTACACTCTCGCGCAACGCAAAATCGCGAACTACGCGTACTACAAGAAAACCGCGAAACTATCGCGTACAATCAAAATCGCGAAATACATCGCGTATCGCAACATGCGATCTCAATCACATTCGGCAGGGTGATCCCGTCGGAGGCCGCCTTTGCTTCCATCGTACATATTCCCGAAGAGCTCTCCTCGCCGAAGCACTCTACATCCATTACTACCTAGTTCGTGAACTCATTTGAAAACTTAATGTTGCCATATGATGGTCACGCAGCAGTTCGGAGGCCGTCGCTTACCTCTGTTACTTAGCATCTTACCATGCACGGAGACGTCCGTCAACTGTTTTTTATAACATCTCTCCAGCGCATTGCGCTGCGATCTCGGGCATAATCTTTTCCGCTAGCGATGTAACCCACACACTCGCGACAGTACATCGCTGCAAATGCATGCTCAAGAGAGTTAGGAAGTGCGTTCCAGATCTGTCCACGAACGTGTAACTTCGATCTACGCCTTCGCTGAATTTGTCAGGGGTGGACTACACCCTCAAACTTTTGTCTCGCATCAGCAGATTCCCGAATTTGAATCTAAATTGGATTGTCTTCGAAAACAGATATGCGAACTACGTAAATTGTTATACCTTTCTTTATCAAAGGGTTTATCCCACTATTTAATTGTTATGTTTAACTGTAGCACTTCGTTAGCTGCAACTTAGCTGATAGCAAAGCACGCATTTCTTTATAAACAACTGTACATACTTATTTCAAAGACAAGACTGATATCCAGCGAATAACTCGCGTCTATTTTTAAGAACCGTTAACTAGTTTTAAGTCGAACTACTAGTCAGTAAGCGAAAATTTCAAAAATTTTGTTTTCTACTAACTTGTCGATACCCTTTGGGCAATTTAATGGTACAACGATCTTATCATAACATCGATAAAAACAAGTATTTATACTCTTGTTTCAATTTTAGTATAAACAAGTGTTAAACCGCATCGATAAGTGTGAAACTGTGTGCGTATGAATGATTGACAAATCGATTAGGCGAAACACTTAATTTTAAAAAATGTAATCTCGTAACTCGAGAATCATTTTCAACCAATTGCACTGTATAGAGTCTACAAACGCCTAGCGTGAATGATTGTGTGAATTTACTTGACTAGTAGTTGCGATACGCGCAACCAAAAATTTTTTTTGTTCCTTAAACTTTCACTAGTCGCACGACCCGCCCAAACACAGATCGATCTTAAAACGAATCGAGGTGTCACTTTCAATTGACTGTCAATCAAACTTCATCAAATAAAAAAGTTAATTGATTGGAATATGGAAATTGATTTTTGATTTTCATTGGATAAAATTTCAGAATTCACTAAGAAATTATTTTTAAGCCATTATTATTACTATTGGCTACCGCCTTTGTTTTAGGACGTAATTTTTTACATTAAACATATATTTTCAAAAGAAAGAAAGATCATTAAAAAAGTTGAATTATACTTAAAATTAAAAATATTCTGTAAATTTAAATATATTAAAAATTTTCTGATATTTCGTATTTCGTAATTTTTAATTCTGAAGTTTCGTATAATTATGCGTAAAATTCGTAAAATTCCCGAAAAAATAATATTATCAGTAGGAATTTTTTAAATGCTACCAGCAGAAAGCTAAAAACACTAGACATTTCGGCCAATGATGTTCTCCTAGTAATGCACAGAAGCACTGTGATTGGCTGAAATGTCTAGTGTTTTTTTCTTTCTGCCTTTGTTTTGTTGTGCGCAGACGCAAAAATTGCGAGGGAATTTTGAATTTTTCAAACGAAAATAAGCAAGTTCCATAGCAATTATACGAAACTATTTATTTAACAAAGTTAAAAATGATATATAATTAAAGGTGGACCTTTTTGAAAATGTATAATGCTTTCTAAGTTGGATTCGTAGAAAAAGCTCTGAGATGCAGAAAGCAAAGAGATGACTAAGAAATATAATTATGTCAAGTGCAAAATTGGGACCCCGCTATGTTTATTCGAAGAGTTATTTAAACAAAAGGAGGTTAGTAGGATAGTTCGAGCAAGATTATAATATTAATAGTCGATTTGAAAATTAAACCACGAGTAATGTGTTTCTATTATTTTCAAAACGGAAATTTCATCACAAAACTATAAAATTTCTTTAAAAACCTTTATCACATAACAGTTATGTAACTGTTGTTACACAAAAATTACATACCATTTTCTCTGACGTTATGTAACAGTTATATACCTGTTACATTTTTGTTATATAACATTTACACAAATGGTACATTGGTATTATATAAAAGTTACATAAATGTTACATTGTCGTTATATAACACTTAAATAACTGTTACACGTCGTTATGTACAGTTGCATAACATATTAAATAATTAACTGTATATTATATTATTTTGTGAACCTTAATTTTCAAATTCTAATCGATTTCGCGCTGCTTGATGAGAATCAGTCTCGTTCCTTGTCTTTGATTGATTAACCTTTACAGCCATAGGTTGCTAATTTAAGTATTGTTATCTGTGTCTCTCTTTTCTCTCTATCCCCCCTCCCTCTTTCTCTCTTTCTTTCTTTCTCTCTTTTACTCTGATTGAAACTCATTAATCGAAGTGCTGTCTTACTAATTGGATCCGAAGGGGAAGAAAATTCTTCTAGAAATTAACTGGGAGGAGGAGAAAATTATCATCCAGGCTGTTTAAGAAAAAAAATCGAAAACGGATCGTCCGAGGAAAACGACCCTAAGGTTTTCCTTGGGTCGGTACTATGAGACTTACGTGAGTACCGGAAGTCATCAGAAACGACCTCGACCTATTAAGAGTGACACTCGATAAAAAAAGTATATACAAATCATTAAAAAAAATGCTTTAGCCTCAATAAGTTATTTTAAATTAATACTTATTAAAATATTAAATTGAATCGAGAATTAAATATTCACGGAACTGGAAAGAGGATTCGAAATTAAAATTAAATCAAAATTTAAAAAAATTCAAATTCGAATTCAGTTTTTTAGATTAAGGAGTCACAATTTAAAAAGGAAGAAAAACAATTAATTAATCATTTTAAAAAACGCGCAATTAATAAAAAATTTTCAATTTATTGTCTTTCAATTTTTTTAAATTAATTTTTTTATCTGTAATTTTAATTTATAATTAAGGAATTATAGATTAGTTGGGAGCTTTTCATTGTCTCGAATAATATTGTTTTTTATTTAATGACGTTTGATTGACAGTCAATTGAAAGTGACACCTCGATTCGTTTTAAGATCGATCTGTGTTTGGGCGGGTCGTGTGACTAGTGAAAGTTTAAATTAACTTTTTTCCCCAGCTCTAAATTTAAACAGCTCGTAAACGAAATACTATCGTTTTTAAAGAGGATATCTTATTATTTGTATTTATTAAAAAAAAACGAATAAATATTTACTTGTTTAAAGTGCTTTAAATATTTTATTTTATTTTTTATTTATTTTATTATTTAATTTATTATTTTATTTTAAATTATAATTATAAAAATATTCTTCAAACTCGAATTTTTCTGCTTCCGCATTCCTTCCCCACCTTTCATACTCTTTTCCTCTACCCCCTCCCATTCCATTCTACTATATTTTACCTCTTTCATTCCACCCTCCCACCCGCCACCCATTAACCTATTCTTCTATAAAATTTACCTCCTATGGCCCCTCACCCCCTCCCAATTTTCTCTTTCACCTCTAAGCGTAATGCCTCTAATCCCTTTTCACCGGTATTTCACTATACTCTCACTCAATTTTTCCTCCCCCCCTCCCCATCTTCAGTACCCCACTAATCTCCATCTGTTGTACCCCTCCCCGCCCTCCTATTTTATTCTACTTTATTAGCCATCAAACATTCGTTCCTTTCTCCCACTGACCATTACCCTTATTCCTTGTAAAATATACCCCCTCTTATGCCTCCTCACCCCCTCCAAATATTCTCTCGTCCCTCACATGCTCCCCTTCCCCACAAGCCTCTACAATTCCACCTTTTTCAGTTTTATTCCACTGTACCCTCACTTAATATCCCCTCCTCCGCCTCTCAATCCAAGACCTTATTGCCCCTCAAAAATTTTCCACTTCGTTTTTATGTTAACAGCCCTCATACCCTTCTATCCTATTTTACACCCACCAGTCTCCCTTATCAAAATGTGCCAATTTCAGCTTCCCTTCCCTTGTCACTATGAGCCCCTCCCCTTTATATATTCCAAACGCACCCCGCTCATCCCTAAGAACCCCTAAGCTCCCAGCCTATCGACTTACCTCCACAGACTTACTTTGATCTCTGTCTTCCTATCTATATTATTTGCTATCACGACTTTAGCCCCTCCCCAGCCCTAAAGCGTCTTAGACACCCTGTCCAACAGCAATTTCCCTTCACATGATTATTACGTGTAAAGACATATGAAACGGTGATATTGGAAGGGCAAAAGGATTTTTTTTGAGGAGCGAGGGGAGTTAAAATGGTGTACTATAGAGAGGGGGGGGGTATTTAAGGGCAGTAAAAAGTAGTTACAGGAAATGGGGAGGGTCTGAAATTGGAAAAGGGTTGTAAAGAATGAAGAAGAAGAAGGCTGGGAAGGGGAAATTATTTTAAGAAAGAGTAATAGCATTAAAGGGTTCAGGGGAGTGGCAGGGGGAGGGGTATAGAGGATAGAGATGATGTAGAGGATGGAGAGGAGATGAGGAAGAGATGATCAGACGGAAATATTAGAGGAATAATAGGTTCGTAGGAGAGTAGTGATTAATGATAATTCGGAGTATCATTTATGGGGAGGGGCGGGGAAATTGGAGAAGTTGGAGTGGTGTAAAATTGAAAAGAGGAGAGTAACGATAAACTGACTGATTAAAGGCGTCTAAGACAAGGGAGGGGCTGAAGTTGGAAAAAGGAATAGTATAAATGAAAATGGGAGGAGAGGCAGAAAGGGGGAGTGGTTTTAAGCTAGAATAGGAAGTGAAAATAATGTAGAACAATATTGAAGAAGGGGGAGGGGGTGCATAGAATGGATAGGATGGGGAGGGAATTTCAAAGAGATGATAAGGAGGAGGTATTTAAGGGGCAAGAGGGTCTTAGGGGAGGAGAGATTCAGGGCAAGGGGGAGTTTCATTTATAGGAGGGAGAGACTAGAATTTTAATGGGAATATTATTGTGGGAAGGGGAGGAGGGGGTACCAAATATGGATATAATGAGGAGGGGGTATTGTTAATTTGAAAAGGGCAGAGTGATGGTGAACTGAGAAAGTAAATGGGCTTAGAGAGGGAGAGGGGGCTACAGTTTAGTGAGGGAATAGTATAGAAGGGGAGGGGCTTATGCGGATGAAGTAATTATGAGGCGAAGATATTATAGGAGGGGCAAAAGGTTTTTTGGAGGAGCGAGAGAAATAAGTGGGATAAGTGGGGAGGGGCAAAGAGGGGATAAGTGGGGAGGGGGTAGTATTTTCGGT
Organism: Synergus itoensis; assembly: GCA_904066005.1. Lineage (NCBI taxonomy): Eukaryota > Metazoa > Arthropoda > Insecta > Hymenoptera > Cynipidae > Synergus > Synergus itoensis. The sequence goes on along the minus strand of CAJFCP010000566.1, from coordinate 124,526 downwards.
TAATTATGAGGTATAAAGGGTATTTTATATTTCAGATGACTATATTATTACGTCTTAAACAGGGAAAAACGACAGATAAAAATTAACGAATTGAAAGATTTAAAATTTGTTTAAAGAAAATAAAAGAAATGAGTGCAGGTCGTAGTGAGAACAATACACATGCCAATTGGAAATGAGGCCAGAAACAGAATGGCACTAGTGAGCCGAGAGTTGGGCAACGAGCCTGTCAAAGTCAAAGCTCCCAGATCGGAGAATAGTGGTCGTTTCTATTTCGCCGATTACAGTCACGAATTTTCAATCGCGTCTTGTTGCGGTCCCATTCAGTCTCCCTTTGTAATAAATATTTTTAAAAAATTATTTCTTTATTATTTTTATACTAATTGGACGACTTAAATTATTAAACGTGTTATATAATCTCTAAGTTAGATTTTTCGCGGTTAATTAAATATTGAGCAGTTAATTATTGAAAAAGGGACTTTGAGGGATTAATAAAGTAGATTATGACGAAAAGACAAACGGTGGTCGTGAAATTGCGTAGAGCGAGTAAAAACCAACCGTGGGGTATCAGCATCGCCGGTGGTGCTGATTTAGGCACGCCGATCATCGTCACCCGAGTGAGTTTTTTTTTTTTTGAAAATTTTTTTTTAAATATGCAATTTTTCTAAAATTTGTGAAAGTGAAATCTAATTCTCGAAAGTGGTAAAACAGAAAAATATTTTTTTTGTTTTTTCAGTCGGAGAACGAAGACCTCCAGAAGGGTGACGTGATCAAGAAAATTGACGAGTACGACGTTCGGGACTTGAGACATGTAGACGCACAGAATCTGCTTCAAAATTCAGAGTCTGTAAGACTTGTAATCGAAAGGTCTGATTCGCCGAGAGAAACTCCATCTCGAAATCATTCATCACTATCTCCGGTTTCCAAAACAATCATTGACGGCAGGGCTCCCATTAGTCTGTCAGGATAAAATGATATTTATTATATTATTTTTAATTAACGAGTGCTTTTTACTTCGCTCATTTTATTCTCTTTATCTGGCACAATCGCTAGAACTTTTTTCAAATTCATTTGCTTCCAATTTCGGTATTTATTGTCTTTTTTTTTTTTTTAAATTTGTAGCAGTGGAAATTAAAAAAAAAATTGTAACCCGATCCCGAAGACCCGAACCGAAGACAGAAAACCCGATCGGGCTTGAATTAACGTTTAAGAAAACGGAAAATTTTCAATTTAGGATCGGATCTTCGGGACGATTAGGCTGACCCGAATGTGGTCCGACCCGAATCTGACCCGAAAGTCCGAGCAGGTCCGGAAACCCGGCACAAATTGAATCTACGAAAAATCGAATATTTTCAATTTCGGGTCTTCGGGTCGGGCCTTCGGGACGAGCCCGTGGACCCGAACTTGACCCGAAACCCGATAAGGTCTGGAAACCCTAAATCTAACAGGTTTTTTTCGAATTTTCATGTATGGTCGGATTTCGGGTCGACCCGAAGTTTTTTGCAAATGAATTGAAAAAAGTGTAGTAACGCTTAAGCCCTTTTCGCAATGCTTGTTAAAAATCGAGAGGAGACCCGAAAGTGCGATCTTCTCGATGCCTCGGCACTTTTACTGACTTTTCGCAGATTCTTCGCGTACTCATTTGAAAAAAAATGATGAGAAAAATTTGATTAGTTTTTAATTAAATTTTCCTCGGTTTACGATCGTGCAGAACAAAATTACAACAGGAGCCGAAGGTACTGCCAAAAAGTCCAGTTCCACCACCAACGCCAATTGAAGACGATTTTTCTTCCCACTCGAGTCCCGATTATTTTAATAAGGCCAGAGAACATCTCGATGAGGTCCGCGAGGAGAGGATCTACTTATCTCAGGTATCAATTAATTAATTAATTAGTGTTTGAATTTTTAAAAGTAATTTGATAATTGCTTCGAACTGTTTTTTAAACTAATTTTTTTAATCAATTAGATGAATGAAAGAAAAAGATCAGTTTTATTACAGGTGAACAAGACCCGAAGACCCGAATCGAAGTTATTCGGGTCCCGACTTGAATCTAAACTTTTCGGGTCCGTCCCGAATCGAAAATTATCGGGTTTCAACCCGAGCTGAAATTTTTCGGGTCCCAACCCGAAAATATTTAGATTTCGATCCGACCCGAAAGTTTTGGGTCACAACCCGAGCCGAAAATTTTCGGGTTCCCGAAAACCCGAACCGACCCGAACCGAAGACCGAAAAACCGACCAATCTTGAATTAACGTTTAAGAAAGCGGAAAATTTTCAATTTCGGATCGGGTCTTCGGGACGATTAGGCTGACCCGAATTTGGTCCGACCCGAATTTGACCCGAAAGTCCGAGCAGGTCCGGAAACCCGGCACAAATTGAAACTACGAAAAATCGAATATTTTCAATTTCGGGTTTTCGGGTCGGGCCTTCGTGACGAGTCCGTGGACCCGAACTTCGAACTGTTTTTTAAACTAATTCTCTTAATCAATTAGATTAATGAAAGAAAAAGATCAGTTTTATTAAGGGTGAGCAAGACCCGAAGACCCGAATTGAAGTTATTCGGGTCCCGACCTGAATCGAAACTTTTCGGGTCCGTCCCGAATCGAAAATTATCGGGTTCCAATCCGAGCCAGAATTTTTCGGGTCCCGACCCGAAAATAATTAGATTTCGATCTGACCCGAAAGTTTTGGGTCACAACCCGAGCCGAAAGTTTTCGGGTCCGATTTCACGCACCACTAAATTTTTTATTATGATAGTGGGTGCAAAAATGAGTAATTTTTTTGAATGGAGGGGAATCTTGAGATTGTAAATTTTCATTTGATTAGAAAATGATAATTAAATTCGAGGTAAAAATTTGAACGATAAATCAAATAATCGATATCGGTTTGGGGACGCGAATGTTTGCGAATATATTTTTGTTGGCGAGCGCGCGATGCCGGAAAATCCACGTGGAGACAGTCTGTAAGCTATAAATATCGCTTTTGCATCGAAACCACCGCCTCGATTCAATACTTGTCTCGATTCTTGATACCAAAAGATCTCTCCTCAAATAATGCATTTCATCTTTCAATTTCTTGATAAAGCAGAGCCAGAGGGTCGGAAATATTCTTTTGAAAATATATTTCTTTTGAAAAATATTGCTATTATTTATTAAAGGGTAAAAAGAAAAAAAAGAACAAAACAAAAACAAACAAAAAATTTTTTAAATTCCTGAAAATTTGAATTTTTCAAAATTTTTGAAAAAAATTGAAAAATGAATATCTATGTTGAGTAGTTGCAAAGGAAATAATTATAAAACTTAAGCCAAAACTACAATGTTGCAATGAAAGCATTGCCAAGGTAAATAAATTCCGTATTAAATTACTTTGTTATTTAATCTACTTTTTATTTTTTAGCCAAGTAAATTTAAGTTTTCTTTTTTAAATAACATAGTTGCGTTTAAGAGCCAATGACTTGAATGCCAATAAATTCTAATGAATTTCCTTGAGTTCTATTAAATAGCAGAGAATTCCCTCAAATTCCATTGAATTCTCTTAAGGAATTTCAATTAATTCTTATATTTTATGGAATTCTGAAAAATTTTATTGAATTCCATTTGAGATCTTTTATATTTCAAAAAATTCATTGAATTCCGTTGAATTCCAGAAAAAGTTGTATGGAATTCCATGGAATTCAAATGTTTTTGAGTGAATTTCATCAAATTAAATTTATTATCTTTTGAAAGATTGAAATTCCAATAAATTGAATTTAATTCCATTTCAAGTGAATTTTATTGAATTCCAATGAATTTCATTGAATTTCAGTGCATTCTAATAAATGTCTAATATGTTTTTTTAATTCCAATAAATTCCATCCAATTCCAACGAATTTGAATTCCAGTGAATTTCTATACATGAAATTGAATTCTATCTAAATTCTTTAAAATTTCAATAAATTCCACTGAATTCCATTAAATTCTCTTGATTCATTGGATTCAATTAAATCTCATTAAAAATTACCTAAAATTGAATTCTATTTTTGAATTTCACTTTGTATTCCATTAAATTAACATTTCCTGAAAATTTTGAAACGCTTCTGGTTTGGAAGAGAGAATTAAACCTTGACAGTCGAGAAGCTCGTTATACATTTTGGAAACATCTAGTTCTAGATGAAAGAGTTGCCAAAATAAACATCACTTTAAACCTTGGACTGTATTGTTTTTTTTAAATCCTATTTTCTTCACTGAAAGTTTAAAGCAATCTCGAAAAAAATATGTTTTTTCAGTCTGCAGCTTCAGGCAAAAATTACTGATTATTCTCAATGAAAGATTTTTCACTTAATGAATTAGTAACAATTCCTATCGGTAGAAATTAAACTTTGTACTGATTTAATAAATCAAAATGTTTTCAATTATTGCAGATTCTAATATTCTCTGTAATTTAGTCACGGATAAATTTACTCGAAAAATTTACTGATTTAAATTTAGTCCACAATTGAATCACTGATCGAATTAGTAAACAAATTTACTGATTCAAATTTTAGTAAAAATTGAGCTACTGATTGAATCAGTAAACTTATTACTGATTCACTCAGTAATACAATACTTACTGATTCAATAA
>CAJFCP010000566.1:107919-119919 GCA_904066005.1 Synergus itoensis | reverse complement strand
GTCAAAATTTTTACTGATTCAAATTTTAGACAAAGTTTACTGATCGAATTAGCAAAATAAATTGTACTGACTCAAATTTAGTCCAAAAATGAGTCACTGGAATTAGTAAGCTTATTACTGATTCAAATAGTCAAAAATGAATCATTGATCGAATCAGTAAACAAATTTACTGATTCAAATTTTGGTAAAAATTGAGCTACTGATTGAATCGGTAAACTTATTACTGATTCACTCAGTAATGCAATACTTACTGATTCAATATGTCAAAATTTTTACTGATTCAAATTTTAGACAAAGTTTACTGATCGAATTAGTAAAAAAAATTTTACTGACTCAAATTTAATCCAAAAATGAGTCACTGAGCAAATTTGCTAAAATTTTGACTCATTCAAATTTTCCAGAATATAATAAATAATATTTTCAGAAAAGCGACTTTCGCGAGAGTAAAACGTAGGAGTTGGAAGAATTATTGAGGTCCTTCCTTCAGTCTCTCGTCTGCTCGAGCAACTTGGAAAACGCCAGAGTTAGTTCCGCCCGCGCGTCGAGCCAGTGCGTTACTCAAATCTGTTATCGCGAGCGAAAATATCAAAAACTGTTCATTTCTCCAGGGAAATTCGATAAATCGTGTTCTTGGGCTCCGAAAACTTTTTTGAGGAAAATGCCCGCCTATAAGTATCGCTACACTGTGGACCGACCGTCCAAAGAGGAGGAAGCTGCCGTTTATTGGGTACAAGTTATAATTTCAAATTTAATAAAAAAATTATTTTTCAAAATTTATATTTTATATCGAATTAAAGTTCAGGTTTTTTCCCTCCATTTTTTTTTACTTCCAGAGAGTAAAACATTAACATCAAGATTTTTAAAAATATAAAAAAATAAAAAAAAATTTTTTGAATTTGGAAGAACAGAAAAATAAAGAGGATTTTTCAATATTTTGAAATGAGCCTCAATCTGAGGTGAAAGCTTTGCCAAAAAATGACTCGTGTTGCCCTATTGGTGTAAACAAATAGATTTCATGTTTTCATGTTCGGTCATTAAACCACGGAAATTATAGAATCTAATTGATTATTTAGAAAACTCGGAAAAAATATTCTTATAAAATAAAATAAAATATTTAAAAAATACAAATAAATATAAATAAAATAAATAAAAATAAAAATAATTAAACGAATTAACAAATTTAAAAAAAAATTTTTATTTAATCTTTGATTACGAAATAATGTAAAAACTGACTCTTGCCTTGAAAATAAAATATCGCCTACGCAAGAAACATTTATTTGAACAACTTGAAAAAGTTTTTTGATAAATGACACAATTTTTGGCGAAAGTTCCACTTTGCTGTCTGAGCCAAAAGTAAATATATATTTCGATTTTTGGATACATTTTAAGATCTCGATTTTCTATAGAAAAATTCCTAAGAAAATAATAATATATAATATTTTAAAATAAATAATCTTCTTTACATTTTAATTATTTAATAACAAATATAAGACAAATTTTTTACTTGGGGAGGGAAACCGTGAAAACTTGACCTACATTGACGGAATTTAAAATTTTAGTAACTGACCCAGATTGAGTTGAATAAATAAATAAAAAAAAAAGTTGTTACTAAGTTTTACAATCGCAACTTGATCGCAAAGTACGCGTTATTTTTGCCAGCAGAGCCTTCATCTATTTCGAGGCTCGATGACGTTGCTTCACCCTGTCACAAAATGTTCATGACCTATTTATAATTCCTGTAATCGAAATTTCGGCTGAATTACGAATATTGCGTGTGAAATAAAAAATTAATAGTGCAATGAGATTGAGAAAAAATTGCACAGGGGAAATCAAGCTTGAGGCTTGAAGCAAAAGCTCAGTTGAGCTTCGGTAATGACAGTCTCAGTAGATTTAATAATAGATTTAGCCCTGCCCTTCAAAATCTGAACCCGCTTTAACAGAACGAGCTTTTCGTTTTAGAAACTATAATTATAAAGGCGAATTAGTACACGAAGATTAGAGAAAATATATAATGAAGCTTTTGTCGCAAAACCGGAAGAGCTTTACGTCAGAAATAAAAGCTCGAGACATTAACGAGCAAGTGTTGCTTTTCAATCTTGAAGCTTGACAAGCTTTGCTAAAACTGAAATATTTAGGCGAAACTTAATTTAAAAAATTTTTTTAATAAAAATGTGTCACTGATTGAATTACTCACTGATTGGATTATTAACAATTTATACTGGTTCGATCAGTAAAAATTTTTACTGATTAGATTAGTAACAATTTGTACTGACTCAATTTTTTGCTCAAAATGAGTCATTGATTGAATCTGTGAAAAAATTTACTGATTCAAATTTAACCCGTTGAATCACTGATTCAATTAGTAACAATTGTTTCTCATTCAGTAAGTAAAAATTTTTACTGATTCAAATTTCGACCAAAATTGAGTAACTGGTTGGATTAGTAATACTTTTTACTGATTGGATTCATAACAATTTTTATTGATTCAAATTTTCTTTAAAAAACGAGTCACTGATTGAACTAGTAAACTTTTTACTAATTCTATCAGTGAAAATTTTTACTGATTCAAGTTTTATCAAAAATTGAGTAACTGATCGATTCAGTAAAGATTTTACTAATTCAAATTTAGTATTAATTGAAATTACTGAAGTCTCAGTGATTTTTACTGAGATTGGATTAGTAACAAATTGTACTGGTTCAATCAGTAAAAATTTTTACTGATTAGATTAGTAAAATTTTTAACTGACTCAATTTTTGCTCAAAATGAGTCACTGATTGAATCTGTTAAAAATTTTACTGATTCAAATGTCTCTAAAATTTCATCATTGATTGAATTAGTAAACTTTTTACTAATTCAATCAGTCAAAATCTTTACTGATTCAAGTTTTATCCAAAATTGAGTAACTGATCGACTCAGTAAAGATTTTACTGATTCAAATTTAGTATTAATTGAAATTACTGAAGTCTCAGTGATTTTTACTGAGGCTTCAGTGACTTTTTCTACTGAAAAGTGAAAAGTTAATGAAAACAGTAAAAACTACAAAAAATTCTCTATAATTACTAAAATTTGCCTAAAATTACAGAAAAGCTTGAATTTGTCCTTAATTGACTGAAATTTCAGTAAAATGGCTGATTTTTCTCATCGATGAAATATGTGCGTCCTAATTTCACGCGAACTTGCAATCTTAGTAGAGCAAAACGAAAAGGTGAAAATTTCTATAAGCACATAAAATTTCATCATCGACATGCGCATAACAAGCAACGTGACATAACGAGCTTGAATCTTGCCAAGCTTTTGATTCGAAAGCACAGCTTTATGTAATTTTCCTCATTGTCGTGGGCGATCTCAGCCAAGAAATTTAAACTCTATTTACAAGCTTCACAGCTTTCCCAAGATTTCGTCTCGGAAAGTAAAATAGCGAACGATATACCGATGAAATTTCCGGGATTGTTAAGAGCCTGCCAAAAATGATAAATTATGTTCTCTATCGTAATACTGAAACTAAATTCCGAATATATCAGTTAAAACTTTTACTAATTTCATTCAGTGGGTTTTAAATTTGAATCTGTAAGAATTATTACTGATTTTCAATCATTGTGACTGAATTAATTCAGTCACTTTTACTTTTACTGGTTTTTCCATCACTTTCACTGTTTGTTCAGTCAATTTAACTGATTTTTAAGTGAATTTGTTTTAGTTTTCAGTGAAATTGACTGATTGTTCAGTCAATTTGACAGATTTTTAAGTCAGTTTAATAAACTGTTTTAATGATTGTTCAGTAACTTTTACTGATTGTTCAGCTAATTTTACAAATTTGTCAGTCAATTTGATTGATTCTTCAGTACAACTTGCTGAACCTTCAATTACCTTGACTGATTTGATTCAGTCACCTATAATTATTTGAATAAGTCACTGACTGATTTTTAAATAAATTTTGACTGATTTTGACTGATTTTTCAGTGAAACTTACTGATTGTCATTAGTTACTTGTGTCAAGATAACAGATTAATCAGTATAGATACTTAATCACTTATTTAATTCTTCTCGCTCCCTGTTTGTATTTTTATTTATTTTTCTAAAATCTTCCATCGCGATTAACCGGCATCTGGCGTTGAGAAGACCAGAAACATCTGTTATCACCTATTAACAATTTATTTTGGTAACCGATGCGTAGGTACGCCTTGCGTTATAATATTGAGACCGCCTGTAGATTAATTGGCGATCATCAGCCCCGATCTGACCTTATTTTAAAACAATTTTTTTCATTACTTCATCGACAGGGTAATTGACACCTGTTTGGCACAAAACCCAAATATTTTTCAATCTTCGGTTATTGAACTCAAATGCAAATTTTCAACTAAATTTATCTTTAATTTAATTATAATAATTAATTTTATATATTATATTTAATTATATTTTCATTTCCTTCAGACTTTTACTGAAATTAATTTCGAATATCCGATTCTTATTGAAATTTGAGAAAAACAGATTGAGAAATTATGAAATTCGGGTGCTAACGACAAAAATTTGGAAAAAGCAAATAAAATAAATAAATGGCGGGTTATTGATATCGTGTGACGCTTTAAAATTTTGGCTGTCACCCAATCGTTCAATGTAACATTCCACAGTGAAAAAGATTCTGTTTTCAAATTTCGAGGTCATGATTTAATCCGTTAAAAAAGTAGAACAAAAAGACGAAATCTTCGGATAGAAATCCTATCCGAACTATGTCGGACCGAAGTTTGTATTCGACAGACCAGAATTTCAATCCGAATAAATCCGCGTTAATCCGAACGAACTTTTCAATATAAACCAACTTTTTAAATCGATTGAATGCAAAATTTATCTGAAAAATTTTTTAATCCGAATCGCTCGGAATAAAGCCCTTTAGAAATCAATTCGAACTTGTAATCCGAATGAATTTGAATGAATCCGATCAATCTGTATAATCAGAATGAATCCGGTCAATCCGAATGAATCCGAAGTTAATCCAAAACAACTTTTCAATCCGTACTTTCGGATTGAAACGGATTCAGACGAATAAAAATCTTTCTATCCGTATCATTCCGGAATTTGTATCCGAAAAAAAAAACAGTTTCATTGCGTTTTAATTCCGAGAAGAATTTTTCAATCCGAATCAATCCGATGCCTATTAAAAATCAATTCGAACCTGTAATTGGAATGAATCCGATCAATCTGAATTAATCGGAATGAATCCGGCCAACCCGAATTTTAATCCGAATAAATCCGAATTTTCGGATTTAAACATATTAAGACGGATAGAAATATCTCTATGCATATCATTTCGGAATTTGTATCTGAACCAAATAGTTTCATTCCGCTTTATTCCCGAGAAGAATTTTTCAATCTGTTTCCTATTAGAAATCGATTCAAACTTGTAATTCGAATGAATCCGGTCAATCCGAATTTTAATCCGAAAGAATCCAAACTTTTGGATTGAAACGGATAGAAATATTTCTATCCGTATAATTTCGGAATTTGTATTCGAACCAAACAGTTTCATTCTGCTTTAATTCCGAGAAGAAGTTTTCAATCCGAATCAATCTGATTCGTATTAAAAATCAACTTGAACTTGTAATTTACATGAATATGATCAATCCGAATTTTAATCCGAATAAACCCAAATCAACTTTTCAATCCGGATCAATCCGAAATTTTTATTAGATTGGATGGATTCCGATCGGATTAATTCGCTCAAAATAAAGCTGTTTCGCACAAATACAGACTTCGAATTGAAAGGGATTTAGACGCATAGAAATATTTCTATCCGTATCATTCCGGAATTTGATTTCGAACCAAACAGTTTCATTCCGATTTAATCTCAAAAAGCAGGTTTTGATCAGTATCAATCTTAAGAGAAATCAATCCGAATTAATCAGAGTGAATCCGGTCAATCCGAATTAATCGGTTTTAATCCGATCTTTCAAATCTAAATAATTCCGGCCAATCCCAATGACTCCTGTTAATCCAAATTCGTATGAATTCGAATGAATCCGGTTTTTCCGAATAAATCCGAAGAATTCTGATTAATTCGGATTAATTCTGATTAATTCGAATTACAAGTTCGGATTGATTTTGAATAAGCCTCGAACTGAAAACTTCCTGCGTATTAGATCGGAATGAAACTATTTGGTTCGGATACAAATTCCGGAATGATTCGGAAAATGTCGGATTTGTTCGGAGTGAATTGCAATCCTAAAATTTTGCCAAGGATGTAAAAAATCCGTTTTGGTCTTCGGGCTCTTGGTAAAAGTTAAAAAAAATTAATAACAATAAAATTGTTAAGAAATAATTAAATAAAGAAATTTTTCAGCCCTATCGAACAACTCCTCTTGTTTTGCCCGGCGCAAAAATCAAGAAGGATGCCTCCCTTGGTGAGTGCTACCTTCGTCATCATCCAAACCCGATGATCAGAGCAGCCCCTCATCATTACGAGATTGCACATCCGGAAGTTGCTATGAAACAAAAAGTACGTAAATTCAAGTATCATATCTCGCCTGTAGTAAGTGAACGTATTATAACATTATAACATAATGAACACGACGGTGAAAAAAAAATGATTGTAAATCTGCATTTTGTCAAAAAGAGACGAAAAATAATACCAAATGTCAAAAAAGTCAAAATTTAAAAATTAGCTTATTTCATTTTGAATCCAGCCTCTTGCTATTGGTACTATTTTTGTCTTTTTTGTCGAAAATACAAAGAGGCGAATTGTATAACAATTATTTTCGATTAACATGTAAATTGTAATTATTGTAAATAGAAAAACTGTAGATATGAAAAATGTAGGTCTGCTTTATTGTAGAAGCTTATAATTTATAATTTTATATAAAACATCTGATCAGGTGGCTGAGTCGGTTCTACAACGTGTCTTGGGACCTAATGAGTTACCTAAGGTTTGATCAAATTATTATAAAAGCTTTACCGCATTCTAAAACTCGCTTTCGCGTTCTTTTTGTATTTCATTCATTTTTTCAGCAGAAATTTAGTTAACAACAATTGCTTGCCAGAAAAAAGTCTTATTTTTTATTAAATAAAATATTTAAAAAAAAAATTAAAAAATATAAATATTTATATATATATATATATATATATATAAAATTTAATTAAAAATAAAATTAGTAGAAATTATTGTATCCTTTTGGAAATAAGACATCTCTTCTGGCCTTAAGGCCATGTAAGACTTACCCGATCCCTACTTTACCGACATTTTTTTCTCTGCAATGGTCCTAAATATTGACATTTAAAAAAAAAAAGTTTTTATTTTTACAAAAATTTAAGACCAGATAAACATACCTTAGCATATTTTCTTTAATTTTAGAAATTTTTAATTTGATATTTCAATAAATGTACAAGTAGGGTTGCAGATAAAAAAATGTCGGTAAGGTAGGGATCGGGTAAGTCTTACATGGCCTTAATCAGACTTATTACAAAATAACCGATTGATTTAATTTTTTTTTAATAAAATTGATTTTTTTTTCTATTTCGATTTTTCATTAATTATTAGTTATAATCATTTATCATTAAGTCATCAGAAATCCAAAAAACAGGACCAAGCTGACGTGCTGCTGCAGCCCGAGTGATCTCAAAAGTTGGCTCCATTAAAAATATAACCATGCGATATATAAATAATATAATCATCAATCATCACTTGAATTTTGTGTGATTTTATATATTTTGTGCCTTTTTTTAATAAACTGACTCTATAAACTGATACTGACCCTAATTTTTAATTTTTCATTGACCTTTGGACAATTATTTGTATTATTTTAATACAGATTTCTCTTACCGACATTTACCGACAATCAAGGGTTCGTGCACAGAATAAATTTATAGATTTGAAATCTAATTACGCAGAAAAGAGAAAAGAATTCCAACTGAAAGAATAATTTTAGCATTTAGCAGAGACACAAACCCTCTGGTTCGATTATCGGTAAAAGTCGGTAACAGGAATCTCTAATAAAGCTTTTTTCTTGACCTAATAAATTCTAGACGCTGATTTTTATTCTTTGAAGTTAAAATTTGAAGCTTTTTTCAATAATAAAGAAGTTTAAGGGCGTCGGATCCAAGTTCTAATCTACAAATTCGATTTCCTCATTTTATTCAACAAATATTATAATTAGATATTTTTTCGCTCTGTAGCCACACTTCTATTTTCAAAAAGAGTGTCTCTACAGAGCGAAAATATATCGAATTATAATAATTGCTGAGTAAAATGAGGAGATAGAATTTTGAGGCAAGCACTTGGGTTCGACACTCTTAAGAAAATTTTTCTAGGTTCTAACACTGCACGTTTCACTTGATTTTGTTCGACAGGTTGTCGCTAAGCAATTCAATTCACCGATCGGACTCTACTCTGAACAAAATATAGCGGACACTATTAAATGTCAGGCATCTGCCATTCCGTAAGTAATCAAATAAAAAATATGAGGTTTATTGTCGAGCGAAGAAAAATTTACAAATAAGTAGCTTTGAAGGGACAAAATCTTTTTGCAGAAAAACCATAATATCAAATGTTAAAAAATACCGAAAAAATAATTCCCGAAAATAAAAATATATTTTTATAATTGTTTTTTTAAACATTTTTTGAAAAAAAAAAATTTTTTTGGTTTCATATTTTTGGGAATTTTAAATTTCGGTAATTTTCTACTTTCGTTATTAAATATTCTGATTTTTCAAAAAAAATATTTTGTTTCGCTTTTAACCCCCTTAACTAAAACAAAAAAAACGACATTAAACTGCTTTGTCGTATAGAGCTTGCAGTAGATACTAGAAATAGTCAAAATTTGTAATAACAAATTGGCTTTAGCTTCTTGTCACTACTTCTAAAATTAAACTTCTATTAATTCAAAAAAGGAATACAAATTTAAAAAGAAAATAATAATAATAATAATTTATTTTAAAAAAACTGGCTACGAGGGAAGAAATAGGAAAAAATCCCCTCCACCCACTTTGGTTTAAGGTACAGTCGCTAAACCATTTACTTGCTGTTTCTTTATTTTGCAGCATTTTCATAGACTTTTCCTTCCTGAAACAGAAACAGCAAATTCAAGAGCAAGCGAGAATTATGAAAGAACAGGCCATGGCTGGCACTTCGAAGAACGTGTGGCCTCAATTTAATAAACCTAATTAAGAGAAATTTTAAAATAAAAAAATCCCCCTTCCCCCGTTAGAAAAATTGAAAATGTCCTATTATAAGTTTTTCCAGTTGAAAATCGATTGTCTTATTTATTTTTAACAGCCAGTAGTTTTTCTTGTAGAAATAAAGAATTTAAATTTTGGGAAGCAACAGGTCTTTGAAAAAAAAAATATCCAAGTATTACTTTCTTTTGGAGGAAAAATAAAAAAAAGATTTTTCGACAAGGATCAGGAATTATCTATCTATCTCTTTCTTTCTCTCTTTCTCTTTTTTCTGGAATGATTTTTTTGGTCTACTCTCAAAATTACTAAAAGCTCAGATTTCAAATTTTCCCGCGCAAAAGTCCTGAAAATGTTGCCAACTTACAGCATGGCCAACCTCGAAAAATAAAATGTTTCGGGACTTCCCCTGCTTTTAGGATAATCTTGATAAAATCTAATCTCTATTTTTAAATTGAGTCGATTTTGTCGAAATCTGAATTACTGAGAGCTTTGGGTAGAAATTCTATCCGAATGAATTCGAGATATTTCGAATCATTCCGAAGTCTGTATCTAAGCGATTCTGAATGAATCCGCGTTTATCTGAACATGCATTTTAATCCGAATTAATCCGAACTAGATTTTTAATCTCAACCTATTTTTTAATCCGAATAAATCCGAAAAAAAAATTATTAATCCGAATCAATCCGAGGATAATCCAAACGAACTTGTCAATCCGAACTTTCCCACTTTTTCGAATTGATTCGCTTAGGAATTTTTATTTGAAATTTCGTTTTGACGTCGAATTGAACCGGATTATTACGCACAGAAATTTATATTTTTACTTCGGATTGGATCGGATAAGAATCTTGATTTTAACTTAAAATCACGGATTCGCTCGGATACAATAGACCTCGAAATGAAACGGACTCAGACGAATAGAAATTTTTCTATCCAAAACTTTCGCTAGGGTATCGCTGTAAATATTAGCAGATTTTTGCACGTAGTAGTGAATTGAAAATATTTTTGCACGAGAGATAAAATGATTAGTAGATTTTGGTAGACGCTAAACTGTTCGAATAACTTGCAATAGTTGCAACGATAATAATATTTGATTAATTTGATAATAATAATTTGTTGCTGCCAATTAACTCGCGAAATCAGACGATTAAGAATAAAACGAACAATGTAGTTTGAAGAAACCGGTGAAGTACGACCCGAGTAAGAGCGAAGCTTACAAGGCTCTCCAGGAGGAAGCACTTGGGGATCATGTCCAGGAAATCAGGCAGCCAGCACGCACTGGAGTTTTTACTCCTCAGAAGGCAAATCTGAACAGGGTATTTTTTTTACATTTGATTTTACATTCATTTTTCACTATTTTTTACTTTCAAACAAGCCTGAATTCATTTTTAGTCGAATTCCACAAATTTAAGGATGTTGGAGGCAAGTTCTAATCTAAAAATTCGATTTCTTCATTTTACTCAACAAATATTAAATTTGGAATTTCTTCCCTCTGTATAATTAATCAATTTTTAACTAGAATTATGTGCACAGAGCGAGAAAATATCTAATTCAAATATTTTTTTAAGTAAAATGAAAATATTGAATTTTGAAGTCAGATTTTGAATTCTTCGTTTTACGCAAAAAGTATCGAAACTAAATATTTTTTCGCTCTGTACGCAGTCTTATATTTGAAAAAAGATAAGCGCTACAGAGCGAAAAAATATTTATCTATAATTTTCGTTGAGTAAAATGGAGAATGGGATTTTGAGCTTAATACTTGGGTCCAACGCCCTTAATTCACTATGAAATCTCTCCAATTTAAATTATTATCAATTTTTAGGCACATCCTCCCCCACCGAAGAGCCCAGCTCCCTACGTAAGTATTAATAATTTAATTCCTAAACTCGCCTATTATTCCGAACTTTTAAATTACGAAAAAGATTCCAAACAGAAGTTATACAAAATTTTTATTTAAATACTAGAGTAATTAATTTACAATTAGTTACATTTATTAATCAATGATATTAAATTTCTCCTTTGAGCCTTGCACAACATTTTTTCTCTCCTTTACTTCATCTCGTGTTAATTTTAAAAAAATTCTGAAGGGACATTTCTCAAATTTCTTTAAGGGTGGACCCTTAAGACGCCCTTTTCCTCTTCCTTTCGTTAAGGATCGCGTCAATGTCTACTGAATTTTGTAGGTCTTATTTGTGTAATTTTAAATATTGCTTATTCGCTAATCGAAACTTTGCTTACACAAAGCTGTTACTTAAAATTATAAACCCCCCCCCTCCCTCCCCCTACCATTAAAATGTAAATTTATAAAAATAAAATAACAAAGGTTTAGTAAAAAAGAAGAATCTGTTCTTAAATACACAAGGAGTAGATCACTCAAATTTTGAATCTACACCAGATTTCAAGTTTTCAAGGGATTTCCAAATTTTTTTCAGAAATTTTAAAGATTGTTGTGATTTTTTAAGGATTTTAGAAGATTTTCAGGAATTTCAAAAACATGGTGTAATTTTAAGATATCAAAAAGAGATTTTACAAAAGTTCCAAAAGATTTCAAGAGAATTTGAAAGAGTGATCAACCCCTCAGTACACAATTTCTTTAAAAGTACACAGCTTCTTAAATTAATTTTTGTCAAACAATTTGAAACCAGTGGCTCTAAAATTTGAATTTTCTGTTGTAGATCGTTTTGGAAGACGATAACGAGAAGATCCACCAGAGCAACAGCTTCAAAAGGATCATGTATAGTGTGCTGGGCCAAACCGATTACTAAATATCGAAAATTCGGACTGAATCTAATTTTACAAACCTGTTATCGATATATAATTTAATAATTTAATAATTTTCT
>CAJFCP010000566.1:84028-102919 GCA_904066005.1 Synergus itoensis | reverse complement strand
TTATTGCGGGCGTGAAGTTGACGAAACTAAATTTTCTCTTATGGTAAATACCACATGTCCTAAACAATCATAAGCGGGTTAATACAAAAAAGCGAAGCGTTAATAATATAAAAAAAATGTCCAGCTCTTCTTTCCTAGAACTTGTAGGATATACAGTCTGTTCAACAAGAAACGTTGGTCGATTTCTCGAAAACTATTACAGATTTTTGAACGTTTTTTTTTTAAATTAAAGTACTTTCAAGATGGTCCAGTCCCCATCGTTGTCCAGAATCGTCTGGCACCTTTTCAACATGCTTTCCACTAATTTTTCAGCGTAGTCCGTGTGTAAAAACGGAACTAAATATTAAACTTACGACGCTATCCTGGATCCGTTAAGAGCTGTGACGAATCTGGGTTGAACGTAATTCCAGGCGCCCTGGTTTTTGTGTTCTTCTTGGCACCAAACGAGTTCTGCATTCGAGTATTTCTCCGCTTCCTTTTTGACCAGATCGTATGGGAAGGGAGAAATCTGAAAAAAAAATGGTTCATTAATGCAAATTGTACGATTCCTGCGGTGACATTGTAAACTGGATCTTTGCACTGATGTTTGATCTTAAGGCCATCTGACAAATGGGTCACGTGACCCATTTCTGGACTGTACCTTCACCGAGATCGACATATCGATATATCGTATTATTCAAAAATAATCACCTGTTCCACCCTTGTGATCGCAATTTTATCATCGAGTCCCCTCTCTTTCCTCGACTTTTTCAGATCGTAATAAACTTTTCCAGAGCAGAAGATGAGCCTCTTGACTCCACTGGTATTCTCAGCGGCAACTCCCTCCTCGGGAATAATTCTCAAGAACTGAGTATTTTCCGTCATCATGTCGAAGCTGGATCTGGCTTCCGGATGTCTCAGAAGAGACTTGGGAGTCATAATGATCAAGGGTTTGCGGAAGGGAAGCGCGATCTGGCGACGCAGGATGTGGAATAAATTTGCGGGTGTGGTGCAGTTCGCGACGATCCAGTTGATGTCGTGGAGTTGACGAACTGCAAACTCTTCGCTCTCTGGTGGGAAATAGTCTGGGTCGTCGGACGACATCTGGAGGAAGCGTTCCAATCGAGCGCTCGAGTGCTCTGGACCCTAAAAAAATCACAAATTATTAAAAAATAACCGAATATATTAAAAAGGGTGATTATTATTATTATTTTATGGGAAAAAGGTGATAATTACCACTAATTAAATACATCTTACCTGGCCTTCAAGACCGTGAGGCTGGAGCATCACAAGGCCGGATTGTCGAACCCATTTCGCTTGACCACTGCTGATGAACTGGTCGATGATGCACTGTGCGGTGTTGTTGAAATCTCCAAACTGAGCCTCCCAAATTACAAGAGCGTTCGGGTTCGTCATCGAATATCCCAGTTCGAATCCTAAATAAAGAGAATTATGAATTGAGTAACTAAAACGCAGTATCAGAAACCCGTATAAATTTACTGCGCAGCTACAAGTACCGCATAAATCTACTGCGCAGCCCAATTCATTTATGCTGCGCAGCAACGTTCCAGGCGAATTATGGATGCGCAGTAACGTCTGTAGACTTACCGAGGACTCCGTATTCAGAAAGAGAACTGTTGCAGACAGTGTAGGGTGCCTGGTCAGGGTAAAGGTAGCAGAGCGGCCGGTAGGTCGCCTTATCGACAGTTTGATGATGCAAAACGTGATGCCTGTGGGAGAAAGTGCCTCTCTCGACATCCTGACCAGATAATCTCACGTGGATTCCTTCCTTAAGAAGCGAGCCGAAGGCCATGGCTTCTCCTAGAGCCCAGTCGATTGTTCTCGACTCGACCATTTCCATTCGGGCCTTCAAAATACGCTCGATACCTTTATGGACAACGAACTCGGCCGCGTTTGGTGGGGGCGAGGAGAATTTCTTTCCAATGTGCACCAGCGTGTCTTCCTTTACTCCGGTTGGAGAGACCTTCAGCGGGTCTTTCCCCTCGAAGAAACCAGACCAGGGTGAATCAAGCCAGTCTTTGTATTTGATGTGGGTCTCCTGCTTGGCATTTCCATAGGCTTCTTCGCAGATCTTTTCGTACTTGTCCTTCACGTCCTTGACTTCTTCTTCCGTGACGACTCCTTCCTTGACGAGCTGACCGGAATATTTGTCGAGAACTCGGGGAGTGTTTTTGATTTTGCGGTACATGAGGGGTTGGGTGAACATTGGTTCGTCGGCCTCGTTGTGCCCGTTGCGTCTATAAGACACGATGTCGATTACAACGTCTTTGTGGAAAGTTGCTCTCCATTCGGCTGCCATCTTGCAAACGTGCATCACCGCCTCCGGGTCGTCAGAGTTGACGTGGAAAATCGGCGCGTTCACGACTCTTGCGACGTCTGCAAAAGAAAGTGGATGATTGGAGAACTAGATGACTACTACTACTACTTTGTCATCTAGTTACTCCCTAGGGCCTTTTGCCTCTTGTAGGTCCCCCTGACCAAAACGAGAACTTGCTCCCCATCTCCTGGAAAACTCTACAACTCATCTTAGAAACCTGAATTGAATATTTACCTGTGCAGTAAGGAGAGGAGCGCGAATGTCTCGGATCGGTTGTGAATCCGATCTGATTATTCGCGACGATGTGAATTGTTCCGTGGGTTGTGTAGTCAGGCAAATCGGACAAATGCATTGTCTCGAAGACGATTCCCTGTCCACAGAAGGCGGCGTCACCATGCAAAAGAATAGACATCACCTTCTTGCCTTCTCCATCTCCTCGGTAGAATTGTTCAGCTCTTGTTTTTCCCTGAACGACGGGATCGACGGCCTCCAGATGAGAAGGATTTGCAACAACTGCGAGGCGAATATTCTTGTTTGTTACTCGATTGAGACGTTCGATGTACGTTCCCAGATGGTATTTGACATCTCCTGACCCATCATCGGCGGCTTCAAGTGCCGCGAACTGCGTGAATATCTGGCTCAGAGGTTTTCTGCAGACGTTTGCTAGAACGTTGAGGCGACCTCTGTGAGGCATTCCCATGACAATGGACTCCACGCCGAGTTCTGTGGATTTGTCGATCACTTGCTTCATCGCCGGGATGAGAATCTCACAACCCTCGAGTCCAAATCTCTTTTCTGATGTCCATTTCTTCGCTAAGAAGGCCTCGAACCTGTAATAAAATCGAGATGAGAGATCGATTTATCGGTAGGGTGATATCGATGTTAAACTATCAATAATCGTTAAACTATCAATAATCGATCCTGACTTTTTAAACCACATTCCCTTGCACACTTTTACCATCCTATCTTTAAAAAATAGTGTCACGAAATGTCTCGAAAATCTCGCATACATTTTTGTTGCAAACCTGATTGGCTTTTGAATGACTTGAAGTTGAAAGAAGAAAAACAAACAAAAAAAAAACCTTCGAAATCCCTTAAAATTCGTTAAGATTTCTTCAAACTCCCAGAAACCTCTTAAAATCCCTTGAAAATTCACAAAAACCATTGAAATCATGAAATCTTATCAAATTCCATGAAATCCTTCAAAATTCTACAAAACCTTTTAAAAATTAGAAACATCTCATAAAATCCTTTAACATTTTACGACAAACTTCAAGATCCTTTTAAATTCTACAAAATCTTTTACAAATCAGAAAATCCCTTCAAATTATTAGAGGTCTCATAAAATTTCACAAAATTCTTAAAAATCCCATAAAATATTTTTAAAATTATTGCAATCTCTTGCATTCTTTTAAAATTCTTGGAAACTTTTCAGAAACATTTTCAAATCACTTAAAAATTCACGAAAACCTTGCAAATCGCTTAAAATTGAAAATTCATTAAAATGATTAGAAATCTCATTAAATATCACAAAATCTTTAAAGAATCACAAAAATCTTTTGAATTCGCTTAATATTCCTCGAAATTTCACGAAAACAATAGAAATCGCTTAAAATTCGTTGAAATCTCTTAAAGTTCTTAGAAACCTCATCATCTTCCTCAAAATTTCAAAAAATTTCAAATCCCTTAAAATTCCCTACCCCTTAAAAAAATCTCTTAAAATTTCATGAATTCCGTTCAAATTCCGCGAAATATCCTTAAATACCTTAAAATTCTACGAAATCTTTTAAAAATCCTAAAAATTTTTAGAACTTTGTAAAAATCACTTAAAAATTGTCAAAATCCATTGAAATTCCTAGAAACCTTTTGAAACTCTCTAAAAAAGATGATGTAACGAAATGTCTCTAAAATCTCGCATAAATTTTATTATTGTTTCAAATCTGCTCTCTAAATTTGAATCAGTAAAATTTTATTGGTTTTTGAATGACTTGAAGTTGTAAGAAGGAAAATAATGTTGGTTTGCTAGTCTGAGTAAAAGTTCTTATCTGTGTTAAGTGACCCATGGTTGGTATTGCAGATTGTCGGTAAACTGTTGCCACAGTCGGTAATGGAGATTGTCGGTAAGGAAGATATTTTATATATCGAAATCCGATCACTAAAATAAAGTAAAACTCACCCAGTCGCTCGAGTTAATCTCGCCAAAATGAGTCGTTTTTCATCATTCGTTATTTCCATAATTCCGGGAGTTTCCATCTTCTGTCGAATCCAATTGCACTGCTCCAGCGAATTGATGAACATAAATTCAACTCCGATGTGTCCGCAGTAGGTCGATTCCAATCGTTTCAAAATTTCACGCAGCGGAAGTGATTTGTCTTTTCCGCCAATGAAGGTCGTGGAGGGCAATTTGAAGACTCGATCCATGTCCGACTCCTCTGTTTAATCCATTGTGAAAAATTGTGTTACAACTTTCGTTATCTTTTTGAAAATTTCTCACAAACACGCAAATATACATTCAGGGACAATTAAGCAAAGAATTAAGATTTTTTACACATATTATTATTACTATTATTATTATTTATATTATTATTTTATCTGCTCTATTTTTCTTTCTCTTGAACTGATACTGAAAATGTTTGAAAAATAAATTTAGTTTTCTCAAAAACAAGGTGCCTACAGTTTTCAATTTTATACAATTTTCAACGCGACAAACGTTAACACATTCATGCAATTTTTATCGTTTGTAAAAACGTCTTTCTCGACATTTTAAAAACTATGGGACTGAAAATATTTCATTGTTCTTCAAACACAAATGAAGCACACACTTCGTTGTTATGTCTAATTATAGAATTGAAGATGAGAAAAAAAGAATGGTTAATACACTCAAAAAAGAGACGTAAACTGAAAAAAAAGAAGACTGTTAGTGATAGGATTAATTAAGAATTTTTTAAAGCAGCCACCTTTGAAAAATTGTCTACAGAGATGAAAAATACTTCGATAGAGAAAATCGCTTGCCAACTTGTAAACTCACAATTACCAATAATATTTTCACCGTCTGTGCAACCGGATTTAGATTTATTCTGAAAAAAAGTAACCAGTACCCGACTATAACTTGTACAGAAATTATCGCCCAATTTAGATTTTGACTTGATTTCTACATACTTTTCATAAGAGCCGCTACACGATTTCGTAGATCTTGAGCGTAAGTGGTTCGAGGAATCTCTCCTGTGGACATTAATGCTTCGACTGAAAACTATGCTTTAAATTTCCTTCCACATTGCCGAGTTCGAAACTCTCGAAAAATATATATTTATTTAAAATCGCAGAATCCTCCTTCGTTGTTAAAGTAAATTTTTGCAATTTTCAATAGCAGAAAAAAAAGTCAAGCTATTGTGCTGTTAAATTAGTCATTTCTAATTTGCAACTAAAGGTGGAGTCTAACGATCTAAAATTAGAAAGTGTCAAATCAAAATAAAAGAAAATAAAGTCAAAAAGAAATGAAATGTAAATACAGTCGACTCTGACTTTTTAAACCACGTTCCGTGCTAAGTGACCCACAGTTGGTACTGCAGATTATCGGTAATGGAGATTGCCGGCAAGGTAGATCTCAGTAATATCGAAATGTTAGAATCCTAGTAGAAATCTACATTATCGACTGTTGTCAGTAATTTGTATTGTCGGATGTGGGTAACAACTTACCGGAAATATACATTACCGACTGTGGGTTACTTAGCACAGATCAGAACCTCAGTTACTCAGTGTTCACTGAACAAAAATGTGCGATTAGTCAGAGTTGACTGTATGAAAAAAAAAAATATAACTGTGAGAGTGATACTAATGTTATGCGAGATCATTTTTCGGAAACCGATCAAGCTGGATTTCATTTTAAAATTGATGTGACTTTTTTATGAAAATTTTCAAAGATTGATCGGTTTCGTTTGTTAATTTGAACTCTTACTCTATAATAACGCTGCCTCTTTCAATAAGACGATATCGCAATTTTTTAGGCTTACCGAATGAGTAATAACTATAGAGCAACTCTTGAGGATGCCTATCATCAAGATCTGCACTGTTGATGCCAAGCGGGTCCAATTTAGCGATATGGTGGCCACGAATCTGTCAATTGAAGGCCACATTCATACCAACCGATTTTATATAAAACACCTTCCGACTCTTATATAAATATAAAATTTAAATAATTAAATTACAAATTAATAGACATTGTAAAGTTATTTTAAATAACTAGAAACTGCTCGGAACTTTTATAAATTTTAGAAATTCAGTACGAGGCAGTTTACTCTGGAGGAAGTTTTACTACATAGTAGATTTTACTATACTTCGTAGCCAATCAGAACCCAAGTGGCGGGGAAGAATCGCTTCTGATTGGTTCTGTTTCTGCTTCTTTGATTGGTTACGCTTCATAACCAATCGGCAGCGATTCTTCCCCTCCACTTGGCTTCTGATTGGTTACGAAGCGAGGTAGAATCTACTTTATAGTAGAATCTACTTTATAGTAAAATCTACCATTTATTAGTAAAATCTACAATTTATTGGTGTAAACTGCCTCTACAGTTTGCTTCCCAAACTGAAATTTATCTTTCAAAATACATAGAAAACATATATTTTAAAATGCAGTCAGTTCTAGTAATTTAATAGAAAAGATTAATTAGTAAACTTATTAAGTACAGAAGTCGCAGTAGAAGGGGAAAGACCCAGTTTTGCCACCAACACCTCCCGAGTTAAATTCTAATGTGAAAACACGAAAAGAGTGAAACGACAATATTGAAATCGCATGCAATATGACATTGATATGTGCGAAACAAAGCCAGAACACAGACATGCAAAATAAACTGAAGAAGACCAATACCTTCTCTGATGTGATTATAAAAAAGTCATGCAGCTTTTTTTCACCCAGAATTTCGGTAATGTGATATCTTGAGAAATGATTTTGCTTCAACTCTAGATGTAGAAGTCTGGAGCAGGCACCTAAGCTTTTCTAGTTCTTTTCCTTAACATTTTCAGTATCAGTGATCTGTGATTTTTTTAGACCGAGCCTCAAATGCGATTTTCTTTTATCAAATTTGAGTGATCTCCTTTCGAGTTATGGAATTTTTTTTTTGTTTTGTTATGAGTTCAAAGGGCAGGGGAAAAAAGGAGAAAGGGAAATAAAGGAAGACAAAAGAGTAAAGAGAAAAAAAGGCAAATAAAATTTTTTATAAAGGTGGGAAAATAAAAAAATATGAGGTAAAGAGGGATAAAGAAGGAATAAAAGAGTGAAAAGGGGGAAATAAAGGAAGTAATGGGGGAGAAAAAGGAAGAAAAGGCGAAAAAAGGGAGGAAAAATGAAAAAAAAAGAAGTAAAGATTAATATCAAAGGAAGATAAAAAGAAAAAAGGGAAAGAAAGAAAAAGGGGAAAGAGGTGAGAAGATAAAAAAAAATGGGAGGAAACGGAGATGAAGGAAGGGAAAAAGAATAAAAAAGTGAAAAATAATAAAAAGAGGAAATAAAAAAAGAAGAGGAAAGAGAAAAAAAGAAAGAAAAAGTGAAATAAAGAAAAAAAAGACGAAGAGACAAAAAAAAGAAGGAAAGGGGAAATAAAGGAAGAAAAATAGGAAAAATATATTATAAAAAGGGAAAAGGGAAGGAAAAAAAGGAAAGTAAAAGAAAAAAGGGGAAAAAGGCGGGAAAAGAAAAAAGTGAAGGCAAAAGGAGAAAAAGGGGGAAAAATGAAAAAAAAAGAACAAGGGAAGAAAAAGAAAAAGAGGGAGGAAAAAAGGCAAATATAAAGAAAAAAAAAGAGATGAAAGGCGGAAAAACACAAAACAAGGCAAGAGGAGAGAAAGGAAGAAAAAAAAAGTACAAAAGGGGAAAAAAGAAAGAAAGAATTGAAATAATGGAGGAAAAAAAAAGGAAGAGGCGAAAAAGGGAAAAAAGGGCAATAAAGTAAAAAAAGAGATATAAAGGTTGAAAAAAGGGAAAACAAGAAAAAAAATAAAACAAGAAATAAAAAGTAAACAAGAAAAAAAAAAGAAAACAATAAAAAAAAAAGAAAAAAAAAAAAAAAAAAAAAAAACAATTGAAGAGTATTATTCTGAACATAAAGTGTCTAGACTAAACCGGAATGAAATTCAAATTTCTTGCGTCATTCGAGGCTGGCCGCATTGATGAAGATGGGAAATTAACTGATGACGTAAGAGTAATTACTCGTGACCAAGAGTTGAGAGAATCGACAACTTTATGAATGGATTAAATGAAAGAGGGATGAGGAAGATAAGAGAATAGGTAAAATCTATATCGATAGATTTTAGGATCTCGTCTTGTACCATTTGAATACTGACGAAAGGAGGAATTATTTTTAGGAGGAATGATCACGATCAAAGCCTTACCAAGCATATATTGTCGAGCAACTTGTTCCGGAGACCCCCTGCGAGCCGCATAATGTTTGTGTATCGATTCAGATTGCATGATACCCAGTGGATCCAGATCAGCGACTAAGTGGCCTCGAGCCTAAATGCCAATGAGAAATTCCCCCAGAGTCCAAAAAATAAGTAAATAAAATAAAAATAAAAAATAAAAAATAAATAAATATTCTCTCTTCTACTCCAACTGTTCTAGTCTAACAATCTAAGATTATATTAATAAAATCGAAGCTCAAAGTAATTCCAACGACCAATTTCTGCTTCTTCCAAAATTCGATTTCTTCAGTTTACTTAACGAATATTGTAACTAGATATTTTCTCGCTCTGTGTAGCTACTCATTTTTTAAATAGAAATATGCGTACAGAGCGAAAAAATATTTAGTTATCATTTTTGTTGAGTAAAATGAAGAGATCGAATTTTGGGACTAGAACTTAGATCTAAAACTCAAGGTCTTTTCGTTTGGAGAATAATATTTTTGAGTTTTTCTAAGATAATGATAGTAAGAATTAAGGTGTTACGTTAAACCGAGTTCTTTTTTAAGTTAATGAAAGATTTTTGTAATGGAAGATATTGAAAGACATAGTCATGCTTGAAGAAATGGATGCAGCGATCATATAAATTGTCGCATGAGAAGCTAAGGTGAAAATTAAGTCTACGATTCGAGAATCTCAGGATTTGGATTATAAACTATAGACTGAAAACCATAAATGATTTTGGAATCCTAAATTAAATCTGGAAAGCAGCCATTGACCTTGAATCCAGTATTTTCTTCCTGCTTGATCGAGTTTTACTCCATGCAAAACAAATTGATCCCCCAACTAAAGGCACATTTACACATAATAAATATCTAGAATATTTTGTAGAACACATGCTAATGTGATGAATTTTATGAATTTAATAAATCCAAAAAAAAGTATCTATTCGTATTTTCCATATTTGTAATCCCTTTTTTAATCTGAGACCTCAATTCACAGGAAATGGCGAGATGAAAGTCAAAAGAAAGTTCAAATCGAAAATATAAACTCAATAGCATCTGGGAGGTGCTGAGTGGAATTTGCAAACTTTTCTCATTAGATGAAAGCTTCATTTTTCTATTTTCTAATTTTTTTTTTTAATATATATTTTATAATTTGTATAGAAATACTAGAAGTCTTAAAAAATAGAAAAAAGTAGAGTTCTTGGAATCAACATTGCTAATCGACTCTGTGACTTCAAAATTGAGGTTGCAGATTTAGAATTAATAATTAATTAGTTGGGTCGAGCGACCTTCCTGCGATTACCAGACCCGAGATTCCAGATATATAATTTACTTCCCATTTTCCAATACATTAATTATTTCATTCCATTAATTATTAGTAATAGAAATTTTCTATACTTTGGAGAATGTTTTTGACTTGCGCAGAATTTATTTTGGATCAATATTAATTCTGGTTGAGTCATTTTGCAATTCTAAAAACCATTGACAAGTAAAGGGGAAAAAATGAAAATAAGAGGATAAAAAAGGGAAAAGGGAAGGAAAAAGGAAGAAAAAAACGAAAGAAAAAGTGAAAACCCCGAAATCTAACTTCAAAATTCGATCATTACAGATAGGAACTTGGATCCAACACAATGATAGTATGAAAGTACCTAAAACTGAATACAATGGGTTTTAAAATTGCAAAACTGATGAACACTCTAATTTCTGATAATAATAAATCCTAATTAATATTAATATTAATATTAAGATATCGAATTACATTGTTCTAATTTAATATAATTTTATATTACCTGGTAGGATCGAATGATGGCTTGCACTGCCAAGTGATCGTCGATGATTTTTTCATTGACGGGCACTTGGCCGATTTGGGATCCACCACCATAAGGTAATAAAGATCCGAGTGGAACCTGATTG
Source organism: Synergus itoensis (assembly GCA_904066005.1). Classification (NCBI taxonomy): domain Eukaryota; kingdom Metazoa; phylum Arthropoda; class Insecta; order Hymenoptera; family Cynipidae; genus Synergus; species Synergus itoensis. The sequence goes on along the minus strand of CAJFCP010000566.1, from coordinate 92,293 downwards.
TAACTTGGAGCTAGAGATGGTGGAGCTTGATAAGCCATTCCTGGACCAGCACCAGCTGTGCTGTTTCTGAAGAAACTGTCCCAGGACTACAAAAGAAAAAGAAAATATATTAGAAGCTTTCGAAAGATTTATTAGCTTCCACTAAATTCTTCTTCTTCTCCTCTGGGTGTTGGATCCAAGCGCTGACCTCTAAATTCGAATTCTTCATTTTACTTAAGAAACGTTTTAATTAAACATTTTTTCGCTCTGAACCGGCACTCAATTTTTAAATAGAATTATCGATACAGAGCGAAAAACTTATTATATTATATTTGTTGAGTAAAATGAGGAAATCGAATTTTGATGTTAGTACCTGAATCCAACAACCTTAAGAGGGTGGCCACTAGATTCAATTTTTTCATTTCCATGACATTTCCCTGACTTTTCCTTGAATTTCAGACAAATTTCCCTGACAGAAAAGTATTAAAAATGCGAACAAATTTTCAGTAAAAATACTATTGAAATTTTTCAAAAATTTCGTATAAATCTCTCAAATTTACGACAACCTTGGAAATCTCTTAAAATTCATTGAAATTTCTTGAAATTGGTAAAAATATCTTAAAATTCGACGAAATCCTTTCAAATTTGTCAATATTTTATAAAAACCTTTAAATTTTCACTAATTGTTTTACAATTTCTCAAAATCATTTCAAACTTCAAAATCTTTTAAAATTCCTACAAATCTCTTAAAATTTCCTGCAATCCTTCAAAATTCCACGAGGAACTTTAATATCTCTTATAATTACTGGAAACTTATTGAAATCCCTTAAAATTCGTTGAAATCTTTTTAAATTCCTAAAAACATCTTTAAATTTCTTAGTCAGTTTAAAAATGTCAAAATTTCTTTAAATTTTTAAAAGCTTCTTAAAATTCTTTACAATTAAACGAAAAACTTTAAAATCTCTTAAAATACGAAAAGATCTCTTAAAATTCTTAAAAGTCTCTTGAAATTCCACAGAATTCTAAAAAATCTTTTATAAAATATAAAAATATTGTGAGATTCCTTCAAATTTCAATCAAATCCCTTAAAATCACTTTAAACAAATCAAAATTTCTTAAAATTCTTACAAGCTTTTTAAAATCCTTCAAAATTTCACGAGAATATTTATATTCCCTTAAAATTTCTTAAAACTCTTCTAAGTTTCTTAAAATCCTTTAAAATTCCACTAAATCTTTTAAATATTATACAAATCTCTCGTAATCCCTTTAAATTCCTAGAAATCTCTTAAAATCTTTTAAAATTGTTGAAAATCTTTTGAAATCATTATAAAACCCAAAAAATATCAAAGAATTCCTTGAAATTCTTTATAATCCTCCGAGATCCTTGGAAAGTTTCTAAAATCTGTTAAAAAAATAACATAGTTAGCATCAATGTCAATTTCTATTCTCCCTGACAATTTTTTTTCCCCTAACATTTCCCTGACTTTCCTGACTTCCCTGACATGTGGCCACCCTGCTTAAGCAAATATTTTTCAAAATTATAACAACAAACTCTAATAACTGAAATTCTAGTGTTAAAATTTAAAAATTCTCTATTGAATATATTGAATTGATGAATAGTCTTTCGTTTGGAATTATTCGATGTAGAACTTGTTGAACTCAGAACTGTATTTTTCTTTTAATTACATCATCGGCGGATATTGTCAGACCTCCCTTCATTTCCTTTTCATTCTCTTGGTCTTCCTGATTTATGGGTCGAGAGGCCACCTTGAAATCCTGATATTTCTGGCCTAGACTGGTCGATACCTACAAGATTAAGTTAAATTGATAATTGGCAACTAACCACGTGGACGCTGCTCGGATCTTGAAGCCAGGCGTTGTACATTTCTTCGACATATGAACTGGTGCTTCCATTCAAGAAGGGCTCAGTGGCAACTCGGCTGCTATATCGCCTCCCCGATTCAGGGATAATTGCCTGACTCGTCCTGGCCAAAGGGTGGCTGCGCACCAGCCATGATGCAAACCTTTCAGCCCCACAGACTCGTGGGGCCAGCGGAGTCAGGGCGTTGAATACTGTCCTAGCTTTATACATTTTGACCTGAAAAGGAAAAGAAAAAATCATCAAAATCGGATAGAAAATACATTCTGTTACGTTCGAATTTAGGATTAATTATTATATTTAATAAATGAGAACATTCATAAATAAAATGGTGGCAGCGGTGGGATTGAGTTCCAATATTTCTTTTTGATTTTACTATTTTGGAAATTATAAAGTATCAGTCAAAGCCTCAAAATCTTTTTTGTCCATTAAAATTTCTATTCTTAACTTCTACGAACTTCTTTGAAATTCCAAAAAATCTTCTAAAATTCTAGGTCAAACATTGAAATTAAACAAAAACAATTTTCTAGGCTTTTAAAATTAATTTTAAAAATATTTTGACATCTTCAAATTGCACAAAATCCCTCAAAATATTTTACCATCCCTTAAAATTACACGAAATCTTTGAAAATTCCACGAAATCCTTTGAAATTCGTAAAAAGAACTTTTTAAAGTCCCATAAATTTCACAAGAACCTTTAAAATTTCCCAAAAATCTTTTGGGGTCTCATTTCCCAATTACTGATTCCGAATGACTAATCTCGGGATTTCCAGCGTAATTTCCATTCGTATTTCTCTTTCAGAAAGATTACATATTTCCTTGGCTTATTAAGAGCAATAAAAGTGATTCACACTCGGGAGCTAACGAGGTGCGAGTGAATAATATTTGTTTAGACTGAAAGCTGCCATATGCAGCCATATGTAAGAGCCCAATTTATTTTTTACTATTTCCCAATAGGGTTTCAGCCATTTTGTTAATCCGATTGAAAAAAACTTCTGAAGTACAATCTTTCAAATTGTGTTTTCATTATTGAATCGGGAGATAAGATAATTCCAAGAGCAGCCAATAAAAGAAATTTCTTCGTTGACCAGACTGCAGACACCTTGAAAGCTTATCTATCTGAAATAATGTGAAATAATGTTAGTCATCTTTTTATTACATATTTTGATTAGAAAGAATAACAAACTCTAGACTTTGCCTTTTTTACGTAAGACAAGAAATTCTCCTCAATAGGTCAATGTCACAATTAAAAAAGCACCGATTCGTTCCCACAATATTTATTTCTATTGTCTGCTTTGGCTAGACTGAACGCCCAGCTGAAAGACTTTAGAAAGAATTATTTTTTTTTACTTGCCAATAGAAGGCAAGGAAAATAAATATAAATAAAAAAATTGAGCAATAGGAGCGAAGTGCCAACTGTTAAAATAAATAGGTGTTGAAATCGATTTTCTTGAAGTGCAAGAATGGAGAAATTGGAAATGAAAGCAGAACTTGAAAGTACTTTTTTCAGAATTTAAAAGTTAATTTAACTTAAAATTTAAAAAAATTAAACAATTTTAAAAGGCAGTTTTTAAGATTTCGGAATTTAATAGATTTTTGCATTTGAAACAAGAGTCTTGCAGTTCTTATCGTAAGATATTATAATGACGATAAGGAGCAGTCAAAACATTTCAAACGATTAGCTTTATGAATCCCAGAGTTCCTTACTTCTATAGAAATCAATTATTTTCGTGAACGAGTAGAAAAAAAATTGTATTCGACTATTGCTGCAAGAACTGGGTCAAGAACTCAAGTTTTTATAATAGTTGTAAAAACCTAGGTAATAAACTCATAGTACAAGAAGAGAATTTAGAAAGTTAAATCAAATATAAATTAATACTAAAATAAAAATTTACTGTTTCGAAAGACAGCATATTTTTAAAGATTCTAAATTTAAAACGTTCAAAATTCAATAATTCGAAATCTTTTTTTTTTAATTTCCAGCGATCATTTAAAATTACTAAAAATGTTTTTAAATTTAATAATTTCACTTAAAAACTTTTCAAGCGGATAATTTAAAATTACAAAGGATTTCAAAACTAAAATCCAGATAATTGTATTAAAAATGAAAAAAAAAAAAAAAAAAAAAAAAAACTTTCATTTGGATGAGTTTAGAATTTAAAAATTTTGAAACAAGCATTAAAAATTAAATAAGTTCATATTGAAGCAATAAAATTTGCTTGAATTTCAAATAAGCCCCAAGGATTTCTTTGTTTAAAGTATGACTAATATTTGAATACGAAAGTGTCTGAAATTCAAGCTTTTGGAATTGATGGCTTGAATTTATTTTTTATTCAGCTTTCAATATTTTGCTTTCTAATTAAATAAGGTCTTGAAATTGTTTTCCGATACGAATAAAAATACAAAAATTTCAAGAATAAGGTCACGAATCTGGTTTAAAAAAGGCGGAAATGCAAGGGCAAGACGAAGATAGTTTTTCTAATAATAAATCGAGGCTTTAGAAACCGGAGTGATAAAAATCAGATCATACAATATTTCTCTTAAAAGAAAATTTAAGTGATTATTATTATTATTATTACATATTAGATATTGTTGTAATATTTCCTTTTAAATATTATTTACATTTTTTTGTTATTTGCGGTCAAGGTTCAACTTTAAAATTCGAATTCCTCACTTTATTCAATAAATATTATAATTAAAAATTTTGTCGCCCCGTACATCTGTTTTTTTAAAACATAGAAATATGCATACAGAGCGAAAAAATGTTTAATAAATATTTCTTCTTTTTTTTATTTTTGGAAATTAAAATTTTAGGAAATTCGAATTTTTCGGAATTATTTTTTCGGTATTTTTTCACATTCCGGATTTTGTTTTTTGGCAAAATGATTCGGGAAATTTCGAATTGGTTTAGAAAGAATTTCAATCCGAAAATTTCAATGGGATAATTATTAACAATTATTATTATTTTACTCTATCTTCCCCATTTTTCACTTTGTTCTCGGGATTCTAGAAAATATCAAAGTATAGATATAGATAATAAAAAAGAACAAGGAATGAAAATTAAATAATACGTAAACGGCTTCCGAGAAAATATAGATAATCTACATGTGACGGCTGTCTGCCAAACGTGACACACGTCATCCTGAAAAACTTTCGAATCCGCGATATATCCACGTGTTTACAACTGAAAATCCGAACCGTACACAATTCATTCCTACTCCAATTTTATATTATTTTATTTTTTTTTTTCTGAATGTGTAACTGAATTAAATCTTAAATTTAAATAATTTTCATAAACTTTTATTTTGAATCAATAATTTTAAGGGTCTCAATTATTTTTAAGGGACTTTAAGAAATTTTAAATGTTGTACTAAAATTTCCAAGAATTTTAAAATTTCAAGAAGTTTCTGGGAATTTTAAGAGGTTTTTTTTTTTACGAATTTTAAGAGATTTCAAGGAATTTTTATGGGTTTTAAAATATTTTATAGGGTTTAAAGGATTTTAAAGATTGTTAACATTGTAAGGGATTTTATGAGATTTTTCTCATTTTTAAAAGATTTTTTTTTTAGTTTTTATGAATTTTTAGAGATTTTTGCGATTTTTATCTTGGATTTCAAGAGATTTTTGGGAGTTTTAAGAAATCTTGACAAATTCAGGATGGCCATAAGATTCAATTTTTCCATTTCCCTGACAATTCTTCAAAATTCCACAAAATCCTTCAAAAATCTTTTGAAATATTTCAAAATTCCACGAGGAATTTTAATATCTCTTAAAATGCGTAAAAATTTCTCTTAAAATTATTAAAAACTTATTGAAATCCTTTAAAATTCACTGAATTATTTTGAAAATTTCTAGAAACATTTTTAAATTCCTTAAAATTTCACTATAATTTTTAAAATTCTATAAAATGTCATAAATACTTTAAAATCCATTAAAATTCCATGAAATCCATTAAAATTCAATAAGGAACTTTCAAATTCCCTAAAATACATTAAAATCTCTGAATAAAAATTCTTGGAAACAAAAACCTCACAAAATCCTTTAAAAATCAAAAATAATTTTTGAAATTTTTTTTTTAATTCCACGAGGAATATTTACATTCCTTAAAATTATTTTAAAATTGTCAAAACTTCTTTAAATTTTTACAAGCTTCTTAAAATTTTTTACAATTCCACAAAAAACTTTAATATCTCATAAAATACGTAAAGATCTTTTAAAAGTCTTGAAAACCTCTTGAAATTCCATAAAATTTAACAAAATATACTTTATTAATCATAAAAATCTTGTGAGATTCTTTACAATTTTATCAATTCCCTTAAAATCACTTTTAAAAAATCAAAATTTCTTAAAATTCTTACAATTCTTTCAAAATCCTTTAAAATTCCACGAAAATATTTTTAATCCCTTAAAATTACATTAAAAAATCAAAATTTCCTAAAATTCTTACAAGTCTTTCAAAATCCTTTAAAATTCCACAAGGAACTTTAAAATTCTATGAATTCCCAAAACTTTCTTAAAAATTTTTTAAAATCTTATGAAGTCCTTTAAAATTCCATTAAATCTTTTAAACATTATACATATCTCTTGTAATCTCTTTAAATTCCTAGAAACCTCTTAAAATCTTTTAAAATTATTGAAAACCTCTTGAAATCATTAGAAACCGAAAGAATTTCAAAGAATGCTTGGAAATTCTTTATAATCCTTCGAAATCCTTGGAAAGTTTCTAAAATCTGTTAAATAAACTATAAAATATATGTAATAGGACAAAAATAACATAGTTAGCATAAATGTAAATTTCTATTTTCCCTGACAACTACTCGCATTTCCCTGACATTTCCCTGATTTCCCTAGCATGTAGCCACCCTGAAATTTTAAAGGATATCAAAAGTTTTCGTGAAATTTTTTTGTGCCAGTTTCTTTTTCTTCTTTCAACTTCAAGTTATTCAAAAACCAATCAGGTTTGCAACAACAATGTATGTGAGATTTTCGAAACATTTCGTTACACCACTTTTTTAAGGATGTTGGAGCCAAGTTCTAATCTAAAAATTCGATTTCTTCATTTTACTCAACAAGTATTAAATTTTTAACTTTTTCCCTCTGTAGAATTAATCAATTTTTAACTAGAATTATGCGTACAGAGCGAGAAAATACCTGATTCAAATATTTTTTAAGTAAAATGAAAATATTGAATTTTGAAGTTAGATTTTTAATTCTTCGTTTTATGCAAAAAGTATCGAAACTAAATATTTTTTCGCTCTGTATGCAGTCTTATATTTGAAAAAAGATTAGCGCTACAGAGCGAAAAAAATATTTATCTATAATTTTCGTTGAGTAAAATGAAGAATGGAATTTTGAGCTTCAGGGCATGTGTTACTTACCATATGAGCAAATTTAGATAAACCCGTTTTTTTTCCACAATTTTTACTTTTTCAAAAAAATAATAGTGGACATCCGTCAAGAACACGAACACGGACGGATGTCCACTATTATTTTTTTACAAAAGTAAAAATTATGGGAAAAAAACGAGTTTATCTAAATTTGCTCATATGGTAAGTAACACATGCCCTTAACACTTGGGTACAACGCCCTTAAGATAGGATAATTACAGGATTTTGACAAACTTTTATTTTGAATCAATAATTTTATAAATAATAATAATTATTCATTTATTTATTTTCATTTTTTATAATTTTATGATAGAAATTTACATTCCTTTTGAACAAATTTTATTTTAGTCAGTAAGGGCGCATGTCACATGGAGGTCAAGAAAGGCGTATCGCCATAGGAGTCAAGAAGGGCGTATGTCACATGGAATGGATTCTTGACACAGTGGCGGCGGCGATATCTTTTTATAATATAGATAGATATATATTACATGTGCATATATACGTATATATATATATATGTGCATACACACCACATTCTCAAAATTAGGTTAATATACCTTGCCGAAAGTCACGAAAAAACCCGGGAAAATCCCAAAGGAAAATGAAATTATATAGAGCGAAAGAAAGACATTATGAAATGATAAGATCCTCTGGTTTTTAATTTGGAATCTCCGGATTTAAAAAAACGACTCAAAATCTACTGGAAAGTCGCGATTATTCGTCAATGTTGCTATATTTATTACTTACCTTGTGCAATAATTTTACGTAACTTAAAAAATAGCCGAAAGAGACTAGAATCACTAGAAAACACGGAATTTACAACTGACTCTCATGACACTTTCTTTCTCTACTTTTGACGTTTGCCGGGGATTTAAAACCCTGGGAATTTGGAAAATAACCCTTACCTGATGTTAACGACACGACGATGACAGCCCGTCCACCATTTGCAACTCGCAGGTACGCGAGATTGTCGTAGAGTTCTTAGTCGGTTATATTACTTCGAGAACGGTAACGAGAATG
>CAJFCP010000566.1:72857-83628 GCA_904066005.1 Synergus itoensis | reverse complement strand
TCCGTCATATAACCCTGATTTAAATTCTCGAGAATTTAAGAACTCTAGATTGTCGTCGACTTCCTAAAAATACGTCGAGCTGTTGCGCCTCTCCCGAAGAGTTTCGAAAGCTAGGGCTAGGTTTCGTTTCTCATTTCTCAAAAATCTCAAAAGACAAAATCTGTGAAAATTGTGTTAAAAAGCAGTTATTTTCTGATAATAAGGGTCATTTTTGAGGAAAGTACATCATTTTTTGTGATTTTTGTTTATCTTTTGTGTTTGTTTCTGTTCTTTTCGTCGATTCTGAGATAGAAATATTCAAATTTGAATTTCGCGCCATATCTTCCGTCGGATTGTCGGCAATAGTAGATTGTTGTTAAGGTTGGTAACGAGCACCGAGTTACCATAAAAGAAAAGTCTGCTTTTTTTTTTACTTTTTGAGAATTTAAAAAAAATATTTAACTTTAAATATTGATCCTTTTCATTTTTTATACGATCCTGCGCTATTAATTTTGAGAAAATATTAAAATTAAATTATCTACCCATAAATTGTATTTTCAGTGGCAGTAACCTTTACAAAAAAAAAAAAAAATGGAGAGAGTTACGTGTCAAAGTTTTGTCATATTTTGACGCTGTAATTCAGTTTATTAATTATCAGTGCTTCAAAAAAGGGAAATATAGCCGCAGAATAATTCCCGAGTCTTTCTATTTTCATTCATAAAAAAATCGCGTGTGTTGATTTTATAATAAAAAAAAAAACGTGATCTTAACCTAAGAATTAAATGTCAAGTGTCCGAGAAAGTGATCAAAAGTGATAAAATTTTGATATTTATTTAAACAAGCTTGTGTTTTTTACTTTATGAGAATTATTGTAAACTTTTTATCCATGATGTTTATGAGAGAATGATTTTCCTCGCTCGCGAGGGGACGAAATCTTTTTTCGTGGAACGATTAATTTTTTAGTGTTTTTCGTATTTTTGAAGTGACGTAGAGGCAAAAAATGTTTAAAAAATTTAAGGACAAATTGGCGGAGGAGATGAAACAATCGCCTGCGAGATTACAGGCGAGCATGCAGCAGTTGGCACAGGTTTTTTATTTTTCATGTTTAATTCGATTCAAAAGACATTTAAATCATTCATTTAATTATTAATTATTCCCTAAAAAGAAGCAAAAGATTTTTTTCAAGTGAGAGGAATTTTTAGAGAGATTATTAATCATTTATCCGTATTAAATTACATAAATTACCTAAATTGTTAAAAAGTGAAATTAAGGGTGTTGGGTTTGAGTTCCAACGTCAAAATTCAAATTCTTCATTTTATTCAATAAATATTGCAATTAGATATTTTTTCACTCTGTATTCCTTTTAATTCTTACTTTACATTAAATATTTCTTAATCTCGAGAAATCTATTGAAATCCTACGAAATAGTACGAAGTCCTTTTAAATTTGTTTAAACACCTTAAAATCTTTTAAAAAATCCCTTTTTTTAATTCTCTAAAATCTTATAAAATCTTGTGTTTAAAATTTAAAGTACCTTTAAATATTTTGAAATCTTTTGAAATCTTGTGAGTTGCTTATAAAACCATTGAAATTTTTTAAAACCTCATTAAATCTTTGAAATCCCAAAAAGTCTTTAAAATTCTCTTGAAATCCTTTTAAATCCTTCTATAATTGCTTGAAATATTTTTAAATCTTTCTTACTATTTGAGATCTTTCAAAACCACGTAGAATCTTTTGAAATATTTTTTTATTTCATCGAAAGTTTTAAATCTTTAAAAAAAAAATACTTGAAATTCAGTAAAATCTTTAAATTCTTCTTAATATTTAATCTTGAAATTAAATCTCATGAATTTCCTTAAAATTCTGTGAGACATATTTTCTAATTATTTGAAATCCCTTGAAATTCCATAAAATCAGTAAAATGATAAAACCTCTTTAAAATTAATTCATTTAAAAAAATTCTTTTGAATTATTTTTTTAAACTCTATAAAATCCTTTAAAGTCATTTTTTAAATTTATAAAATCCTTTTAAACCTTCCGTAATCCTTTTAAGATCCCCAAATTTCTCTAAAACCCTGAAAAGCAATTTAATATAATTTACTCCCTTATTTTAATTAAAAACAAAATCGAAATCTAGCTTGAAAAATCCTATTTTACATCTTTTGCGAAAATAATTAAAATATTTCGGAAGTAAAGTGAAGAGATTAAATTTAAATTTGGAATATATTTATGAAATTCAAAATGTTTCTATTTTTTTGCAGGCTGTGTCTCCGGCACTCTCGAATTCCTCGATTCAAGATATTTCCGCATCAAATGATAACTTCAGTTTATCGGAGGAAGTCGATGGTAAAAGTTTATATATTTAAATGCTAAAGCGGAATAAAAACCATTTATAAACCATTTTACGAGCCGTATTAACTCAGATTTTGTTTACAGAAACACCAAAAAATAGCCCAGCGAGACATGGATTTCAAACTGTGGATCTCACCTCTCCTTCAGGGACTTCTATGGGAATTTCTCGAAGATCTTCTATAAGTAGCGTTGCGAGTGACGCTTCTTCCCTTTTTCCCGTCTACGAAAGTCCCGGAAATATGTACCATTTGCAGGTCTGTTTTCACTTTAAGAGCATTGAATACAAATTTCAACCTCAAAATTCGATTTCCTCATTTTACTCAACAAATATTATAATTCGATTTTTTTTCGCTCTGTATACGTATTTCTTTCAGAAATAGAAGTGTATCTATAGAGCGAAAAACATTTTAATTCTAGTACTTTTTCCTCAAAACGAGAAATTCGAAATCTAATCTCTTCATTTTATACAAAAAAAAAAATATTGAAATTATTAATTTTTTCGCTCTGTATGCATATTTCTATTTAAAAAAAGAGTAGAGCTACCGAGCGGAAAAATATTTTGTTTTAATATTTCTTAAGTAAAGCGAAGAATTCGAATTTTAAAGCTGAGGCTTGGACCCAAAATGAATAATTTTAAATGGAAAATAATAATTCTGTTGCTTTTTTATTTCAGTCGGATATGGACCAATCAGCGAGCGAATTGGATGACATGGTCGGACCTCAACTCGACAGAGTGACGAAGGACCAATTATATTCCGCTTATCGGAAAGTCCAGACAAAATATCACAAATATCGAAGTCGATATACCGATCTCGCGACTCATTATCGCGATATGGAGAGAGTAAAAAATAAATTGGAGGCCCTTTTAGTTGAGACGCAAGATAAGGCTCTGAGGAGAATTTCTGATTTGAAGGAACAATGCCAACTGGAACAACAAGCAAAGGCGCATTTGGAAGATGCTTTAAGAAACGATATAGAAGAGAAGGATCATGTGATCAATACTTTAAATACAAAGGTACTCTTTCGAAAATTCGCTGACGTTTTGCCAATTTTTGAAATTCATCACTCGAATTGCCCAAATCATTGATATTTAACTGAAATCCGATATTTTTCAAGGACTTCATTCTTTTCTTTATTTTTCACATTTAAAATCTCTTTAAATCTTTAATAATCCTATGAAATTCTTTAAAGCTTTGGGGATTTTTTGAAATCTCTGAAATTCATTCCAATTTCTTCAAATTCCCTGAAATTTATAGAATTTTAGAAATTTAAAATCAAGGGAATGTTCGTAAAATTCCATAAAATCTCTGAGATTAATTAAAATTCCGTAAAATAAAGCTTTTAAATTGCTTCTAATTCTTAGGCTTTACATGAAATATTTGTTAATCTCGGTAAATCTCTTGAAATCCTACGAAATGATAATAATAATAATAATATTAGATGATATTTGTTATGGCATTATAAATGGCTAGAAATTTCTTTCAATTTTTTTAAATCTCAGGAAATTTCTTTAAATTTTTTAAAACCATTTTTTGAAATGTTTAAAAATCCCTAAGAATTTTTCAGGGTTGCAAATAATTCCAAATAATTCCAAATTTCCAGTCTTTTAATCCCTGAAATTTACAAACATCATTTTTTTACAGATACTACTCCTGCAATCAAATGGCCAGCGAAATTCAGAATCGAACCAACCGGAAGATAAAACAGGAGATAAAATCGAAAATCACAACGCGGAAATGTTAATAGACTTCGACAGCGATTCTCAACCAAAATCCAGCGGCGATTCTCTAAAATCCAACGAAGACTCGATGCTCTTAACGGAAAACGTTCTCTTAAAAGACAAGCTCCAGAATTTGGAGAAACTGGTAGATAAGTACAAGGATATGTTGAAACGAGGCAAGGACAAAATCACCCAATTAAATAAAGAGAAAAGCACTATTGAAAGTGACTTCAATTCTCTAAAAGCCAAAAATAACGACAGGTTCCAAACTCTCGAAGGAGATCTTAACGCAGCGAGGGAACAGATTTTAAATCTTCAGGATGAAATTCAATCCCTGAAGAAGCAAGAAGAAGAGTCGATGATTTCTCTCGCCGAGAATAAACTCTCGATTCATCGAGAATTAGAAGATAAAGAGGAACAGATTAAAAGACTCACTCTCGACGTGAAACAAATCACCGAGGAGAGAGAAAATCTGCAGGAAAGTCTTGAGAAGTACAAAAGCGAGTTGGAGAAAAAATCCCAGATGGAGAAAAAATTAGAGACGGAGAATAAAGAGCAGGAAAACTCAAAGAAGAGGACTGAAGTCTTGAAGCAAATTCAGAAGGAAATGCAGCAGAAATATCAGGAAGAAGTCGATCGCAATAAGGAACTTTTGTCGAGATTGGAAGAAATCGAGAGGAAATCTATCGAGAAAAACGAAGCTGAGCTCTCAGCTTTAAGAAATAAAATCTCGGTTCTTGAGAATGATTTGGAGTCCGAAAGGAAGTTGAATCTGGATTTGAACGAGAAATACCAAGAGTTTAAAAACGCCAAGGAGGACAACAGAAATGCTCTGGGAAAATTAGTCGAGGAGCTTCAGATCTCGAAGAAATCTTTAGAGGCCGAAATTGAAGACTTGAATAAAATTCTTCGCGAAAAGGAAGAATCTTCCGATCAACTGTCTCTTAAGATTCAAGAGCTTGGTTTTTCTCTCGAAAAAGCGAAGCAGAATCTGGCGAAGCAGGATGAGGAGATCAAAGTTTTTAGAGAGAAGGAGGTTTCTGAAAAAGATGAATGTCAGATGATGAGATTGCAAGAGGAGTTGAAAAATAAAAATGAGGTTGTTACGAATTTGAAAGATCAAGTCGAGTTTTGTAAAAAGGAAATCGAGTCTCTGAATCTGGAGAAAAATTCGCTTTTTGCTCAGATTGGAATTTGTAGGAACTCGATTTGGAAAATGAAAGAAGAGTCGATGGATTTGAAGAAAAAGGTGAGTCTTGATATCGAGGAGGGAAAAATTGTTGTTTCGCGTTTTCTGAATGAAATTTCCGCGACTTTCCCTGCGATTCTGGAGGAAAATTCGGCAGGGAAGAAAAATCTGGAAGTTTTGAATTTGAAGTTGGAAGAGTTGATGATGAAGTACAAAAATGTTGAGAGCGAGTTGAGAGAGTCTAGGGAAAAAGAAAGTAAGTTGGAAAAAGAAGCGAAGGAGAGAGATGTGGAATTTGAAGAGATGAAGTTGAAGGTTGAGAAAGTTGAGGAACTGAATTTCAGGAACGAGAAGCTGATCGCAGAAATTGATGGTTTGAATTTCAGGATGGGTGATATCGAAAGTCTGGAACAGGAGAAGAAAAATCTGGAGAAGTCGATTGAGGTTTTGAGTTCTCGGAACGAGGAATTGAATATGAATCTGGAATCGGAAGCTGCTAGAGTTTTGACTTTGACGGAGGAACTTCGATCTGTCAGGTTGGAACTTTCCAGTTTGGAGAATCAGAATTCCGAGTTGAGGAATTCGATCGAAGAATTGCAGGAAACGTTGAACGGGAAGTTGGAGTTGATAAAGAAATTGAAGGCGATTAAGGAAAAACAGGGCAAAACGATCAAGGATTTAAGTTCCGAGATTGAAGACTCTAAGATTAAAATTTCGGAAATGGGTAAAGAAGTCGAGGATTTGAAAGAAAAGGAAAAAGATTTGGAAATTTTGAGACAAGAGAATTTAGTCGTTCTTGCCGAGTTGGAGAAAATTAAGAATATTAAGAGTGAAGTTGATTCTGAGAATAAGGATTTGAAGGATAAGAAAAACGAGTTGTTGAAGTTGAATGAAGACCTAAAAAAATCCGAGGGGATTTTAAACTCGACGATTTTGGCCCTGGAGAGAAAAGTCCAGGAATTGTCGAGTGAGAATAAAAATCTGGAAATTGAATTTCAGGGGCAGAAAGCGATTTCTGATAATTTGAGGGAGGAGTTGAAAGAGTTGGAAAATTTAAAAGGGGAGAATTTGGAGAGGAGGAGTGAGATTGAAAAATTGAGAGAGACTTTGAGTGACTTTGGATCTCTTAAAAATAAAAGTGAGGATCTTTTCCAAGAGAGGGAAAATCTTGAGAGGAAGGTAGAAAATTTGGAAGGGGAGAAGGAAGTTCTAAATAAGAAAATTGAAGACCTGAGTCGAGAAGTTTTCGAGTTGAGAATAGTTGAGGATAAAAAGAAAGAATTTGAGGGAGAAATTGAAGGTTTGAAAAAGGAAATTCTGAAAATGGAGGAAGTAAAAAATAAGAATATCGAGTTAGAGAATCGAGTGAGTGATTTGAATCTTGAAATTGTCAAATTAAATGAATTATCTTCGAAAATTGAGAGTCTTGAGTCGGAATTAGGGAAAAAAGATTCGGAAATAAAGGAAAAGGATTTAGAATTAAAAGATCTGAATTCACAGAATAAAAATCTGAATTCAGAGAATAAAAATCTAAAGGAGGAAATTAAGAAGCAGATTGAAGAAAAGGAAATTGAGTTTGACGAGTGCAGAAGTAGAATTGCAGATTCTGAGCGAAGGATTCAAGAAAAGGAAGAAGAAATAAGTTTATTGAAAAAGGAAAAATTGGAGAGGAATGAAGAAATGAAAGAAATCGAAAGAGATTCAAAATTGAAGGAGGAGGGAAGATTGGAAGAGGAAAAAAGAAAATTAGAAGCACAATTGGACGAGGCTTTGATAACTTTTCAAGTGAAAGAGTCTCAGATGGATATTTTAAACAACGATTTGAAAAATCAAATTGAGAAGTTGAAGGAAGAATTGAAAGTTGGAGAAGCTGAGCAAGGATTAAGATTGAAACAATTAGTAAAAGAGTTTCAGGCTCAACTTCACGATAAGGACGAGGAATTGCAGGCAGCTTTGGATAAAAGATTTGGTAGGTATTTTATAATTTTTTTATTTTATTATTTATTGAGATATTTGGGGATTTTTATTGGAAAATTAATTTAAATATTATCTTTTTCTTCTAGATCGACAGCAAAATTATGAAACGGATTTAATTCAGCAATACAAGGAACAGTTGAAGGATTTCCAAGTTGAGTTGACCTTGAAATCAGAGCAGATTGAAAATCTGATTTTGGAGGGTAAAGAATCTTCGAAGCAAAAGCAAGGAGAGATTGATAAATTGTTAGATACCATAGTACAGATTAGAGCAGAGCATGTTAATGAATTGCAAGACGTTGAGAAGAAGTGGAAGCAGGCGATTAGAGAGAAATCGCAAATTATTGAAGCGAAACATGAAGAGGAAGTTTCTGAATTGACGAAAGAGTGGCAGAACGAACGAAGGGTGGGTTTTAAAAGTTTAAAGAATTATTTCTTCATTTTTAACGTTTTTAATTACATTTTTAGGAGAAGGATTGAAATTTTAAATTCTTTTTCTCCTTTTACGTTAATTTTTATTATATTATCGTACTTTGTTCTGTTATTTTAATTTCTATTCATATTTTATTTTCAGACTGATCCCAATCCCGAAGATCCCATTGAGGTAATTTTTGGTTTTATTATTATTGTTTGTTTTCAGTTTATTCCCTTCTTTTCAGGGCCGAAAAATAAATTTCAACGAGTTTGTCTCGAAATTTTTTAGGACTCTGTCTCTTCGTTTTAGTCAACAAATACTATAATTAGATATATGGTTACAGAGCGAAAAATATTTTAATTATAATATTTATAATTATTGAGAAATTTTGAAAATATATTTTCAGGAACTGGAAAGCACTTCTCGTCTAGCGATGGCGGCTGTTCAATCAAATACGGGTTCATTCCACACTTTGCAGCAAACTTTAGCTTCGCAAAGAAGAGAATTAGCCGAATTAAGAAAATTAGTGAAATTAAGACACGACGCTTTGGAGGATTCAACGGAAATCGAATACCTCAGGAATATTTTATTTGAATATATGATGGGCAGAGAAACTTTAGTTCTCGCGAGAGTCATATCAGCCGTTGTTAAATTTGATCCCGAGCAAACGACGAAAGTCTTAAAGAAGGAAGAAGACAAATTGACGTTGGTAAGTTGAATATTAATTTAAAAAAATTTATATGAATTTAATTAATTTACAATAATATGGACTCTTACTTATTTTTGTTTTTTTCAGCTCGGATCTCTCGGCCTATCTTAAAAACAAAATTCCAACTAGAATTATTGTATTAAAGATTAAAGTTGTTGGATTCAATTTCTAACTTAAAAATTCGATTTCTTCATTTAACTTAACAAATATTGTAATTAGATATTTTTTCGCTCTGTATGCATATTTCTACTTACAAATTAAATAAAGTTACAGAGCGAAATCCTATCTACTTATAATATTTGTTGAGTAAAATGAGGAAATCGAATTTTAAAGATGGAAATTGGTTTCTGCACCTTTAAGTGAAATCCAACTCAGCAGCATTCTCAATACCGAAACAAATAACCGATACTATATTTATTAATATTAATTATTAATCCAAAAATCGTCCTTAATACACCAATCGTGCATTTTTCACTTGTGTTTTAAGATTAAAACTGAAATCGTGTAGATATAGACTTTTGCAATGGTGCGAAATAATGTGCAATGTAAAAATCGTGAGCTGTAAATTGTTTTGTCTAAGTTTAGAAAATAATTCGTTTTAATTATTTTTTATGTCCAGAATTTACGGGAAGTAGAGGTGCAAGTAATTTTATGTAATTATTCGGAGAAAATGATGTAGATTTAATTACTAGGATTTATTAATTATTAATTGTACATAAGACTCTCATTTTTTTTCCATTTGTGAATACGGTAAAAAGTCGAATATTGCAGATAGATAAGGTTTTGAAAAAATCTAAATTTGATAGAAAACGTTTGAAAAATTGGATTCAATTTGATAGAATTCAACATTTATAGCTACTTAATTCACAATAAAAAAAATAATAGGTATATATTATTGATTTAATTTTTTATTTATGATATTAATGGAAGCCAAAAGTGTGCTATTTAATTTAAAATTAAAAACAATAAAAGATCTTTGATTAAATATTTTATTTGCGAAATCAATTCTTACTCTCGAGCTTCTAAATTATTAAACGAAAAGTTTATCCATTTTTTAATTTCTACGCTTTTTCTACATCGCCTGCAATTGTATTTAACTCAGAGTTCAATTTTTTATCTTGCTTCTGCATAAATTCCTTGATTATCGATTCGAAGTGCGATTTTCTCTTCGTAATCGGCAACGTTTTCTGTCGAATATAATAAGCGTAATCGCCTTCCTCCGTGAAAACTTCATGCCCGTGTTTATCTAGAAGACCTCTGTGAGCAATATTCCTAGCCAACAATTGGCTATAAAATTCGTGGCCGCCTTTCACATAATCAGGACTAATTTTTGACAAGGTTTCGTCGACGCTCCTCTCAGTATTCTTTCTGAAATAATCTTTTTGTAAGAAGTAAAGACCAGCTCCACCAAGTCCGACGACCGTGTACAGGAGATTTCTTAAAGCGAGAGATTTATTGTACATATTGAATTTACTTTTGAACCACTGGCAAATTCCGTAGGATGTTACTAAGAAAGCAGGAGCAGTGAGACAGTCAAAAAGATTAGGGGCTTCTATTACATTAAGAATTTCACGACCAATCGCAAATTTTTTAGCCTCTCGGGACAAAACGAGAGCGTTTGCTAAGTCCTCGGCTTCTTGTCGGGCAAAATTGATGGGAATGTTGTTTATTAAAATACGCTCGTTCTCTATATCGTTTCGTGTTTGGTAGATGAAATTTTGGGGGATTCCGATTATTCCACCGGTTTTCATGTTGGCTATTCCAGCGTGAAAAGTATCTAAGCCGAAGCACATGAAGGGTTTGATCAATTTCCGATCATATTCGTGTATTTTGAGGTCTTCGAAGACTTCATTGACGAGGGTTGTTATTGACTCAGGAACAGCAAATGGTTTTTCATTTCTAGAGGAAAAAAAACGAAGTAATTAAATTTATGCTCTGAACTACAAATTACACAATTATACAATTATACAATATTTAAAAATTGAACAGTGCTACAGAGCGAAAAATAAAACTATTGTCATATTTGTTGAGTAAAATGAAGAACTGGAATATTGAAATTTGTAGACGAAACTAAGATCTCTAGTTTTGGAATATAAAAATAAAAATATATACGTACTTGTAGAGTTGCATGAATTCTTGATACTTCTTCAACAGATAAGTGTGCGGAAAATATAAAGCACTAAAAGTGCCGACATTTAGGCCTATAAATAATACACTGCAAACTTTTTGTCCACTTTTTGTCTTGCACCATTTCAGATATCTATCGAGCGCCGACTCCATGATTAAATCTAAAATAATCATTTTATTATTTCCAATACATAACTAACATAATATATATATTAGGGCGTTTCAAAAAAAAAAAAAAAATTTTTTTTTTCTCGGAACCAAGCTCTCAGAGTTTAAAAAATAGAATAGTTTATGATCCAGACCAAC
>CAJFCP010000566.1:56047-67857 GCA_904066005.1 Synergus itoensis | reverse complement strand
ATTTGGGAGACTCGAGTGTATTTTGTCGATAAATTTTCGCCCTGTCGGTAATAAATTGTAAATTTCTTTCTTATCTTCCTCAATTTCACTAGATTTTACCAGATTCACCAGATTTTACCGAGAATTTTCGAACTCTAATCTTCGGCGTCGTTTATTATAAAAATTTAATATTAATTAATGTTAAATGTGTAGTGTTTATAACTTTTGGTGAATGGTGAATTATATCTCTAATTCCCGTCAATGGTAAGTTACACAAAAATTACTAAAACTATTAAAAAATAATCCAAGAATAACAAAAAGTTTTCTTGTTTGTGTTGCATAACCTTAAAATAATAATGAATTATTTTATTATTATTTTTTTCACTGAAAGTACATTAATTAGTTCCTCTTCGTAAATTGCAAACTGTGATTATATTATTTTTTACCGATAATTTATAAAAGAATTAGCATTGGAACTTATGTGACAGAAGAGAATTTAGATTTAGAAGGCAATTTAGATTTATTTAATAATCGTAATGGTAATAGATAGAAATAGCAATATTATTTATAATAATAAGAATAAGAATAATAATTCAAATACACAAAAGATTAATTTAAACGTTTTCTTTTTCTACGCTGATTTTTTTTAAGACATCGAACGAAGGACTTGCTCCAGCACTTCCTGGATTTCCAGCAGTGACGACAAACATGGCATCGTCTTTTGTGCCGCCGATTCTTCCTGCAGCTCCTTTTATTCCGCCTCCGGGTTTACCACCAGGACCTCCGGGGATGATGCCGCCGCAGTTTTCGATCCCACCACCCGGATTCGGATTTCCGATGGGCGCTGCTCCTCCTCCAGAAGCTGGTGTGATTGGTAGGGATTTTTATAAACCGGGAAAACCCGGGACTGGAGAGAAAATTTATCCTTTAATTTAAAGCAGGGTATCTAGCGGACCGGGAAAAACCCGGGAATTTCATTTAGGACCAAGAATTTTTTGTACTTTATTGAAAAATCGTCGCTTTTCTACTTTATCTTCTTTTTATTTTATTAGCCAATCAACACGCGATTATTTTTTTTTTACTTTTTATAACTTCAAGTCATTCAAAAGTTAATCACTCTCTTAATCTGAACTAGCCGAATTTCGCTGATTCAAATTTAGAGAGTAGTAAGTTTCGAACAACAATGTATACGAGATTTTAAAGAAATTTCGTTACATCACCTTTTTAGAGCGGAATTTTAAAAGGATTTTTTTGAATTTTTAAAAGATTTCGTAGCATTTTAAGGAATTTCCGGATATTTTGCGGAATTTAAAAGGAATTCATAATATTTTAAAAGATTTTTAATAACTTCAGGGAATTTTAAGAGATTTTAAATGTTTTCACGACACTTCGAGGAATTTTAAGAGAAATCAAGTGATTCTTTATGATTTTTAAAAGATTTTGTGAAATTTCATGAGATTTCTAATAATTTTAAGGAATTTCAACAGATTGTTCTGATTTTTAAAAGATTTTATGTAATTTTTAAGGGCGTTGGACCTAAGTGTTAAGCTCAAAATTCCATTCTCCATTTTACTCATAGATAATTAAAAATAAATATTTTTTCGCTCTGTAGCGCTAATATTTTTTCTAATATAAGACTGCATACAGAGCGAAAAAATATTTAATTTCGATACTTATTGCATAAAACGAGGAATTCAAAATCTAACTTCAAAATTAAATATTTTCATTTTACTTAAAAAATATTTGAATTAGATATTTTCTCGCTCTGTACGCATAATTCTAGTTAAACATTTATTAATTCTAGAGAAGGAAAAAATTCCAAATTTAATATTTATTGAGTAAAATGAAGAAATCGAATTTTTATATTAGAATTTGGCTCCAACACCCTTAAGGATTTCATGGAATTTCGAAATTTTATTTTTTCTGAGAATTTTAAAGGATTTTAAATGTTGTCATAGAATTTCCAAGAATTTTAGGAGAATTAAGAGATTTTAATGACTTTTAAAAGTTTTTGTGGAATTTGATGAGATTTTTCTGATTTTTCTGATTTTTAAATATTTTATTTAATTTTTAAGGATTTCATGGGATTTTAAGGGATTTTAAATCTTGTCATGGAATTTTGATAAATTTCGAAATTTTATTTTTTTCTGAGAATTTTTTAGGGATTTTAAATGTTCTCATGGAATTTCCAAGAATTTTAGGAGAATTAAGAGATTTTAATGACTTTTAAAAGACTTTATTGGCATTTTCAAGGATTTTATGAAATTTTATGAGATTTTAAATAATTTTAAGGGATTTCAAAACATTTTTCTGACTTTTAAAAGGTTTCATGGAATTTTTAAGAATTTTTTAGAATCTGATGAGATTTCTAATACTTTTAATGGATTTTAAAAGATTTAAAGGACTTTTAAATGTTATCGAAGAATTTTAAAGAATTTCAAGAAGTTTCTGGGTATTTTATGAGGTTTTCACGAAGTTGAACAGATTTCAAGAGATTTTTATGACTTTTAAAATATTTTATGGGATTTAAAAGATTTTAAAATTTGTCATGGTATTTTATTGAGGAATTAAAAAAAATTTTTATGTTTTTTAAAAGATTTTGTATAATTTGACCGGTAAAAGACTGGATAAGACCGGGAGAAAACCGAGAAAAACCCGGGAATTTCCAATTCCCTGATCACTAGACACCCTGTAAAGATTCTTGGATCGAAATTCTACCATCGATATTGGATTTCTTCATTTTACTTAACAATCATTGTGACTCAATATTCTTTCGCTGTGTAGATCTAGTCGTTTTTTCAATACAATTATGGGTACAGAGCGAAAAAAAGGATTTCAAGAGATTTTTTTATCGTTTTTAAAAGATTTTTTGGACTTCTAAAGGATTTCATGGAATTTTAGGAGATTTTGAGGGATTTTAAATGTTGTTGTGGAATTTTAATGAATTTAAAGAGATTTTTGAGAAACTTTAGGGAACTTAAGATATTTTAAAGTGTCTCGTGGAATTTTAAGAAATTTTGACAATTTTAACTTATTTTAAAGGATTTTAAAATTCCTGACTGAATTTTGAAAGATTTCAAAAGATTTTGTGGAATTTTAAAGTAGTCCAAAATATTTCTAGGAATTTCAACAAACTTTAAGAGATTTTTGAGAAACTTTAGAAAATTTAAAGGATTTTAAAGTTTCTGTTTCGAAAAGTAGTATTTACACAGATTGAAAAAATATCTATTTATGATACATATTTGTTACGTAAAATGAAGTAATAGAATTATGAAACCTCTAAATTTAAAGGTTTTCAAAAACTATAATTTAAAGTAATTCAATTTTTATAAGGCTTTTTTTTATCCTTGAGGCTCTCAATTCAAAATTATTTAATATTCACAGGTTTAGATTAAAAATTAAAATTGTACAATTTTTGTAAGAGTCAAAATCAAATTTTACCTTCAAAATTCAATTTCTTCATTCTACTCAACAAATATTATAATTAGATAGTTTTTCGTTCTATAGGCATAGTTTAACATTGAAAAAGATTTTGTCTACAGAGCGGAAAGATACCTAATTCCAATATTTGTTGAGTAAAATGAGGAGATCAAATTTTGAGGTCAGAACTTGGAGAATTTCTGTTTATTAATTGTATTAATTACAATTTGATATTAATTTTCAGCAGCTCCTCCGCAAATAACAACACCAGGAATTCCACCTCCAGCGCCAACTTCAAGTGAAGTGATTTCAGTGACAGCAGGACTGGAGAAAAAGTGCGATTGGTCTGAGCATAAAGCCCCAGATGGTCGCACGTATTATTACAATAGTGTAACAAAACAATCCTTGTGGGAGAAACCCGACGAGTTGAAGTCTCAGAGCGAGCTTCTTTTATCTCAGTGTCCTTGGAAAGAGTACAAATCCGAGAATGGAAAGGTTTACTATCACAATGTCTCGACGAAGGAATCTAGATGGTCGATTCCTCCGGAACTCGAGGAATTGAAGAACAGAATCGTTGCAGAGGAAGCTGCAGCTGCGGCAGCAGCTGCCGTCGCCAGCGCCACAAACTCGTCAGTTCCTCTTTATATATATTTTAAATATTTTTTCTTTTTTTGATATTCTATTTTTTTAAAAAAGAGATTGCAATTATAAGCATAAGCAGAAATTTTTTATTTTCAGGGTAATGGTTCCAGGCCCAATTCCACAGCACATGTCGCCAAATATCGCGACTCTTTCGCAGACAAGTACACCGGAACCTGGTGCAAAATCGGCGATAGAACAGGCGATGGCAGCAACTCTCGCGGCGATAAATATTCCAACGCCTCCGACGAAGCAAGGAGATGACGACAGTAATTCGGCGAAGGATTCGGCAAATGGAAGCCGCACGAGCACTCCGGAACCGAAAATGCAGTTTAAGGATAAGAAGGAGGCGATTGAAGCTTTCAAGGAGCTTTTGAAAGAGAAGGAGGTTCCTTCGAATGCAACCTGGGAACAAGCGGTGAAAATGATTCAGAATGATCCGAGATATCCGCAAATGAAGAAGCTGAATGAACGGAAACAGGCTTTTAATGCCTACAAGACCCAGAGATTAAAAGAGGAACGAGAGCAGGAGAGACTTCGGTGAGATGGAATTTTATTTAGCCAAATTTTCTAATTGGCCACATCTCAGGGAAGTCAGGGATGTCAGGGAAATGCGAGTAGCTCTCAGGGAAAATAGAATTTGATCTATTTATAATAATTAATAATAATAATAATAATAACAAATTATAGTTTATTTAACAGATTTTAGAAGATTTCCGAGGATTTTGAGGGGTTTATAGGAATTTTAAGAGATTACTAGAGATTTTTAAGATATTTCAACAGTTTTGTGGAATTTGAAAGAATTTTATGAAATTTTATAATAAGAGATTTTTAAGTTTTGGGGAATTTAGTTAAAACGAAGAATTAGAAGTCTAATCTTAAAAATTTAATTAGAAAATCCACTTTGTACAAAAAATATTAAGATTATAGAATTTTTCGTTCTGTGTGCATATTTCTATTTAAAAAAAGAATAGCGCTACAGAAAGGAAAAATATGTAATTATAATATTGGTTGTGTAAAATTTTAAATTCGGATTTTTTGTCGCCTATTAAAGTGAAAAATGTTTAGAGTTTTAAAGCGGAAGACACTGTAACTGAAGAATTAAAATTTTTTGACCAGCTTAGATAACTGTTGTTGTTTATTTTTAGATTGAAGAAAGCGAAAGAAGACTTGGAATCGTTTTTGCTCGAACCGCAGAAAATGACAAGTACGACGAAGTATTATAAATGCGAGGAAATGTACGGAAATTTGGAGGTTTGGAGAGCAGTTGGCGATTCGGATAGAAGAGATATTTACGAAGATGTCGTTTTTAATTTAGCCAAGCGAGAAAAAGAAGATGCGAAGGTTTTGAAGAAGCGAAATACAAAGCGACTCGCGCAAGCTTTAGACGCGATGACGGACGTTACTCACAGAACCACTTGGCAAGAAGCTCAGGCTTTACTTTTGCAGCATTCTAACTTTTCTGAAAGTGCAGAACTTCTGGGGATGGATAAAGAGGACGCGCTTTTGGTTTTCGAAAACCACATTCGTCAGTTGGAAAAAGATGAGGAGGAGGAAAAAGAGAGGGAGAAAAAAAGGCGAAAAAGACAGGAGAGAAAAAATCGAGACGGTTTTATCGTAAGTTTATTTATTTGCAAGTTTATGTTTCATTATTTTAATCCTTCTACATAGAATATTTTTTTTAATTTTCAGAGTCTTCTGGACGAGCTGCACGAACAGGGCAAATTAACTTCAATGTCTTTATGGGTGGAACTATATCCGATGTTATCTGCTGATCTGCGATTTTCGGCAATGCTGGGACAATCGGGTTCGACTCCCTTAGATCTATTTAAATTTTACGTAGCCGATTTAAAATCCAGATTTCATGATGAGAAGAAAATAATCCGTGAGATTCTGAAGGACCGGAACTTCGAGGTTCAAGTGAACACGACCTTCGAGGAATTCGCGACGGTTGTTTGCGAGGATAGAAAATCGGCAACCTTGGATGCTGGGAATGTCAAGCTTACCTATAATTCACTTTTGGAAAAGGCGGAAGCGAGGGAGAAGGAAAGAGTCAAAGAGGAGACGAGAAAGTTTAAGAAACTTGAATCGGGATTTAAGAATTTACTGAAGACTCTTGGCGTGGATTATCAGATGACATGGGAGGACGTGAGGGAGAAAATTGAAGAGGAAGTGGATTTTAAAGCCATTTCGTTAGAGAGCGAGAGGCTGAGAATTTTTAAGGAGTATCAGCATGAGCTCGAAGAAAGCTGTAGTCACCATCACATTAGGAGTCGGAAAAAGAAGACAAAGAAGCCAAAGAGGAAGAGTAGATCCAGATCTCATAGTGTAATTTTTTTAATATTTCGTATTTATTACGTACTCTAATAATTTTTATGGAATTTTGAGGAATTTCAAGAGAAATAGAATTTTAAAGGACTGATTTTTTTTTATTAAAAACTGAAAATATTCTAGAAAGAAAATTAAAATCGGGCAATTAAAATGGTTTGGTTTAAAAGGAAAAATTGCAAGACTGATTATTGAAGATTGTCTATTTTTTTTGCGTTTCTAAGGATAGATTTTTCCTCTTTCAGGATTCCGAAACAAGTGAGAAAAGTGGGAAAAAGAAGAGATCCAGATCGGCCAGTATGGTTAGCAAATCCGATAGTTCTGAATCTGAAACGAGAAAGTCGAGGAGAAAGAAAAATAAAAAGAAACGGGGTCGTAGTCATTCGGTAACTAGAGTCAACTTTTAAGTCTTATGATACCTACTAATATATTTCTTGTAATATAAATATAAATAACTTTTTTTTTAACTTTTTTAACATCATATTTCATGTTTGGTCCATCTCGTAATTTTATACTTTTCATAAATAGTAGAAGATAGTATTTTTCCAACAGAGGCTGTTAATTCGCGTATAAATTAGAATTATGAATAAAAAATTGTACTTCATTAATATTTCTTTATTTCCCTTTTTTTTTGTTTCTAGCGTTCACATTCAAGGATTCCATCTTCTGAAGAGTCTCCAGATCGAAGAAAAAAAGAGGAAGACGCCGAGCATCACGAACTTTCGGAAGACGAGCTTGAAAAACAAAAAGCTCAGATTCTTAAAGAACTTCAGATGCAGTCGGAAGAAAATTGAAAGAGTTT
Source organism: Synergus itoensis (assembly GCA_904066005.1). Taxonomy (NCBI): domain Eukaryota; kingdom Metazoa; phylum Arthropoda; class Insecta; order Hymenoptera; family Cynipidae; genus Synergus; species Synergus itoensis. Next base: position 60,689 of record CAJFCP010000566.1, on the reverse strand, counting down.
TTAAGAAGACAATAATAATTATTGAACAGGCTTTATTCTCAATAATTTCTTTATTGGAAATTTGAGAATTTCCTGAGCCTTTTTTCCTTAGCCAATGACCGTGTCGTTGTTCTGTTTTTATAATCAAATACAATACTTTTTTGTAAAATGAAATCATGGAATTTTGAAGCTAGATTTCTGATTCTTCGTTTTATTCAATAAATATTAAAATTATATCTTTTTTCGCTCTGTGCATATGTTTCTATTTAAAAAGTGAATTGTATTACAGAGCGAAAAAAAATATTTATTTCTAATATCTGGTGAGTAAAACAAGGAGATTGAATTTGGTAGTGATAACTTAAATCCTACACTCTTAATAAGAGTGTTTATGCGGGTTTTTTCAATCCAGTTTTATGTTAATTAAATGAGGAAATATGCATAAATCAGAATAAAATTTGGTTTGGAGATATAATCGTTCTTTAAACATGATTCCTCACATGTCAAGACGAATTAAGAATTCAAAATTGCCGCCCATATTTGAATTTTTCGAACCTTTATGGGGCGGGAAAATGAAACGAGAATTAATCAAATATTTGTCGAAAATCGGATTATATATTAAATATTAATTATAATATTAATTATCATTATAATTAATATAATTATTAATAAATTAAAGAAATTAATATGTATAGTTATAATTAATATTAATTATGATATTAATTAATTATAATTCGTATTAAATATTGCATTAGGTGAGTAATTTAATATTATTTCTATTTTTTAAGAAGGATCTGGTACTTTTCGATTGATTTTGATGTTTACTTTTTTTTTACACGAGCTCAAACGCGCGCTCTGCGCGCGCATTTACTTTGTTTTTAAATGTTATAATTATATTTATGATATTTTATTTCTTCTTTTCTAACAGATATAATTAATTTTACTTTATATGAGAGCATCATAAATTGTTCTTTTTAATACGATAACACTAATAAAAAGAATACATATTTAAAATTTCCCGCGTCACACGCCATTTTCGGTGTTTGACCAATAAGGAAAAAGCGTTACGTTACCGATGTTCTTTTTACATATAATATAGGATATTGTGACCAATTAGGAAGCTTCTTGTCCAAAATGAAAAGAAATATTTGATTTTGATTGGAGAATTTTCTTCGGTTTTGATGAAATGACGTCAGTGTTCTTTAAGGCCTGAGCACAATCGTGTACTTATCCCGTGTCCTAATACTCTATCCTTTTCTATCACATTTCCCTATCTCTTTTGCGGTCACGTGACAAGAGAGATGGAACAATGTGATAGAAAAGGATAGAGTATTAGGACACGGGATAAGTACACGATTGTGCTCAAGCCTTTACCCGTTTATAGAAATCAAACAAGAGTCAGCCATATTTGTTTTTCTCGGAAAATAGAAAATATATAATCAGAAATCAGTCTAGGAAGGAAGTGGAAGAGGTAACATCGAGTTTCAGGAAGAAAGGAAAATTCGTCTGAAATCCAGTTATTTGCGATTAACTTTGACAGTATTCATCTAAAAGTGTCAGTCAACCTTTGAACTACTTAAAAGAAACGAATATTTTACACAATGGGAAGAAAAGGTGAGAGCAAATATATTTTGACAGATACAATTCTCAAACTCCATTTTGAGCACGCAAAAATTAAAAATGTCGATATTGTACATTTATATGTTAATTAATTAATAAAATTAGAAAATTCTCTGCTTTCCCACTTCAGAACTTGCAAATTGCTTTATTTTTCAAGTCTTTATTTTGTGTTCTTCATCAATTCGAGGAATTCTAAGTTCCTGGAATTAACGAACGTAACCTGTTGTTCTAGAACAAATTCTTTAATGACGCAATTTACGCAATAGTGAAAGTGAAATAAATTTGCATCAGAATTGGAATGTATTTTCCTTTGTAAATCACTGCAATTTTAAGATTTTCTTGAGAATTTCTGTTGATTATTAAGAAATTTCTCAAAAGAAAAGTATGTAGTACGTATAAGAAAATCATTGGAAGTAAAATACGAATGATTTCTAGGAGGAATTTATACGAAAATAATTACTTTAGATTTTAGAAGATAAATAAAATATTAAAAATTTTTTCATAATTCTAGGACATCTTTTAAAAATCATTAAAATCTCTTGAAAACCTTCAAAATTTTAGGAAAATCATCGAATTCTCTTAAACTTTCTTGAAATCACTTCAAATTTCTTCAAATTTGTTAAAATCAGTTAAAATGTCTTTAAATCTTGTAAAATCTCTAAAAAAAACATTTTGATAATTATATATGGAGGAAAATGTCGTCTAGGTTGAATCTTTGCAATTTTTCTTATAAAAACACTTGCGTCATATATAAGAGAGCATGAAAATACTTTTCTCGGTGAGAGCAAACTTTTCATGACCTTATTTATTTCGGAGCAACGCTTGTGTGTTCTTTGGATAACATTTGACAAGATCCCAAGAGGGATATTCAATTTTTTAAATAGTTGTTGTCAGGGATAATAAAAATTGACATTTATGTTAACTATATTATTTTTTTGTATTATATATAACTTTTATAATTTATTTAAGGGTGTTGGAGCCAAGTTTTAATTTAAAAATTCGATTTCTTCATTTTACTCAACAAATATTAAATTTTGAATTTTTTCCTTTAGTAGAACTAATCAATTTTTTACTATAATTATGCCTACAGAGCGAAAAAATATCTAATTCAAATATTTTTTAAGTAAAATGAAAATATCAAATTTGAAACTTAGATTTTGAATTCTTCGTTTTATGCAAAAAGTATAGAAATTAAATATTTTTTCGCTCTGTATGCAGTCTTATATTTGAAAAAAGATTAGCGCTACAGAGCGAAAAAATATTTATCTGTAATTTTCGTTGAGTAAAATGGAGAATATGGAACTTTTCCAAGGATTTCGAAGGATTATAAAGAATTTCCAGGCATTTTTTTGAGATTCTTTGGGTTTCTAATGATTTCAAGAGATTTTCAATGATTTAAAAAAATTTTAAGAGGTTTCTAGGAATTTAAAGGGATTACAAGAGATTTTTATAATATTTAAAAGATTTAGTGGAATTTTAAAGAACTTCATGAAATTTTAAGAGATTTCATAGACTTTCAAGCATTTTACAAGATTTCAAGACATTTTAACCGATTTTAACGAATTTTAAGAAATTTGAAGTGATTTCAAGAAAGTTTAAGAGAATTCGAAGATTTTCCTAAAATTTTAAAGGTTTTCAAGAGGTTTTAATGATTTTTAAAAGATGTCCTAGAATTATGAGAAATTTTAAAGAACTTTAAGGGATTTCAAGAGATTTTCTGGATTTTAAAAAGATTTCCTGAAATTGTAAAAGATTTTTAAAACATATTTTGAAATTGTTTTCGAACTTTCTAAATTAAATTTTCCTTTAAATTAAAAATATTTTGTAACCTTTTTAAAAAAAATTTAAATAACTGAAAGAATTTTCTCAGATTTCGAAATCTTCGTTTTACAGTAAAAAAATATTGAGGATAAATTTTTTTTTTTTTCATTCTGTACGCATATTTTTATTTTAAAAGCGAATAGCGCCACAGGGGAAACAAATATCTAAGTAAAATTAAGAATTCGAGTTCAATTTGAAAATCGAATTCCTAGTATTGCGCAAAAAGTACTAAAATTTTACATTTTTCGGCTCTACAGCCATGCGTCGATTTCTAAAAGAATCGTGGCTACAGAGGAGAAAAAAAATTAATTCTAATATTTGTCGAGGAAAATGAGGAATTCTAGAGAATTCAACTCTAAAATTCAAAATGGTGTTTGAATTCAGGAAAGAAGAAGCCTTCAGGCGGTTCTGAAGAAACTGGAGCATCCGGCCCAGCACCAGGAACTTCTGCTAGTCAAGGAGATGGGCCACCTCCTCAACAACAAGGTACGATCCTCTTCAAGCTTTTTTTTCATTTTTATACATCTTCCAATTTTTTAACAATGTACTAATTTTTTTAAATGCTGCTCCAGCAAAAATAACAAAAATGCCTGAGCCAACACAAGTTCCAACTCGTGGCGAGGGCGACGCTTCAAATCCAAGTCGTCAACAGGGTATATAAACAATATTTTTATGAAAAAATATTTTTTAAAAAATATAATAAAAACTTTTCTAGATTTTTAAGTATCTAGTGAATCTCGACTGAGACGGAACAGGGATGTTAAGATACAGTCGCTGAAATAACGAAATTTCAAAATTGGCTCCAACCTGGAGAGGTCGAAAGTCGCTCGGCGATAAAGATACTCAGTTAAGAGGACTTAAATGATACTTTAACTGAGGACTGTTGTGGACAGGTGGCTTGAGACTCACCGGGGTTATAAGTACAGTACAATAGGTTTTTAACCTTAGTACTATGGTACTTAAATGGACCAACTTTCCAAAATGAAGAAGAAAACTTAAATGCTAATTGCACGTCTCGATCTAGAATCTTAGAACTGATTTAGAGAAAAAAAACTCCAATATTTTAATAGAAAAGAGGATATAGAATTTATTTCCAAGTCCAAATTTTTTAGTTTCGTTTTTTCTGGTTTTTTGAAGGAGGAAGACAGGAAGGCCCGCAGGGTCGTGGAGCCGGAAGAGGAAGAGGAAGAGATGGCCAACAACAGAGACCTGGACAGCCTCCACG
>CAJFCP010000566.1:34446-56037 GCA_904066005.1 Synergus itoensis | reverse complement strand
AGGTCAATATGAACAACAGAGACCTGGACCACAAGAACGACAACCTGGTTGGCAACAGCAGAGACCTGGACAGGCTCCACAAGGTCAATATGAACAACAGAGACCTGGACCACAAGAACGACAACCTGGTTGGCAACAGCAGAGACCTGGACAGTCTCCACAAGGTCAACAGAGACCTGAGCCGCAACAACAATCTGCTTGGCCACAGCCGAGGCAAAGTCAACAACAAATACCTGCCAGGCAGGCTCAGCCGCAACAACAGGCTGCGCAGCAACAACAAAGACCACAAACCGCGCCCCAACAACCAAGACAACAGCAACCTAGACAAGCCGCCGATGTAAGTATTTTTGTTAAGAAAATAATTAATTTGATTTTTAACTAGGAAGTCATATATTCACAGTATCGGCGAGAATTGTCAGTCCACTTTAAAAAATCGCTTAAAAAGCCCGGTAAGAAGGCTTGAATTAAATGGGATTAATAAATTTAATTCCCTTGAAAACCTGATTTTTCCTCCGATCTCCTAAACCATTTGTAGTAATAGTTATGAGCGAAATTTAGTTCCTGTCTATGCATCTCGAAAAGTTTCACGGAACGGAACTGACGGGAATTGAAAAATGCGAACTACCTGAAGAAATCAATAAATATGAATTCTCATCAATGAATGTCAAAAAGTGCACGCAACTGTACTGAAGGGAATTAAATAATTTAAGAATGCAAAAAATAAAGGAATAAAAGGAAGAAAGGCATTTGGGTAATAAAAGAAAGATTAAAAATTATATAAACATGGTTTTTATTGACAATTGCTTCGAGAGAGATGAATGAGAATATATAAAAAAAGGCTAGATCAGCGTTAAATGAAGCTCTTATGTAAATTACGAAAAGAATGCACGATTTTACAAAAACCTTACGAAATCGAATATTTTTTATTTATTTAGACCTTTTGAAAGGTAAAGATATTAATTATTTAGTATATAATAGAGACTTAAATAAACATTTTTTTCGTAAAAAGTTCTAAATTTTATCCCTGAAACTTTTAGTTTTAGTAGAATTTAAAATATTATTTAAATAATTTATTTTTTTTTTTTAAATTAAAAAATGTATTATTTTAATTTTTATATTCAGATAAAATCCTGGATTTAAACGTTCATAGTTATATGCCACAGAAAAGGATTAAAATTAATTTAACATCGATATTTTCTCAAGGTATTAGTGGGAACTAAATGTATCTGAAAGATGTTCAACTTTCTGGAATTTAAAACAATTCAGTAAAGATATTTTCTGAAGGTTTTCGAAGGGACTAAATAAATTAAAAATATATGCTACATTACGAAATTCAAAATAATGTTATATACATATTTTAAGCAGGCACTGGAAGAAATTAAATAAATCTGAAATATATTCTACTTAACTGAATTAAAAACAATTTAATATAGATATTTTCTGAAGGAACTTGAAGGAACTAAATAAATAAAAAATTTGGTCTGTTTACGGAACAGAAAAGTTTTCCGAGAAATGTTGTTGCCGCGATGGGAACTAAAGGGAATTAAATTTCTGAAAATTCTGTTACGCTCTTGCGGACAGAATCTGGGTGGAAAAATCAGGTTTTAAATAAGACAGAAAAAGAGTCACTTTTATGTTAAACTCGAAAAATCTTAATTTTTCTCTATTCAAGCCTTCTTACCAAGAATATAAAAAATTTTTAAATCTTAAAATAAAAACAAAAAAATAAATAACAATAAATAAATAATTAATAATAATAATAATAAATAATCTTAAAATCTTAAATATCTTAAAAAATCCACTTAAATCAATCGGTGTTGAATCGAAACTATCCTCAAAATTCGATTTCCTCATTTTATTCAATATTATTATTTTATTATTGTTTAAATAACTTTTAAATAACTCGCTTGACATTCTTTAAAATCAATAAAAATATCTGGAAACCTTATAAAATCTCTTGCAGATCCTAAAAATTTTTTGAATTCTTTCAAAATTCCTTGAAATTCCTTAAAACAACTTAAAATTTTTCTAAGTCTTTTTTAATCTCGTCAAATCTTTAATAATTTTTCAAAATTACTTGACATCAATTCGAAATATCTTAAAATCACGTAAAATCTTTCTAAATCTCTTCAAGTTTTTAAAAATCATTTCAATTTCTTACAATACTTTAAAATCTGTTTAAATCCATAAAAATTCTAATCTATTTAATTCTTTCCTTTTCAGAAAGCTGCAACACCTACAAAGGATTTCTCAAAAATGAACATAAAGGAAGAATTTGCCTCAACAAAACAGGTACTTGAATATAAATTGAACTCAAAATTGAATTTCTTCATATTACTTAACAAATGCCTCAATAATATATTTTTTTTGCTTTGTAAATTTATTCTTTTTTTTTCTGAACCAGTAGTGTTGCCTATAGAGCGAAAAAATGTTTAAAAATTTTTTTCGTAAAACGAGGAGTTTAAAATCCATCCTCAAAATTCGATCTCTTCGTTTTACGCAAAAAGTATTATATTAAAACTAGAGATTTTTTCGCTCTGTACCCATAATTATATTCAAAAAAGGAGAACCCTTACAGAGTGAGAATTTCCTAAATTGTGATATTTGTTAAGCAAAATGAAGAGATCGAATTTTGAAGTTAGTATTTGAATCAAATACTACCCTGCTTATATTTTAAAATTTTGAATTTCTTTATTTTTCTTGCAGGCTTCCCCTGTAAAAGTGTCAATACCAGATCACGTCGCGAGGGAAATGATACAAAAAATTCCTCTTCGCAAGAGAGAAGGAACTCTTGGTAGAAAAATTCAAGTCTTCGTCAATATGTTGGAACTTAAATTTGGCGGAAATTTCCGCACCGATGTCGTTCATTACGACATTGCATTTGATCCGGAAACACCTCGATATTTACTGAGACCGGCATTTCAAAAACTGCAGCAGCAGAATTTCCCTAAGCGGTATCCTGCCTATGACGGAAGGAAAAATGTCTTTAGTGCTGGACTTTTACCATTTGGAGATACCGTAAGCTTATTTTTTTTTATTTGTGGAAACGACAGATAATCCTTCATACAATATTTAGAATACTAGACTTTGAGACTTCGAGCTTATAGAAGCAGTTTCAATATAATCGCTCTTTTATAATGTAATCTCTCTTATTAATGATAAGATTTCATTTTAATTTTTAGTTGGAAAAGGAGGTGGTGATAAATAATGAAGATGGACGAGCAAAAACGTTTAAAATAACCATGAAGAGAGTCAACGAAATCGATTTGTCCTGGTTGAAGAATGTACGAAGAGGTTTGCCGGAAGGTGAAAGAGATACCATAAGTATCACAGCTTTAGACACTATCTTGAAACAAGCGCCGTATCAAAACTTGGCTGTGACTCCGGTAAATAATTTACTTAAAATTTGAAAGGCTTTAAAGTAATGAACAGCTTATTAAATGAATATATTCTTAATGTTAGGTTGGAAGATCGTTTTTTACCCCGCCACGCGGTAGACCTGTTGATCTCGGAAATGGCCTTGAACTCTGGGTCGGTCTTTTCCAATCAGCAATTCTTGGTTGGAAGCCATATCTGAACGTTGATGGTAATTTTCTCGGTCTTTTAATCTAAAAAACTTGAAGTTCAAATCACTGACTTCAGATATTAACGTTTTTTTTCTCTCTCCTTACAGTGGCCCATAAAGGATTTCCAAAACCACAGAGAGTTCTTGATGCCATTAGCGAAATTTGTCGCCTGAATGGACCTCCTACGAGGCAGGATATTGATTACCGTAGGAATGATATCGAAAGATATTTAAAGAAATTGAAAGTCACTTTCATGATTCCGAATCAACCGGAAACAAAACGCACGTATACGATCAATGGTTTGGTCAGATGTGCGAGAGACGACGTTTTTCAATTCAATGGCAATAATGTCAGCGTCGAACATTATTTTATGTTAGAGAAGAGGTACAAAATTCAGTTTCCTGATGTGCCTTGTCTCCACGTGGGACCCCACCAGAAACAAATTCACGTCCCTATGGAGGTGTGTGTTCAAAAGAGAAGTTTATTTTTTTATATATTTACAGGTCTTATATTCAACTGAAGTTTCTATTGTCCTCTATTTTCCAAATTTCGTCCCTAAAATACCCTATTTTCAGTTTTTTTTTTAAGGATTCATCCTTTTTCCCCTGTTTTCAAGAAAATTCCCATTTTCTTATCGACATTAGTATTATAGGAAACTTCCGGGTCATTTCTGGTTTGACAAAACTTTTCCAGATAATTAAAATAATAGGAAATTCAATCTTGTAAAGCTAAAATATATTTTTATTTGATACTTGCAATTTTTAAAAAATTCTTTGCATTCTTTTGAAATTTTTTTCAGCTCTGCACTATTAATGCCGGACAAGCCACAAATAAAAAGATGGATGAGACACAAACTTCAAACATGATCAAGTGCGCCGCAACAGATACAAAAACTCGAAGGCAAAAAATTATGGATGCAGTAAGTATAATTTTCGGGAACTATTATTTACAGTTTTAATATTTCTTTGAAATTCGTATGAATCTCTTTAAAATCTGTTAAATCTCTTGAAATCTCTTCAATTAATTCAAATCTTTTGCAACCTGAACTCATTTCAGAAGTATATAGAAGTAGTTTTAATTCATTATTTTTGTGCCTAAAATGAAATGATTGAAGATGAAGATATTTTAAGATAAAGTTTTTAACAGTTATCATAAGCAGAAATTGAGAAAGGCGCGCGCATGACATTGTATTTGAGAAATACATACTTTCAGAGATTAATTCTCAATTATTTTATTTTTCAGTTTAACGCGATGCGACACAATGAAAGCCCATGCTTGAAGCAGGAGTTTGGACTCTCGATTGGGGGAGAATTTGAAAGAGTGAATGCTCGTGTTTTGGACGCGCCCTCGTTGACTTACAACGAACAAGATAGAGAAGTTAGAGTCATGAAGGGAGTTTGGAGAGCTTCGAGATTCAATGCTGCGAAAGATTTGCCCAATGACTCCTGGACAATTTTGTGTTTGGATAATAGAACTCGAGAAAATGACCTACGGAACCTAGAAGAGATGTTAAAAAGTGGAGGTTCGTTCTTTTTAAATAATTTTAGCTCTCTTAAAATTCCTCTCTCTTCCTCGATGTGATTGATACATTATTCTCTTTCTAAAATTACAGCTAAAGGACTTGGAATGCAGATTGGATCGGCTCGGAGGCCTTACGGACAAGTTCCAGCTCCAACAGGGAACTTGCAGGGAATAATTAAATTCTTCGATGAGGCAAAAAGGAGTAAATTGCGTCTTGTCTTTGTCGTTGTTCCCGACAGACCACCGAACGTATACAGTAAATTTTTTTACTTTGAATACTCTTTTGAAATATTTTTCAATTGAATTTTAAAGGATTTGTGAAATTAATTTTCTTTTTTTTTTTTTTCTTTTTTAGGTAAAGTGAAGCAAGTAGCAGAATTGAATGTTGGAGTTTTGACACAGTGTTTGAAATCTTTTACTGTTCAGAGAAAACTGAATCCGGCAACTGTCGGAAATATTCTCTTGAAAGTCAACGCGAAATTGGATGGAGTGAATCACACATTCAATAAAGTATCAAAGTGAGTGTCGCTTTTAAGTTTGCGGCCCTCTTGAAATTTGTATTAAAGATTTCTGATTTTATTTTCTCCAGGCCAAAATGCTTATTCGAGCCGTGTATGATTGTTGGCGCTGATGTGACGCATCCAGCTCCAGATTCGATTGGAATTCCCTCAATTGCGGCGGTAAATATTTTTTATCTCTTAAATTTCTGAGAAATACTAGTTATTCTTATTGAATCTGGAATATTTTCTAGGTCGCAGCATCTCACGACCCAAAGGCTTTCAAATACAACATCGAAATTCGCCTTCAGCCTCCTAAGGTTGAGATAATTCAGCATTTGGAGGAAATTATGGTGATCCAATTGAAAACGTTCTACAAAAAAACAAATGGTCACAAGCCGAGTCGTATCGTTTTCTACAGGTTTGTATTTTTTTAAGTATTCAAAGGATAGACTAATAAATTGCGGGAAGATGATCAAAATTATGTAATAAAAATACCGTTTTTCTTTTTTGTAGGGATGGAGTCAGTGAGGGACAATTCCCACAAGTTATGCATCATGAACTGACAGCGATCAGGAATGCCTGTAAGATTTTGAATAAAGATTACAAGCCTGCGATTACATTCCTTGTTGTCCAAAAGAGACATCATATCCGTCTTTTCCCGGCTGACACAAGAAACAGCGACGACAGAAATGGAAACGTCCAAGCGGGAACAATTGTTGATACGGAAATAACTCACCCATCCCATATTGATTTCTATCTCGTTTCCCACGCTAGCATCCAGGTATTAATCTGAATAATTGGTATTAATCTTCCCAAATTAATTAATTTATTAATTCTAAACTTATTTATTTATTTACTTTCAATTTTAGGGAACAGCAAGGCCCACCAAGTATAGATGTCTTTGGGACGATAGTAGTATGTCCGAAGACGAGATTGAGCAACTCACATATTATTTGTGCCACATGTTTTCGAGATGCACTCGATCTGTGAGCTATCCGACACCAACGTATTACGCTCATCTCGCTGCTTTCAGGGCACGAGCATTAACGCAGGAGTAAGTTAAATTAAACATACATCTACTAAAATTTATAAAAATTCGATGCTGTTACTTTAAATCCTTCACAATCTTTAAAAAATGACGAGAAACCTTTTAAACTCTTGGAAATTTCTCGATGTCGTTTGTAATTCCTTTAAATTTCTTGAAATTCCTTGCAATCTTTCAAAGAAAAACTTCAAATATTTTGAAAATATCATAATTTACCGAAAAATCTCAAAATTCCTTAAAATTCTAGCAAATTTCTCAAAAGTCCTCACAAGTCTGTTAAATATTTTCAAAGTCCTTAAAATCTTTTCAAATTACAAAAAATTACAGCAATTATCACTGATTATTTTTTTTTCAGCATCCAGATCGACCTTAACAACCTTGAAAATGAACAGAGAATAAAGTTAACCATCAAAAAAGATTTCGAGGATAATCCAATGTTCTTCGTCTAAGATCCGTGATGGAGAAGAATACAATATGTATTATCATTATTATCATTATTGCTTTATATCAGCAGCAGAATATTTAACTGCTTTCATTTATATATTTTTTGGGGGAATTCTATTATATATTTCGATATTCCATGTAGAGTAGAGAGAAGAATTGTGATCTATAAACTTAAAAAAATGACTGATAAAACTCGGATAAAGTTTAAGCACTGATTCTCTGTTTATCTAATACATTATGATAATAGTATAAGGGGTTGTGCATAAATTACGTTGAGGATTTTTCCGGATATTTACCCCCTCCCGTATCACTATCCACAGGTTTGGACTGAAAGCCCCCCCCCCCCTCCCCAAAAAGCTCAACGTAATTTATGCACAACCCCTAAGTCTCTATTATCCTTTAATCGTCATAATTTCTAAGTTAGCATTTTCATCTTGTGTTTGATTTTTGTTTGCTTTTTAGATTTATATTTAATAAAATATTCTTAAGCGCAACTACGGGCTTGTTTTTTATTATTCCTACCCAGAGGTAAAATAAAAATTGTGCCTTTTCAATAGTTTTTTTCTTTTTTTTTTTTTTTTGTGTAAAACAAAAAGTTGAAATTATAACTTCAAAATTAGACTTCGAACTCTTCTTTTTAAGCAAAAGTATTAAAATTAAACCCTTTTCGACACTTTTATACATTTACAATTGAAACGTAAAAATTAATCCTGCATTTCAGCTTTTAGTTTTTTTTTTTAAATTAAAATATTTAAATCGCGGTCCTTAAGTCGTTCCAGCCAATCGCAATGCCTCATTTTCCCGCGAAAACTTTTTCTTAAATTCAATATCTTCTGAAAGAAGCCTTCAGTTAGTAAATTCCTTTATTTATGAAAGTTTTTTTATATTTTGAAGCCAAAATAAAATAATAAGTATGTAAATTGAAAATTGAGGATCAGCTAAGGGTTCTTCAACCCCTGATTCGTCCCTGAAATGTAGCACTTCAGTTTAAAGATGGCCGCCGTCAAAACGCAAGCCGGTTCTGTATTTTTCCTCTTTTTCCTTAAGTTTTCCGTGTTTTTACTGAAAAAGTGTTGAAGGAAATATTCTCTCGGATAAAATAAAAGGTGAGTTATCTCCAGATATTTTTTTACCCAGATTTTCAGTTGTTTCGATCTCGAAATACTCTAATTTCATTTCGAATCCTTTCTCCAGAAATTAACCCCTTTCAGAATGTTGATCTGTCAACTGAAAATCAGAAATTTCGTTTATTGATCGAATTTTCTTTCCTTCGTCGCCTAATTTTAGGGTTTTTACTATTTTTGTGTCCTTTTTAATTTATTTAAGTATTTGCCACGATTTTGTTTATCTAGATTGTCATTTCGAAAATATCGTAAATATTGACATAGTACATGAGAAAATCTATATACATATATTATTATTATTATTATTATTATTATTATTATTATTATTTGGTGAGATTTTTTTATGATTTTTTAGCACTAAAACTCTAGGGGTATTCAAGGTTTTTTAGTTCGTTATCGAAATTTATTTAGAAAAATGAACTAATTATCTAAAAAAAAAAAACTAAAATGTATGTATTATACACAAATAATATATGTATATTTTTTTAATTTACATAAATATTATCGGTTGTTTGCAAACAAGCGTTTATTTATTTTCTAATTCTTTTTAAACAAGGCGCGTAATTTACTATATAATCTATAAGACCTTGAAAATAGTTTAAACTCGGAAAAATCGCGATATTTTATTATAAACATAAATCTCTATTATATCTAAATCTATTATATTCTAAATTCTATTATATCGAAATTTTTGATTATTGATTAGTGATTACACAGGAACTAAATATATTTTTCTTACGAGTTTTTAAAAATAAATAAATATATAAATAAAAAGATTTTTAGAAATTTAAAAAAGATAAATCTACTTCGATTGAGTTAATATTTCTCGCTTTAAAAAATTATAAATTGAAGAAAATAAACTCAAATTGATTTAAAATTAAACGTTAAGTATTAAAATTATAAATTTTTCCTCTCTTCACGCGTAATTATATTTAAAAAACGAGTACCACTACAGAGGGAAAAAATACCTAATTAAAGTTAAGAAATTATTTTAAGAGCATTGGACCTAAGTGTTAAGTTCAAAATTCCATTCTCCATTTTACTCAATGAAAATTATAGATAAATATTTTTTCGCTCTGTAGCACTTATCTTTTTTCAAATATAATACTGCATACAGAACGAAAAAATATTTAATTCCAATATTTTTTGCATAAAACGAAGAATTCAAAATCCAACTTCAAAATTGAATATTTTCATTTTACTTAAAAAATATTTGAATTAGATATTTTCTTGCTCTGTACGCTTAATTCTAGTTAAAAATTAACTAATTTTACAAAGGGGAAAAATTCCAAATTTAATATTTGTTGAGTAAAATGGCAAAATCGAATTTTTAGATTAGAACTTGGCTCCGACACCCTTAAGCCCTTAAAAACCGTTAAACTGGAAAATTGAAAAGCGAACAATTTTAAATATTGAAAATTGAAGAGTGAATTAAATTCTCGCCTTGAATATAATATTAGTAGAAATAATTCGAAGAGAAATAAGGAAATTAATTTATTTCGGTTAAGTAATATTTTCAAGTAATATTTCCCTCTGAAAATTTATTTTCGCTTTCTTAAGAGCCGAGCTGCTTTCAACTTTATACACTTTGTAGTACGAGTTCGAGTGACTGTCGTATACTTTATTCAGGTGAAATGACGGCAGTTTATACTCGTCGGTATATATGTATATACGACGTTATTGAAAAGGTGGATGGTATATGTATATACCTGCAAATGCACATTGCACATACAAGAGACTGAGAGGTCGTTGCCCGTGGATGATCTATTGCCGTCAATAGATTCCCATTCGAAGATTCCTCGACTCATTATTTCACATAATTTCTTCAATTTATTCAATCTCAGTTGTTCAATTTTCCTTCAGTTCCCCTCTAAATAAATAATTTAATCATTTTTAGAAATAAAAGCTTTTTAAAATTAGGTCTTCAAAATCTGGTCCGGACTTCAAAGCTTGAATTTCTCTATATAAAAAAAATTTCTCGTCCCTCTATATGTTTTTGAAAAAGATAGTACAATATTGTAGTAAATATACTACTATTACGAAATAAATTAATATTAATTAATAATTAATTAATTTTAAATTAAATTAATTATTCTTTAATTAATTAATAATTAAATTAACACATCGAAATTCACATATATGTTTTTGTAAAAGATAGTATAATATTAAACACTGAATTATACAGTGTCCTGTCAAAAAACATTGATCGATATCCAGTCCCCGTTCTATGTTTTTAAAAAGATAGTACAGTATATCCCTAAATATACTAACATTGCCAAAAACATCAACTCATCGAGATTATTCTAAATAAAAACATTGACCCTTATCAAAATCCCAACTATATTTTCGGAAAGGGGAGTACAATATTTTTCTAAAAGTTTACTATCCAAATTGGAAATGTTGACTTAGATTGATATTCAAAAAATTACTCTCCATGGATTCCGCTGTTTTTTTTTTTTTTTTTTTTTTTTTTTTTTTTAAATTACAATATTGTACTAAATATACTATCATAACGAAATACATTGACCCATATTGAAACCCCCATATATGTTTTTGAAACAGACAGTACGCTATTATAATAAATATACTACTCTAAAACAAAAACGTTGACCCATATCAAAACCCGATCTATGTTTTCGGAAAGGTTAGTACAATATTTTTCTATGTTTACTATCCAAGCCAAAAATATTGACTTATATAATGATATTATCTTAACCAAAAACATTGGTCCATTTGGAGATCTTCACCTACGTTTTTGGAAACGATACTACAATATTCTTTTAAATATACTAGCGTTGCGGAAAACATCTATAATTGTCCAAACCTCATGTTGTAAAGGACTATTGTCCTTTATTGTCCTTATGTAAAGGAATATTGTACTAAATATACTATCCTAATAAAAAAAATTAACTCATATCGAAATAGTCCTACCCAAAACATATTAGACCGATATCGAGCCCCTACCTATGTTTTTGGAAAAGATAGTATAATATTTTTCCAAAAATATACTACGCATTATTTATTGTATATTATTATATAATAAATAATGTATATTAATTAATATTATATTAATTAATTAGTATATTAATAATGTATATTAAAATTATGTATATTATAATAAATAATGTATATAATAAATAATAGTTATACATTATACATTAGTTTATATCGAGACTCCTTATGTTTTCAGAAAAGATAGTATATTATTTTAAAAATTTTATTATCCTAATTAAAAACATTGACCCATTTCTTCGAACAAATCCACAATATATAACAACTAGGGTATCCCAAAGTTTTTGGGGCCGCTGAATCCGAATTTGTGGTTAGATTTTCAAAATTCAAAACGGTGGATCCAATATGGCGGGTAAAAAATTTATATTTTTCTAGATTCTTTTTAAAGTGAGTATCTTAAGGTTTTTTGAGTCGCTAAATCCGAATCTGTGGTCAGATTCTCAAAATTCAAAATGTCGGATCCAACATGGTGGGTGAAAATTTAAAAATTGTTTTGATTTTCATAAAAATATTGTAACATAAAAATAAAATAAAATTTGTTCAAAATGAATGTACCTAAATTTCTATCATAAAATTTGCAAAAATTGAAAAAAAAAGTAAATAATAAATAAAGGAATAATAATTATTTATAAAATTATTGATATATTTAAAAAAAAATAAATATTATTATAATATACTCTATTATTGTTAGTGATAATTTTATAATTTTAATATTAATATTAATATTTAATATTTTTATATTAATATATTTATTTTATATTTTATTTTTTAATTTTATAATTTTTTATTTTATAATTTGGATAATTTTTTTTTTTTGATAATTTTCTTTTCAGAAAAAAAAAGCAGGAGAAATTATAATGGATCGACTTGTATTATTGGGTGGAAGAGAGTAACATTTTCATCCCATTCATGAATCCTGAACTCAATGGGAAGTATAAAGAGAAAGCCGACTCTATATAGTGATATAATCTATGATTAGCTACCCTATATAGGGAAAGGGTCTGGACTTGAAGGTCATCATTTACCCTTGAAAAAACCGGTAAAAGTTGAGAGAGGTTTTATCACAATCGGCATCCCCCGAGGATTTTCTCCAAGGTTCCTATTATATATTATTTCTGTTTACATGCGGGTTGGAGGGGATCACCCTTATATTCTCCAATTCTCTAAGCAAGTGCGCAGTTCACTGAAAATGTTTCAGATTGAACAGGGGATATGCTCATCATCGATCGACTCGAACTTACTGCGAAATTGACAAATAACGAAAATATTAACCTATTTAAATACATAATTGTTAAAGCCTCCCCTTTAAAGTCAAATTTATTAATATATAACTCCTCCAACTTTGAGTTTGAGGAAGTTTTAATTATTTAATTATTTCGAATTTAAAATCTTCCTCATCTAGTTTCATTAAATTCTGAAGTTTCGAGACAATTTTTTAAGGTTCGATCTAATTCGAAAAAACTTCCTGGAAAATTGTAGAAATTTTGAGTATTTTTTAAAATTATTAAGAAAGGTCGAACGAAATAAGGTTTTACGTTTTAATTTGTCCCACTTTTGCAGCTGCGACGAATTCTCCCTTCTGCGCAGTAGATTGTCCTTCACAATATTTCTTTCACATTTCTACGAAGCCTCTTTATTTAAGACATTTTCAAATTTACTTTAATTAACATATTTTTGAATTAAAAAAAAAATTTTTTTCTTTTTTTTTTTTCTATTGGATCCACCATTTTGAATTTGGAAAATCTAACCCCAGATTCGGATTCAGCGAGCCAAAACACTTTGGGATACCCACTTTCCTAAAAATGAAATAATTTTAACATTTTTTCAAATTTTTGATCCGCCATATTGGATCCGAAATTTTGAAAATCTGACCCCGGATTCGGATTCAGCGACCCCAAAACCCCAGGAATACTCAGTTTGATAAAAATTCAAAAATTTTTCAAATTTTTGATCCGACATTTTGAATTTTGAAAAATTGATACCAGATATGAATTCAGCGATTTCTAAAATATATAAATGACAAATTTTTAAAATTAGTAAAATTCTTCCCATACTTATTCATTAGTAAATCTACGAAAACTTGTCTTTTTATTTTTCTAAAAATAGACGTATATTTTTTTTGGAAAAGATAGTATATAATATTAAACTAAATACAATACCCTAACCAAAAACATTGATTCATATTTGAATCCCCACCTATATTTTCAGAAAGATTAGTGCAATATTTTTCTGAGTGTACTATCCAAGCTGGAAACATTGATTCATATCCAAACCTCATATATATGTTTTTGATGAAAATACCTTCGGATATTAATATTTTAATAAATATAAATTTATATATTATATACATAACGTATATAATATTATAAATAATTTTTTAATTAATTACAAAATTTAATATTTATATTAAATTTAAATTATTTTCTTTTAATTTAGAATTTAGGTAAATATATTTTATTTCTTATAAAACCTCTCGTTATTTAAATATTTATAAAAATCTTAATTTATATAATTTTTTAAAAATTAATTTATTATTTATTTATTAATATCTTATTTTATTATAGTATAACTTACCCCCTACCCCTTAATGGATAATTTATATATTACAATTATTTCCTTAAAATGAAAAATATATTTTAATTTTTATATAAAATTATTTAAAAAACCAATAACACTTATATTTTAATAAATATAAATTTATATACATATTATAAATAATTTATTAATTAATTACAAATTAATTACAATTAATTATGAACACCCTATTTACCCGAAGGTAATTTTTTTCCATTTTATTTATGTTCAATCTCATCAATTTTTGTGAATTCGATTAATTCGATATTCAATTTTGCAAAATAGCCGGTAGAGGGGGGGGGGAAATAAGGACAGAATATCTTAGTCAAAAACAACTGAAACCCTTCAGTGGAAGATCCAATTAAGAAATAGAGAAGAGATCACCTAGAAATCGTACTAGCTCTAGTTCTCTGATATTTTTCCAATGTTGACAAAATCTCCTAATAAGGGTCGATCTTCGTCAAGACGGAAAACCTTGAGCAGGTTCGAGTCCTCGATTAGGGTTGTTTACACGGGGTATAATCGTCAACAAAAGCGATCCGCTTTTTCCTCTCGGATCTCCCACTTCTCTCCTCGATCTTCTCTCATGTCTCACGTGACCGGTTTTCTATTGATTCCGCGGGGGTGCATGCGCCCTTGCACAATTTCTGGTGCCAGGGGATGACGTTTCCGTGGTGGAGGTAGGCGGAAGGTTCTCCTTCATTACAAACGTTGACAACAGTCGCTTTCCGTTCAAGCCAAAGTGAGCATTCTCGGTTCGAAAAGTACGCTTTTCAGCCCCATGAGCCAGCAATTTCCATTCAGGTAATTAATTGTCCAAAGGAGATGACAATAGATCCGTTTTTATACCCGGCTTCCAGTTTTGTGAGTTTGTGACTTTGTAGTGATCCCTGGATTATTTTCCAACGTGCGAACTGGAGAACGTGTGAAGTCTCACCTACTCAGGTTTTTACAACTGATTTTCGATTTTAAGTCGAACAATTCGACTTTCGTGGAATATTTCTTTTTTTTTGGGGATTTAGAGGGTCACAGTTTGCGGATAATTGACCCTGGAACTATTTTAAGTTCTTTGGTGCTTCCGGATTTAAAAAAAAAATTAGCTCCCTACCGGTTTGAACACTTTCGTCCCCCGAAATGACGTGAAATATTTCAGATTGTTCCCGAAGTTGCGAAATACGACGCGGCGGGTTTATTCCTTTGTTGTCACTTTAGAGGGATCCCGGGATTAAGTTCCTACGTGCAGTTTCGAGGACGTGTAAAATCTCATATACTCAGGCTTTTGACACCTGATTTTGTGGATAATTGATCTTGGACCTATTTTAAGTTCCCTGGTGCTTCCGGATTTAAAAAAAAATTATTTCCCTACCGGTTTGAACCCTTTCGTCCCCAGTAATGACGGGGAATATTTTGGATTGTTCTCGAACTTCCAAAGTACAACTCGGCGAAATGTTGTCACTTTAGAGAGATATCCCTGGATTAAGTTTCAACGTGCGAACTGGAAAACTCTGGATCTTTGAAATCTAATTTTCAATTTGTAGTCAAAAAATTCTACTTTTACGGAGTATTTTTTCCGAGTTTTAGAGAGTTTCAGTTTGCGAATAATTAACCCGGAAACTATTTTAAATTCTCAGATCCTTCCGAATTAGAAAAAATTTAGTTCCTTACCGGTTCGAACACTTTCGTCCCCCGCAATGACACGAAATACTTCCTGAACGAAATACGATTTGGCGAATTTCCTCCTTTATTGTCACTTTAGAGAGATCCTTGGATTAATTTTCTACGTGCAGACTGGAGGACGTGTAAAATCTCACGTACTCAGGTTTTTGTAACCTGATTTTCGATTTTTAGTAAAAAAAAAAAAACTCTACTTTTATGGAATATTTCTTTTTTTTTAGATTTAGAGGGTCACAGTTTGCGGATAATTGACCCTGAAATTATTTTAAGTTATCAGATGCTTCCGGTTTAAAAAAAAAAATTAGTTCCCTACCGGTCCGAACACTTTCGTCCCCCGGCATGACACAAAATATTGTGATTTTGGTGTCGAACTGTTTCCAAAGTTGCGAAATACGTCGCGGCGAATTTCCTCCTTTGTTGTGACTCGCAGTTTATGATAAACAGGATCTGCTTTAGTGTGATGGAAAATCGATCTGGAAATAGCGACTTGGCGTCTTGCGTGGGATGTGAAAGGGGTCAGGCTTTATTCAAGTGCAATTAAAAAGTTGTTCACGGCAAAATAGAAATTTTATTTAGGCTTCAGCTGCTATTTTTAAGACTATTCGATTATTAATATCAGGAGTGAATATTAATACCAGGATTGATTTTTTTCAGGGTCGAGTTTTAGAGCAAGGGAAAGAAGGCAGATGATGAGAGAGCTAGGAACGGATTGGTGACCTAGCATCTTCACTCTCGGGCGACCCTCGATGCTTAAGCTACGCTTGGTGTCGACTCACTTTTTAAAGCAGCCATAGGCAGTGCCCTGAGCCTGAAAAAGGGCCTATGATGTGCCGCGATTGGGACATGAACCCAACACTTGTCACTCAAATTTTCAACTTGTTGTTCTTGGACTAATCTCGCAAAATTGTGCGGGATTTCGTTCTGCAGGGGATATAAGCAGAACCACGTCTACAACCGGGCATCTCCTCATCAGACTCTTCTTTCGCTTTCACCTACCCCGAATTAAATAAGATAAATAGAGTGTGAAAAGGGGAGTGAGGAAGTTGATATTTTTTTAATTGTAAGATAAGAGAGAAAGAGAGAGAAAAAGTAGAGGAAAGAGCTTTGAAAGATCGAGAGAAGAAACCCGGAAGAAGACTCAGATTATTGTCGATTTCACTTTTTGAGATTGGGGAAAATTTCTTTCGAGAGGCTGCAAGCTTCCTTTTTATTTATTTTTTTTATTTTTTCAAGACTAAACAAAGACTAACAGGCGGTTGGTGATTTAATCAGCTTTCAGGCTGAGCGCGTTATACGCCATCCTGTGGAGAGTAGCGAGAGAGTGTATTGTGAGTTTGAAATTCATTTGCTTTTCATTTTTCTGCGAGGGGCCGATCACTTGAATTTCAAGAGATTTTAAGAGGTTTCGGGGATTTTAAGTGATTTCAAAGAGTTTAAGGGATTTTACAAGATTTTAAACTGTTTTTAAAAGTTCTCAAGAGATTTCAGATGATTTTAAAAGAATTTTAAAAATTTTTGGAAGTTTTAAAAGATTTTGAGAGATTTCAAGAGATTTTAAAAATAATTTTTTGGAGATTTTACAGGTTGGCATAAAATTTGGGATTTTTATGAGGCTTTTTAACGAATTTTAAAGAATTTCGGAGAATTTTTGGGATCACAATAGATTTTAAAGAATTTAAAAGATGTTTAAAGGATTTCGAGGGATTTTAAGGGGTAGAAAAAAATTTATAAGAATTTTAAGAAATTTCTAAAGTTTATTTTAGGAATTCTAAAGATTGTTGTGAAATTTTTTGGATATAGATTTTAAAGATTTAAATAGATTTTTAGGATTTTTAATGGATATCGTGAAATTTTCAGGGATACCAAAAGATTTTTAAGTATTTTAAGCGATTTCAAAAATTTTGCCTAGGAATTTGGAAGGTTGTTGTGGAATTTTGGAATTTCAATAGCTTTTTAAGAATTTAACCAAAAATATTTCTAAGAATTTTCAGAGAGTTCAAAGGATTTAAAAAGTTTTTAAGAATTTTCAAAAACATTTCAAGAAATTTCGAAAGAGTTAAGTAGATTTTACGAGATTTCAAAAGATCCCAAAATATTCCAAGAGTGATCAAGTGATCGACCCCTTGTTGCCCTCTTTCTCGATTTTTTCTAAAAAATTACAAATTCGAATTCTCATCAGTGCGAATTAATTTTTTAGAATCTGCAGTAAATTATAAATATTAGATATAGCTCTTGACTCTCGACAGTGCGGCAGTGGGTCGCGGTGCAGAAAAAGTGGGATGAGACGACCTCAGCAAGAACCCCATCATCATCATCATCATCACCATCATCAACATGGATCCTCCACAAGTCAAATTTACAAGGTTCGCTACCTATTTTAATTTACATATTTATTCACAATATTTACATATTTACATATTTTAAATCACTCTTTTATCTTCTGCTTAATAATAATACATATCTGAATTTTATTTTCCCTCCAGGATGAATCTCGCCTTGCAAAAGTAAAACGCGCCCTTACGGGATCACTTCTGGGTCGTGGATCCGGATCAAACCGAATTTTCGGTGTTTCCTTGGAATCTACCGAGTCTTATTTAGACACTGGAGTCCCTTATGTCATTTATCGTCTCTGCTGCTACATCGAGATCCATGGCTTTCACAGTCCGGCGGTCTTCAGACTTTCTGGAGGAAACCCGAGACTTGCAGAGAGACTCAGAACCAGCTTCGAGCGCCGAGGAGATGCGGACCTCGAGGGCATTGATTGTCCATCAACGGCAGCAACAGTCCTCAGACAATATCTCAAGGAACTTCCGCATCCTCTCGTGCCCACTGATCTTGTCTCCAGGCTCTTACAAACTCACAAACGTGAGTTCCAAACGTTTCAGGCTTTAATATTTGAGCCGAAGAGATTATTTTTAATAATTTTAAGAGATTTTTTGGAATTTAGAGGAAATGCAAGGGATTGAAAAACATTTAAATTTATATACTAGAATTCTTTCTCAATGGATTTTAGAAGATTTCATGGAATTTTGAGAATTTTTTATAGATTACAGAATATTTGAATTATTTTAAAGAATATTAAGACGTTTAACAGAATTTTGTCGAACTGCAAAATATTGTGAAGAATTTTGAGAAATTAAAAAAAATTTCCTGAAACTGAAGGCATTTTATAAGATACTAGAAGGTTTTTAAGAATTTTAAGGGATTGAAAAAGTTTATTTTAGGAATTTTAGGACATTTAAGATTTTACAGAGTTTTGAAAAATTTCAAAATATTTTTAGCAATTTTAATAGATTTTTTGGAATTTTTATGAAATGCAAGGGATTGAAAAACATTTAAATTTATATACTAGAATTATTTCTTAATAACATTTTTCAATGGATTTTAGATTTCATGGAATTTTGAGGAACTACAAGATATTGCAAAACATTCAAAAAGATTTCATAAGATTTCAAGTGATTTACAAATATTTTGAAAGACTTTAAAAGATTAAAAAAAAATTCAAGAATTTTCAAAGCTTTTCTCTTTCTCTTTATTTAGTCGATTATTTTTCTAACTACTCAATTTTTTTTAGAGAGTTACTCTGCCGATCGCGAGTCCTGGATCCTGGCCACGAAAGAATTAATCTCAACCTTGCCATCTGCTCATTACCGATTGTTGGGCTACCTGATGAATTATTTCGATAAATATGAATCACAACACGGACGAAGTGCTGGCGTCTCTTACGTTTTCGCGCCAGTCATCCTTCCTCACGTCCCACCAGCGACGAATCTTCTTCGTGACATTATCCTCGACGCGGAAAATATCTTCCCCGATTGGTGAGTGAAGACCAAAAACTCAATTAATCAGAAATTTAAATTTCGCAGGCGCGTCGTTCTTCCATAATTCATTTTTGCTAATTTTGACCTCTACGAATATTCTTAAATTTAAAGTCCCCCCAAAGAGACAGTTCAAAAAATTTCCACTCTAATGACAAATGACTTTTTAATGGAAATATTGACCTCGAAATATTTTTTTTAATTTATAAATTTATCAATGTTAGGGGGTATCAACAGATTTTTAGGAATTTAAAGAGATTTCAAGAGATTTTAAAAGATTTATAGGATTTTAAAGAGAATTTGAGGAGTTTTACGATATTAAAAGATTTTTTAACGACCCAAAAATAATGTACATACTTCGATTTTATTCATATTTTCCTGAATTCTTAAGTATCTTAAGAATTCTATTTATTTTTTGGCTCCACGCACGAATTTAACCTCGTACAAGTTTTTCTCCTGCGATCTAAAACTTACTGGTGCGAATCCGATCAAATAACTTCCGTATGCGACGAAGGAGAATTTTTTCCAGATTCTTTTTATCCCGCAAACGGTCATTCATGAAAATTTATAACTGAGACTCTTTTTCTGATTCTTTTTTCAATATTTACGAGTTTGTGGAAATTTTATTCCGTTTGAAGAAAATAAGGAGGTAGATTTGCAATAAAATAGATAATAGAGATTTTTTTTCGTATGTTATTCACGATTTATGAAATAGAACTTTCAAATTGACAAGTAATATCTTTTTCAGTACATTCTGTTCTCAATGTTTTCGTTCAATCGCTTGGCTACCTTCCAATGTAAATATTTTCCCGTAATCTGAAAAACTCAGCTGACTACGAAAATAAAGAGGTTTTCCGACATCTAGGCCGGCAAAAAATAAATTCAGCCACTTTTGGACCTTCTCAAGTCTTTCAAAAAAATTCTCTGATAATAATTTTTTTTTTTTTTTGCGAAAGACCAATTAGTTTCCTTTTTTTAATTTTTTGTTTTTAGATCCAAGTTCGACGGACTTAAATTGAGAATAAATTAACTCTGCTAAATGAACTCGAATCTAGTATTTTTCCAATTAATTCGAATTTCTTTTTTTTTCGCGGAACGTTGCGATTGAAACGTGATGAGTTTTATGCGAAGCGCAAGTATAATATTTCTCGAGTGTTAGCGGCTTATCATATCAATTATTATCAACGCTCTGTAATTGAATCGGGATATTGATTTAGAACCTGGGCAATTCCGGTGTAGAATTGATTTTGCAAACAAAGACGCAACTCTTTAACAATCGCAAAGTCTCCGAAAGTCTTTTAAAAACCTGAGAATCCAGAAACTAATTTTAAAATCAATTCTTTCAATAATTCCGTTAATTTATTTTACAGAAATAGACTCGATGGCTGTCAACGCGAGTTTCAAGTGTTAAATCCGGTCGCTTTTGATTCGCCCCCGAGTAGTTACAATTCAGGAAGATTGAGATTGAAAGACACTAAACAGCGGGTATTTTCGTCAAAATTATTTTCACTCTCGTTCGCTGCGCAGTTTCTTGACGAGCAGAATTTACTAGTTTTGAATCCTGGCAGTGGACCAGGATACTTTCGAGTCTCGAGACGATCAGCAGACGTTAACGATCGTGTTCTTCAATTCAAATCACTTTAGGAAAATTTGGAATCAGAAAATTCATCTAAAAAAATGAGAAAAAAAATTGACCAATAGGAACTGTGTTTCAACTTTAAAAAGTGATCTTTCACTTTGTCGCTTGCCAATCTGAGAGTCTCGTGAACTTGTGGAATTTTTTCACTGGCAGAGATTCAAAGTTTAATGATTATCTCTATTAGCAATAGGAGCGAATAAGCGATTACGTAATTTCCGAACACGAGGATCGGTTGAAGATTTCAAAAGGAAAGCACGTGTCGTTTTGAAATTACTAGCTTCGAACGGATGATAATTAATTAGGGACATCGCGAGCTCAATTTCTCTCTTGATTACAAATTTCGAATACGTCACTTCTTGCGATTGTAATTTTAATTTTTTGCTCCTATTTCCATTTTTCTTTCTGTATTTAATTATATTCTAGAGTTTTTTGTCTGGACTGTACCCATTGACTGATTTGCGATGGACTGTACTGTACAACCAAGAATTTTGGACGCGACTGTACCCTTTGTCGAAGTCTTTTTGTCTGGACTGTACCACATATCCACTACTTTTTGCTTTTGCTGTACCCTTTAATCAAGTATTTTTGCCTAGACTGTACCACATCACAACCTACAATTTTTGACGTGACTGTATCGTACGACCAATAATTTTTAGCGTGACTCTACCCCTTCA